>CM026218.1:17557019-18112019 GCA_014839995.1 Xenentodon cancila
AAACAAGCAAAAAAAAAACAACAACAACAACAACACTTGCACAAGTACAAACTAAGAAAAAGCTGCAATCTACAATTTAAACTATCTTTAAACATCACGATGTTTAGTGAACAGCAAAAGGTTTGAATCGTTTACGAATTAGAAAGACGTCAGTGGTATGGCATCGAAGAGAGGTCAAGACAAAAAGTGACACACAGCCCTTTACACTGAACAGAAGCCGATGGGATCCAACTATCTTCAAAAAATAGAAAAATTTAAAAAATAAAAAAAAAATAAATGTTCAAAAACATGGCAAAATCGTGATATATATCCCGTTAGTACAGTTAATAAATATAGATATTTATTTAGAAGAATAGTGTGTGTCATACCAGTCATGCCATTCTGCAATTTATAATCTCTTCTACAAATCTATACAGTTCATGACAGTGAATAGCGGAATACATAAATTACGATAATTTCCAGTTAAATAAAACGTTACATTTAAATAATCGTTTATTACACTAAAGAGCCGAACTAAAAGCGACATCCAATAGCTACAATCAGTATATTTTACATATGTAAAAAAAAAAAAGTGACTTACTGGTAAGTTAGATCCACTGTATGGTCAGTAGAGTATCATGAAAGTAAAAGTAAAAAAAATATAAGATAAAAAATAAAAAGATTCAAAGTGAAAATCCCCGAGTCGCAGAGATGAAACATGTGGGATTGATTACATCCTATGCTGCTGCTGCAGACTGAGCTGTGCAGTCAGTTGAGGTATGGGAGAGACGCACCGTGGAAGTTCAGGCTTGTAGTGAATCGAGGCTCGTTCATGCAGCCGGAGACTCAGACACGCCGGGAGGAGGAGGAGAAGGGGGAGGAGGAGGTGGAGGAAGCTGGAGGGGTGTGTGTGTTTGTGTGTGTGCGCGCGTGCGGGGAGGGGTGGACGCGCAGACCTATTGGTTTGAGAAGGACAATGTGAAAGCGTGCCCGTGAGCGCCCCTCCATCTCCCCACCCCATCTTCCTCCCTTACACACACACACACACACACACACACACACACACACACACACACACACACACACACACACACACACACACACACACACACACACAACTACTACCGCCCCCCTTCGACGGTAAACACAATCTGCTATTGGCTGCTGTCAGGAGCCAATGAAGGAGCCGCCGGTTCCGCGAAGCGAAACGGCGGGCGTTTGATTTGCAGCCCCTCGGCGCGCTGCGCGCACTGCGCGAGCAAATGCGTGGAGACAGCCGGCGCAGCTCGGCGCAGTTCAGTTCAGCGTGGAGAGAGGAGCTGGCGCCGCCGCCTGCACTGTCTGAACGCTGGTGAAGAGCAAACAGCGTCGAGCCTATTCCGTGTGATCCCCGCTGCTCTCCAGCTCAAATGCTGCGTGTGTTCTTGAGTGGGCAACGTCGTTATTTTGCTGCGTGTCAGCGGTGATGTGATAAGTCTCAGTGATGCGCCTTCAGGGAAATCCGCTTCTACAGGCTCGCCCCACCGCACGGGTTTATCTTTATTAACAGAATCCGGGTCTCTTATTTGGAATATGATGCTTAACCTGCAAAAACGCTGTATAAAACATACAGAGAAAATTCGAGATGATACACGTAAATAAACAATGCTACTATAAATTTAATAATTTATAGGCCTGCGTCATATGGCTTCTAACGTGTCTCCATTTCTTACAGTCTCTCACACATTGCAACGCGCACACACACACACACACATACACAAAATTGAATCACGGCGTAATGTAAAAGCGTTACTGTCCTCGGGATTAGCCTTACACACGGATGACTAATTTAGGCAATTAAAAGTGGAAGTATATGGGCTTGTGTGTTTCCATATCGAAATATATAAGCCACTACACGGGCTAATATTCCCATACAGGTTTGTTTATAAGTGGAGGCAAAGGGTTAAAACTGAGGGCTTCAGCTCTGCGCAGCTCCTGATTGGTTGGCGCGTTGCCAGAGGGCTGTCAATCACGGAGTGTAAACAAGGCTCTGATTGGCTGCTGGCCAGTCCGCACTGGGCTGCCTGAAAAAAGCAATTACTGCCCCTGCGGTTTCAAGGCGGCCCTGCGCTGAACGATGAAAGGAGATAAGGAGGGGCGGTTTTAAGGCGCCCCCCACGGCGAACCCCGTTGGCCCCAGAGCAAAAGGAGAGTCAAGAGTGACTAAATCAAAGGGAATACGGCAAAAGGGGGGAAATTACACGTTGTATTAAACGTAGAGGCTAGATTCGCGGGATGCTGCAAAAACAAGTCGGTATTTAGAGAATGGAAGAGAGAAACGGCAACAAAACAGGAAAGGAGCTGCTGCCGCTGCGGCCGAGAGGAAGGTCCCTTTTTAAAAAAAAAAAATATGGAGGAGAAAAAGTTGTTTCACGAGTAAAAAGACGGCAGGGGCAAAATAGTGAGATGTACTCACGTAGCCTGATAAAACTGACACGATAGGATACTCTAACTTTGGCTGCTGAACCAAAACACTAGAGAAAAAAAAACTTTTTACTACCAAATATATATATATATATATATATGTGCGCTCCGTGCTTCTCTCTCAACTCATCCAAAGCTGACAACAGTGAGCACGCACCTCATAAAGAAAACACTGGCTGTTGCAACTGATGTCCTTTTACATTAAAACACAGACTCTCCACACTGCCAGCCCCGAACAAAAAACACATTGGAAAACGAACTTAGGCTGTTCGGTACCCGACATGAAGCCATGAAGCTTATACAATTTCATGCAGCGAAAGGATATATATATATATATATATATATATATATATATATATATATATATATATATATATATATATATATATATATATATATATATATATATATATATATATATATATATATATATATATATATATCCTATACACACGGCACAAAGGTTATGCCATAGATATAACACGCCTGTAATTAGATAATCATTGTCATATTGTTTTCTTATTTAGCCTATAACGTACATGGTCGAACCTCTGCAATGATCCTCGGCTACCACGTGCACATACACACTTACACACACACATATACACTCGACCGTAGTTTGGCTGTAGAAATAAAACCTCGGATCTGCAAACTGCCACTTTTTTTCAGAGTTGATATTTCAAAAGTCCAAATGTCCTCTGTGGGCGCTATACGACACTGGTTAATTATAGTTTAAGCATTCATCTCTTTGTAAGTGACAAAAATAAAAATCACGTTATGGGAGCCGTTGGTGCCTCTCAGTCAGAATAAGCTGCGTATTTGCCTACTAACTCTTAAGGAGAGGAAATTTGAATAATGAGTCACAAACGGACAGCATGGACTATTGAGTTTATATCAATACAGCATCCAAACCATGGAGTATACCGTTTCATCCCAAATCACAGAGCAAAACGTCGCTGTTTTCTGGACTTTTGCAATCATTCCGTGCAAGAAGGACAATGGGGGGGTTCTTATTGATTCCAAGAAGAACCCGGAGACAGTGGCAGGAAATGTCGACAAAGCCTTGTATACCCCACGCAAACTCGCGTAAGGAAGGGTATTTACTGTGAAGCCACTTGGTTCCCCGCGCTCTCCCGTGACAGTGTTGTCCACGGCACTAAATGACAGGGAGACAATAAAGAATCCTGTTCCGCAGCTCACAAAAGGAGACCGCCACTTAAAACAGAAATCTGCATTTAATTTATTTAGTGACAAGGAAAAGCCTTTTATTGCTTGATTTTTATTGGTTCTTTTTCACCTAAAAAAAAAAGGTGGGGGCTGTGTGTGTGTGTGTGTGTGTATGGGCGAGGGAGAGAAAGCATAACACAACGCACTCCCACCCCCCAACACCCTAGTCTCCTGTAGTCCGTGTGCCAGTGGGGTGGGGGTAGGGGGGGTAATTAATGCGGATTGACTGATTGCTCTTGAAACAGACCGGTCCTGCGCTCGGATTGTCCTCGAGCAATGAAGCGTTCCTGACTGACACTTTCCACCTTCCCTTCTTCGCTTCCTTCTTCCAACGCTTCCTCATTTTTCTCTCTCTCTCGCTCTATCTCTCCTCCAACAGCAGCCCGGTGCGAGAATCTCGATCCAAGCCGTTTTTCAGACGCCCAGCCCGGCCAGCCGGGACGCTCTCTCTCCGCCCTTCTTTGGGATAGTGGCGCGGCACAAAAACAAGCGCACCTTTCCAAAATTATAGACCAAATATATAGGCTATTTTCAATATTTCATGTAGTTGCTTCCAGGCCGTACATACACTTTTGTTTAACTTTATATCCATAACTTCAGAGACTAGTTTGCACGCTAGTCACTCCAATGAGGAGTTGTAGATAAACTGAGCAGTTTCCCGCGTATCTTAAACTGAAAATAAGATCACTCTTCATCCCGCACCCCAACTCACGCATCGTTTCCCTCCAAAATGATTTGAATTCACGTATGAACGGTTGAAAAGCAAAACAAATCCAAATTCCCAATACACGAGGGAAAGAAACTAAAGAGACCGCCTTTAAATGAGGACCAAATGGAGAGTTGTCCAAACGGGAGGCCCTCCATACGGGACGATCTCCCAATACGCCCCAGATACTTTCTGATAGCCGTTTCATGATGAGCATTTCCAAAAGGGGTCTCTCATCAGAGACACGCCCCAACCATCTAAAGGTGGCGCAATCCCACGAGAAAACAGAACCGTGTTACAGCAGAAAAGAAACGGAGCGGCGCTGCCAAGCTTACGAGAAACAAAACTGCCCTGTTCGCCCTGCAGTGCGTTTAAGAGCCGCGACGTGGGCACAACGTTCAGACTTTATTTCCTTCTCTTTCAGCAGGAAACAGTGTGTAGATATGAATATCACCAAGCAGCAATGCATCCCACAAATTGGCAGAAGAAATTTAGAAGTTGAACAAGCTGGACGCAAAGACAACATCTTACCTCTCCAAGCGCAGGGCATGCTGTTATTTCATGCTGACATAACATCTCGGGTCGGGGGAGGAAATGTTATAATAAAATGAATCTTACTTCTCCATCACTGTGCCAGAAATACCTCCTAGAGATGACCAGGATGTGCAGTGAGGATGATGATGGTGATAATGATTGTGACTGGGAATGGCCCAGGCACCAACGAGTGTTTGTCAAAGAACCACATATCCCACCACAAGCACCACCAGGCCTGTATGGATGAGATGAAGGCACCACTATGTATTTATGGGCCATCCAAACACATAGGTGAGGGGGGTTTAATTATCATTACCATTTCAACATAAACAACCATAGCACGCCTTACTGCCCTGTCTTTTGCTGTCTGCAGCATAAGTGTATGTGTAATTCACATTCACTAGGGGGGGGACATTGTACCAGCTTGTGAAATGTTGATATTATACACACAAATAATGGGATTAAATCTACTGTGGGTCTGACCTCCTCTGCATGTGAGCTGGTGCCACCTGAGTATGTGTATTTGTCTTCCAAAGTTTCTACAACACTTCCTGCTCTGCTAACTTGCACACACTTGTGCATTTGTGGGGGAGTTGGAAATGAAAGCTATAGTTTTTTTACCCTTCTTCTTCTTTTTTCTTGTTGAGCATGAGCATCACAATCAACATGCCTCATTCAACTGGAAGATCTGTGAGCAGCGTGAGCCCAATAGGAGCACAAACGTAAAACTAAGCACATCCTGGACTGTGTCAGGCCTTGGGGTCATGGGGTCAGCTGACCTTCTGTAACTGATAATAGCTGATCAATTTGACAAAAAGAAGATGGAAAATAATATAAATGCAAAAGACATAACAAAGATCACCACCTGAGTCTTTGATAGTGATAATATCAATTAATTTAAATGTATGTATATATATATATATATATATATATATATATATATATATATATATATATATATATATATATATATATATATATACTGCAATTGCTACAAATACCAACTTCATTAAAGTTTTTAGGATGGTATGTATTTATTTGTTTTAGGATTTTGTTTTTACGTAATGTGTGCCAGAAAGAAAATAATAAATAAAATAATAAAATATGAACAAATAAAATAAAGTGTTTGTGAAAATAACAGCTAAAAATAAAGGGAGCTGTTTGATAATCTCCCATCACTTAATCCTGAGTTGAAACTATTTTTCTATAGCTTTGAATGTCAATGTAAAATCTTAAATGCCAAATTGGTAAAGTGTGCATGACTATCAACACATTTAACCTCTCCCACTGTTAAGCTGACAACAACCTTTAATACGTTACAGACCGAAATAAATCGGACCAAGTCTTTGTGTCTCAATAAATGCACAACCTTAAGAGACTGGTCTACTGCTGTAAAAGCAAAGTAATGAATGTGATGCATTAATATCTAAATCCAGGATCAATCAACGACACAACCTTTGTCTTTAGCTTCTACTTTATCAAACTAATTGTCTGAAATCAGAGATTCTGCCAACGTGTTGCCAACGCTCCGTGTGTGTGTGTGTAAGTGTGTGTGTGTGTGTGTGTGTGTGTGAGCGTGACTGTGAGAGAAAGCAAGCGAGCAAGAGCCGGGGAGACAGACAAACAGCAGTTCAGCAGGCTTATCTTTACACATTTTATAACTTATTTCTACAAAAGTAAGCCTGACAAACTGCAGTAGTCTATCCAGCTTTCGTCAACCAAGGAGAGTCACATGTTTTTGTATCTTTGTGTGAACGCAGTATGTATGCTTTTCCTACTCAAACCCCGAATAATAAACTTTTTTTTTTTTTACAGTAACTGTACACACCATTAACACACATTATAAAAAGTGTGCATCCATGTGTGATTTCCTTTTTCTGCCTGAGACAAAACATTTGTTGGAAGCGTGGCCGTCAACACCGATTCCGTGAAGCCTTTGTGCGATTAAATCGTGTAAGAAGAGTAGCTTATATCTAATCCATCATTTTCTAAAAACATATGAATAAATAATGTAAGAAAATGTGCTGAGTGTGGAAATAGAGCTGTAGACGGTTGCAACGTAAACTTACGCTATTAAAGAACAAACTAAATAAATAAAAATGATTAGGCTGCATTTGCTTAACAGCGCACACAGCATAAATGACCCCAACTGTTGCTCACAGGCGATGCAAACATAATACGTAACTAATCATAATTATAATAAATACTGTTAAAAGCTCCAGCCGGAGAAACAAACAATTCAAACAATCGGGGAGTTGTTCTTCCTCCAAAAAGTTTAAAACTTGTAATAAATAAATAAACGATTAAAATAAAATAAAATAATCCTGTTTTTAAACAGTAACCAACGCGCGTCCATGTGTAAAGTCTTAAATAGGGCGCTGCTTACTTACATGTTAACTTCTTGCTGAATTCATCCACTGAGGGATTTTCCCGACTACAAACGCCGGATCTTCTACATGCGAGTCTCCGCGAAGCTGTATAATTGCAAATTTATACATCTGCCTGGCGCGTCCTCTCTCTCCCACAATGAAGCTGAAGCGCTGACATTAAACAGAAAATTGATGGAGAAACTCTGCCGTTTCCTCCCTCTGCGTGTCTCCCTCTCTTTCCCATGCACTTTCGTCTCAGCGACTAGAGGCTTTCATGCTTTTTCTTTTTTTTTTCCATTAGGGGAGGGGGCAAAGGGACATCATCAAGCATGCTTGTGTTACAAACCAGGAATAGACCCCCTCCCAAAGGTGTAACCATCAAAGATGTAGGCCTGCATGTATTCCATGCGTACACATTTTCTTTGTAAAACTGAGCAGCGCTGTTTTGTTTTCATTTGTGATTGTGCTGAACTGGAGCTATGCATGAAGGTGGAGCAGGAGGAGGAGAGGAGGCCAGCAGTCAGCCCTTCCACACGCACCTCTTGTGATATTCAATATGAGATTTGAGCTAACATGAGATTTCACCCAAATGAGCAAACGAGGTATTGGGAGATCACTCCTGTGCGTGCACCGTGCTGCAGGCTCGGAGGCAGAGACTGCACACCCAATGTTTTAATTTGCGACGTAGTTAAACTCTGGCATGAAATGGAGCGTCCAGACCTTTTCTGAAATTCTAATTAATATTTGTTTATAGGGGAGGATGTTTGGCAAATGATAGACCTAACTACCGCCTGGAGGTCACGGTTTATCCACCTCTCTGAAATCCATCACTCTCCTCTATCAATGCCTGCTATACATATATACAGATTACAGTAAACTGCTTTCAGGAGTTTCAGAGACGCTCTGTTGCGAGCACGACGGACCCAATGCATGAAAGCAGTGCCGTGCACACACTGCTTCAATTAAAAGAGAGCTATAAACATTTAGCACAAGCGTTAAAGAGTCCGCGGCATTTCTGAGCGTTTGCCCCGCAGCCTTTGAACGAGTCCAAACGGTCCAGACAAGTTTGCGCGTAAAAGTCACTTCACCGCCCGTTCTTGCTCCACAAAAAAAGCGAGTGCAGTATACCATGCTGTGTCGACCTAGACACGAAGAAACAAAGGCGTGATTTCAAACAAGACAACAGTGAAAACACAAAATCAGAGTTTATCCGCCTAGAAGGCTTTGCGCTGTTCAAGCGGACACCTTTGTGTAAAGTTAATATATTTAAAAGAAAGAAAAAAAGCGCAGGTGAATGCGCGGTATAGCTTGGATATAAAGCTTGACAAATGAACGCGGTGTTTACTAGGAGTCTCCTGCTTTCCTTTTCCAAACTGGACCTCTGCTTTCTCCTCTTCTCCCCCTACAGCCCCCACTGTCTGCCCCGCGGGTCACGGCTTCAGGAGCACCACGTCACCACGTTAACCCCTGCATCACCGCGCCCGGAATAGAATCAGGGCCCAGAGCACTATGGGTTTGCACAGATGGAGCGGGGGAGGGGATTCCCAAACTGGGGTGTGGGGACCCCCGGGCGCCGCGAAAGGCGGATCCAGGGTGTGCCACTTTATTTCCATTCACATCAACGCAAGCCAGAGTTCATCTGCAACAAGTCTGCATTGCTTCATTAGTTGTCTTTTTCAAGGTTCATGTAATCAGATTCACCAAATTTTGCAACAAACCAAAACGTGAAGGACTGAAGTTGAGGGTCAGTTTACATGGTCTCTAAACAGAACTTTTGAGCTGGTGGACTTCACAGAAACATACATCTTTGACAATGTGGCATCAATGCAGGAACCTTGCAGGAAAATCTTAAACAAACTTCAAGTTCAAGTAAAGTAATTCCGGCATGACTTTTCCAAACCACCACTAAAAATAAATAGATAAAAATAAAAAACATTCCCAAGACCAAAAGCAACAATACAGCCATAAATCCTTCCAGTATGGTTTTGGCTTTGCTTTGGGAAGGATTTATGGACAGGGGAAGTGGGTGGGTCACAGTGTACCCCAACCACCAAAGAAAGTTGCTTTCACTTGTCACTGGACTATTGCGATGTTTGTCATACAGCATCTCAGTACACTCAAACTATTTTACGTCCACATCAATCAAAGAGAAGGAATCTTATATTAGATTCTAAACTTACACCAGAACATGTATACAGCTACACCATCAATGCAAAACGTCACAGTTTTAACAACAATGGTCTAAATAAATGACAGTTTACTCTTTCTTTACATATAAAATGGCAAACACATTCAACATCTCACCACCCATCGTGACATCTACTTTAGACATTTAAAAAACATAATTAAAGGACTATTCTGGAGTTGAGTCAACCCTAGGTCTATCACTTGATGGTAATGAGCGAAAACTTTGGTTAGACAGCAAAAAGACGTGAATCGCAGCAGTTTTCAGTTAGAATGTAACATATATTTGCAGCATAATAGTTTGAACTGGCTTCTAACCACCAATCCAGTTTCAGCGGTCACGAACTCTCCACCCTTTGTGACAGTAATTTGAACAATATCAGAAATTAATTTGTATAGACGTCTGACAATGTACCAGCAAATGGAAGGATGTTTCTGTACAGTGCTTTCATACACTTTTTATTTATTTAATGCTCATTCGATGTGGACATCACACTTATATTGGACAAACGAGATGCATTGTTTGAGTGTTTTAGCACATGTGATAATTCGCAGCACTTGTCCACAGGTGGCTTTTGAAATGACATCTGAACAGAATCTATCCACACTGTCACTTAAACGGAGGGACATTTTTGAGTCTTGTCAGAGGGTTAAAATTGCAATTTATTCTGATATAGCTATATGCTTTCTATTTTACTGCGTTGTAACTCAAAACTGCTTCAATTCATGTCGTTTTGATCCCTAATGATACTTTACACTCATTACCATCTAGTAATAACCTCAGGGTTGCTTTAGGTCTGGAATATTCCTTTAAGGTTAGAATTAATAGGTTAAAATATTATAAAATTCATGATTATGATTAGAAATATATGATTATGGGTTACTTATTTACTATTCACAACAGCCTACAGGAGTTTTACCATCTCGCAGCTCCTAACCATCGCTTGATGGCACTGCTACATTTTGAAGCTGTGCAGAAATGTGCCCTTTACATTCTTAACACACATTAGATAGTGGCATTTTATATCCAACCTAATTCAAATTAAACTTCAAAAGAATATCTCACAGAAATGTTCCATAAACTTTTGGTATGTAGGGCTTGTTTGGAAAGGCTGTCACGAAAAAAGCCTCTTTTGTTTAAAAAGAACATAAAAGCATGGCGTAGGTTTACAAAGTTGTAACTGAATGAACCGCAAGACCTCTGGAACGATGTCCTTTGGACAGACATAATACACACCACCACATTTGGCGAAAACTAAACACAGCATTGAGCACAAACGCCCTACACCAACTGTCAAGCATGGTGGTGGTGGGGTGAAGATTTGGGCTTGTTTTGCTGCCAGAGGACTTGGGTCCCTTGTAATTATTACGTACGCCATTAACTCTTCCGTTTACCAAAGTATAGAAGAATCAAATGTGAGGCCTCAATAACAAAGCTGGACTAAAACAGGGTCATGCAACAGGATTCAAAGCGATGACAGAAAAAGAAAAAAAAAAAAGGTCCAGTCAAAGATCAAACCTCAGCTTGACTGAAATGCTGTGCTGAAACTTTTAAAGGAAAAAAAACAACAAATGACCACAAACTTTAATGAAGTGAAGTGACGCTACACTGTCTAGAGGAGTTGGAGCCAAATATAAAAATTCACACCAACTGAATAGAAACAAAATAGAAGATTTTTTTAAACTTTATTTTACTGTAGTATTAAAGTTTTAGAACTGTAAAATGATGTTTCTCTTCTTTTCACACTAATGAGTTCGTATCAGGTCGTCAGCTTTTAACCACAGTTTCAGTTTTTCCATAAGGGCTAATATTCGTTCATCCATATCAACTCTGGCAAGAGATAGATTTGTCCCATTTGAACCAATGCCTGTAGCCTGAAACAAAAACATTGCATCACAATGAGGGCAATCCCAAACAAGGCCAGTTCATAGGCAAATTCTTTAACCTGTCCAGGCCCTTTCTGCTCAGCACTTCGCTTGTGTTGGATAAATACAACTCAAATGATACTATCGAAGCTGTCAGGTGGCTTTCAGTCATGGATTCCTTCACATACAGAGGGTTAACACCCGTTTGAAAAAGTCTTTTGTTAAAGCAGTCCTTGGTGTTGGTTGGTTGTGCAGCACAAACAACAGTGTGTCATTCTAAGTCATGTATGAAAATGTCTTACTGTACGTCCTTGCGCTGTAAACCCTTTTTGACAGGAAACATCTGTAATATTCATTACAAAATCTAGCAGCTGCAGGTAAAAAAAAAAAGTTTTTGTTCTTTACAACGTTTGTTGTGTTTGTTCCCAACATACGCTGATGGTGACGATGCAAACATGTGGCGGTATTGATAAAACTGGACAAATGTTTGAGGTTCTTCTCATTTGCTGTGGTCTAGTTGAGACAGCTTGCCTGCACATTTGTTAAAAACTCTGTGATCGGTTAAAAATTAGACATTAAAACTATCTCAAGTTCCAATTTGCAGCCGACTGAACTCAGGCAAATTAAAAGACGTATAGGAGCCGCAGAAACAGAAAGTTAATGTGCAATTTTGAAAGAATGGAGGTTGTTTTCCCCCCAGAAGCAAGAGCTCAGCACATATACAAGCCTGCATGGAAAACACACACTGCCAACGAGTTTATGGAGGATGAGTGACCCCAGAGGTGAGCCCGGCTGAATAACTGAGACGGCCACAAACGGGTGAGCTAAGACAGCACGGCTTTCTGGGATATGACTTTGTGCCAAAGCATTAAACTCTTTCATCTTTGCACTCATATTGTAATGCATATCAGTCATGAAAGAGTGTTACATCACTAGACGCACAGTGGTGCCTTTATCTCACATCTGCCATGTAGGTCTTCGTTTCATATGAGTTATGGCCCATATTCACATAATGTGAAGCGGCATTATAACACAGGGTGCTCAAGTGACAAACAGAGACATCTCTTAAACACCATGCCAGGGCATTCACCCCCTCCATACCACCATCCATCCGCCCATCCATCCATCCATCCATCCTTTTCTCTCTGAGCTTTTTCCTTTTTTTTTATTGCAGCTGCTAATGTAGCAGCCAGAACAGAAACAAAGCTAGCTTTGTGACCCCCGCCCCCCTCCTCACTGTCTGCTGACGTGTTTGCTTGTTCTCCATGTCATCCCCGAGCCCTTGTTCCCCGTCCAATCTTTCACTAAAAACTTCTTTTCTTCTTTTTATAATTCTTCCTCCACCACCACATCTGCAGCAGCATCACGCGGCCTGGCATGGCTGGCCCTGGAGAGTCATGTGATCTTCATAGTAGCTATTACCTCAGAGAAGAAGAAGAAGAAGAAAAGGGAAATGTGTGCCAAAAGCCATTTTTTTGTCCAGCTGGGAGGTCAAAGGTCAACTCAACGCAGATCCAATCACTTCAAGCAACACAAGGGCCAACTCACTTTTATTCTGCATTTCTCTTCTTCTTGCTGTCTTTAATACTATCGTTCCTTTCTTTCTTTGCTTTTTGGCCTCTGGACGACCCAAATGTCTCACTTTAAAGGCCTGAGGCTGGCCATGATTAAAAACGTGGTAAGTATAATTCAACATCAACAGAACATTAGACATTTCACCAGAACATGTCCCAGAGCTGGACATGGACCATTCAAGGGACATTTCATTGTGTACATTTACTTGTAAAATCTCAGAAAGGGCAAAAATGTCATGCCTCGTAAGTGTGAAATTAGCAAAGGATGAAACTGTTCAGCAAGCGAGCACTAAGACAACACAGGACTTTGTTCTTGCTGCTATTTGGGGATTTTTGGGGTTGAACAGATCTACAGTTTCAATCAAATCTGCTCACTTGCTGTCATGGTTGTAAAAAGCACAAATGGCCTGATGGTAGAACGCTCAGATTTCAATCACCATTAAAACTTGATCAACTTTAGTAAATCCAGAGTTTATATGGGCCACATTAAAAATAAATCACCACATTTTAAATATTTGTGTGTTGTGCTAATGTAGATTTTATGCATTGTATGATACATTTAATGCAGAATGCATCAGAAGGAAATCTGCAAAGATCTAAAGGCAGGTTTCCATTACCGGTGGTCCGGGGTGGTTTTATGTGGCCTCAGACATGTCGCGTGTCTCCATTACCATTACCTACCCTGCAACAAGAATGTTTGGGAACTTATGGAGGCCAACAAAAAGTCCCTGCCTTGGGTTACGTAGTACTGCCCCTAAAAACAGTTTGCTTGGGGTGGTGTTGACTAGATGCTCATAGGAAATGCTATGGACAGCAGATAATGCGTTTATTATGCAAGGACTCGGAGTTTGTGTTTAGAGAGAAATGTATTTATCGCGTAGCACCAAGGGTTTGAGAGTAACATAATGTCAATTCTCTGTATGTACCTCACATGTGGTAGAATTGGCAATAAATGTGACTTTGACTTGACTTTGATTATGCTGTTCAGCCACCTCAACGTTCCCTTTGAGTATGAGTCATCTCTTTTTAATTAATTTAAATGTATTCGTGGTTGGGAAACAATGAAAATGTGGTGCTACAACTACAAAATGGTATGTCGGGTTTGTTTGGTAACTCAGTGGATCCTACCAGGTCAGCTCAATGGACCAACGAGGAGGTTGGCCCTCCTACAAGTCCACTCTTTATCCCTGTTGATGGAAATCCACCTTTATTTACACAGTATTTTCCAGGCTGGTACAGGTGCAGTTGCTGCAATGAAGTTTCTGTAGCAGCTGTAAAATTACCTCCTACAAGTGTAGTCTTTGGAAGCAGGGGTGCATTGTACTGGGCACTGCCAAAGCTCCCTCATCGACTGCAGCCATCCTCCTCAGCAACAATGGGCTGTTTATGCACCCTGTGTTGATCATGAGACTAAATGAATGTAGCAATACCAGAGGCAGAAGAATGAGTGAAAAGTTCAGAGTATTTCCTTACATGATCTCTAGGCATAACGTATAAATAGCATGCTACTGCATCCATCCATCTTCTACACCCGGTTCATCTGGTTCATTTCTACACTTTTCACATGTCACGTTAACTTTACGGCGTTAACCAACACGCCAAACGGTTAGAGATTTGGGCACGGGTGTCATCTCCTCACAGTAAAAAGTGTAAAATGACACTAAGCAAAACAATAGGAGTGTAGCAGCAACATACTCTGTGACTCAGGTACTTATTTATTCATTATTTCACAAGACCAGGCTGAGTTTACTGGAGTTATTAGTTTCATAGTTACTCCTTAATGTTATGTAGCTTTTATAAAATAAACTGCAGTTTAAAGGTGTTGTGATGGAAAGAATTTGTTTAATTCACTTAAGTAAAAATATTATCACCAGACTTCAACAGTACTGTTATAAGACAAAAGGCCAGCATTTAAAATAAGGATTATTTGAAAATTGTACTTTGAGTTGAAAGTACACTGAGTACAAAAAGGTAATAGAGTAAAGAAAAAATATCCACAAGTAAAGAAAATAAATGAACTCTGAGATTATCATGCGAACAGCAGTATTTCATTACTGGTTCAAGATGTACTATTTCTTTTTTTAGTACACTGTTATGACTATTGATTAATTTCAATCAGGCCTCATCTGTTGATTATTCATCACATACATGACTTTACTCCAAGAAGTACCATCATACCATAACAAAATAGTAAAATATGCCATTGCTAAATGACTGAAAGCCCCAAGGGACACAAACACGCCGCCTCTTTTGTCCAATCAGCAAAGTTCTAACCCTAAATTTATTATACATACTTGAAATGGTCAAAATATTTATAAGAAAACATATCAAATCTTAAAGCTTTGGCGTTTAAACTTTCACTTGTTTTTATGTTGAACACAACTAACTAATTGACACATTAACTAATAAAAAAAGGCTTTGCTGCTACAACTCAAACACCTGGTTTGCTTTAATAGCTCTTCATTATGCTTTGTGTGGGTAAAAAACCAACTTAGATTGTATAGTAACTAATATCTAAACACGTCAGATGAGGTTGAAAGCACAGTCTTTCCTGTGAGAGGTAATGAGTAGGAAAATGGTGTTTCAAGTGAAGTAAAATATCTTCAATTTGTCATTAAATACTGTATTTTAATAAAAACAAATCTCCTTTGGTACATGTATCCACCAGAAGGTCCGTGAAAATTCCTGATTAAGTGCCAGATAGCAGTCAGTATCCATTTGTTCACTTAAAACAAAATAAACTACAATAAAAAAACTAAAAACAATTGACTGATGAAACAGTAACATTAGGCTCTAGAGCCAGGCCTTATGTACAGCATAGCCTCCCCACCTCTTTGTACACAACTCAAAACTCTCCAAGACCTTCCTCTCCATATATCATGCACATTCAGAAAGACACATGCGTATGTGATATGTTGTGTGAAACAGCTGATGCATTCAAACTTTCCATCTTACATGGATCAAATTATTCTACATGTCCACCCCTCCTCTTCACGCCCTGTCCTCATCCCCCCCGGCTCTCTTTTGTCTTTTCCAGCAACAAGTGGCCTCTTCCACAGATGAATTTTTACATCCGTGGTAATCCAGTCTGCTCATGACATGTTGCGTATCATCGATTGTGCTCAGAGGTGACAGGTATTGCATGGAGGAGGTGAGTTTATTATTCACAAAAATAAAACATAACAAGTGCTTGCATGGTCACTCCTAAATACACTACCCACTTGCTCTGAGGCTTTCTCTTGATCAACCTGACTGAGCGGGCCACTAAAATAAAATTTTAGTGCCGTGGTAATGTTGCGGAGCAGCATGGCGCCGCAGCTAATGGGGGATCATATCTATGCCCCTGTTCCTGCACCCAGCCCCATGTGAAACCCCCCTGCGTCTGTCATCATCCTGTACATTTGGCACAGGAAATAACGGGCCTGAGAGTTCAGATGTCAGCACATAAAATGAAAATAGAATTACAACAATGTGATATTTCTGTGCTACAGAGGTTATAAAGAAGGGTGGAAAAACAGTCAGCAGGCAGGCTTGCAGTATTTCTCTCACTGTTGTGGGGAGATGGTTGGTCACAGTGGTTGTGTGGTTTCTGAAATTCCCCCGGGCGGCCTTGATTAAATTTTGAAAGCGCTCCTTGTGGAGAAAAATAAAAACAAAAACACCCGTTTGGCAATTAATGGTAGCCTAATGTGCAGTTTGCAGTAAGTTCCACTTTTTTCTGTGCCGTTTCACTGACAGATGTTCCAGCTTGTAAAAATGATGCATATAGTGCAAATGCTCTGCAGACGTACTCAACGTGTACGAAGAGTGGCTGCCGGTGGTGGTGTGTGCAAGTACGTCATGTGAACGGAGCATTATTAGGCCTTTCTGGGGAGTTATCCATTAATTCGGGGTTAAAGTCCATTTGCATCTAGACAAAAGGGACGTGGGCCATCCATCTCCATCCTGAGGGGAAGGGGGTAGCGGTCGGGGGTGGGGGTAGCAGTGTTGGGGGGGGGGGGGGGGTGTGAGTATGCACGATTATGTGTGTGTGTGAGATTGAGGGAGGTGAAACGTCTTCTTGCAGATAAATCTGTTGCCCTCAGGGGTGCGTTTACATAGGTGAGGACTGACTGTTCTGCAAGCCGAGAGTGATTTATCTGAAAATACCACCAGTAACCCCCCCTCCACACACACACACACAACCAACAATCCAACACATGCACTCTCTCTCTCCACACACACATATACACACACTGAATCAATTCCTTTACTATGGATAAAGCAGCCTTTTTCACTCCACCGGGGTGAGTGGGGATTAACATGCACACAGCTGCACTCTTGCACAAGCGCCTGCAAACACTAAGGTACACAAAACACAGAAGACGGGACCTTACATGCACCCCCACCCAGACTCCTCCACAAATCCATACCTCTTACTTTAAAAAAAAAAACAAGATAGTAAAAACTAGAATCCATATTTAAATGGTATTAAAATTTGATTTAATTTTACTCAGCTGCTTTCTCATCCTGCTTGTAGGTCCTCCCTCACACACTTACAGAAAGGATTTCCTAGCAACCATTATAATGCCACGTACACAAACACAGAGGAAAGACACACACGCACACGCACACACAGACAAGCTCAACGTGCTGAAGCTCCCTCCAGCTATCAGCACGGGCTTCCCCTCCTCCTCCTTTCTTCTCCCTCGCTGCCCCTCTGCCGTTGAGGGAAGGACAGGGAGGGGGATAGAGGGAGGGAGGGGGAGAGAGAGGGAGAGGGAGAAAGAGAGATCCCCACTTCACAACTCCCTCCTAGAAGCCTCAGCTGCTGGCTAGACAGCGCGGTTTTGCACGGGCAGCCTGTCTGCATGCGCACCGGGACTACCGCGTGTGAACATTTCTTTATTTCTTTCTTGTTTTATTGTTGTTGTTGTTGTTGTTTTTTAACTCAAAACGGAGGGGTCACGGCGATAAGGGACGGAGGGAGAGACAACGCACAAGAGAGTCGGCGTTTGCACGCCGAGGCTTGTTTTTCGCGGAAAAGCTATGCACCCTGTTTTCTAGAAGACACGGAGGAGAAGGGGGTTGGGGGCTCTCTGGAAAGCCACGGGCGCAGCACCAGTGTGCCTTTCTGTCCACGCGGCGCGTGCGTCCGGGCGGCTTGGTCACGCCAGGGAAGAGGAAAGTGCGCTACTGTGTGAGCCTCTGCCGGCAAAATCCCGGAGACGGTTTCGTACGCAGACACTTCAACCGACGCGGGAGCGGCGACGGCCTGGTTTCGCGCAACCCGACGTGAACGGGACTCGTCCCCCTCCCTCTCCTCCTCTCTTCCCTCCTCCCTCTCCACACTGACAGGGAGGCATTTGCAGGGGCGCCATTTTCAAAAGCCCTTCTTTGCATATGAGCTGTATTTGGCTGCAGGAAGGCTGCGGCTCGTCCTGACGTCTCACGTTTCACGCGTCTGTCCAGAGGAGTACGGACCGAAGAAAACAAGAAATGTTCCGACAGCACACTTATTCTTCTCTCTTTTTTTAATTGTCTATTTTTGTTGCAAAGGTGAGAATTTTTTAATTTTACGAAATGACTCGGACGCTGTAGACGTAAGATAGGATAGTCGGAATATAAAGTCAAAGTATTATTAACCAAATTCCATAATATACATAAAAGCGTAATTAAATTGTGCTATTTATTTTACAGTTTCTCAAATTAGTTAATTAAAAGTAAATATAAGTACATGCATCCAACTCTGTTACAGATTGTTTAAAAAAACAGACCGTGAATATATAACCTTTTTAAAATATTTATTCTGCTATCAACTCATAATCTTCGTTTTAAAACCGGACTAATAATTATTTCCAAACCAGACGCATACGCCATGTGGAGATCCTTTCCGTGTGTGTTAGCCAAGTGTGTGTGTGTGTGTGTGTGTGTGTGTGTGTGTTTATGTTGACATATCCCGTGATAGTTAAAATAAAATAAATACAACGAAAAATATATGTTCTATAAATTTAATTAATGTGTAAATTTGTATATTTTATTAAAATTAATTAGATCGAAAAGAATGCCAAACCAGTTGGATAAAACAGAACAGGTTTCACACACTAACCAGACAAAATCAGCAGATTTTTTTTCTCGCTTAACACTGAGATTTTTTTTTCGTCCTTTTATTCCACGCTGAAAATATTATAATTTTAGCGGATTTTGTTTCCGTCTCTTGTGTGATCTGATGTTGTTCCTCTTATTAAAGTCTACAGGCTTCAGAACAATCTAAAATTACAGGCTGGCTGCAGGAACCAGCCTACTTTACATAATTACATACAGCAGACTAGTCTGCTCACTTTGAAGAAGACGCTTTTAGTTCTGGTAATCATCACAGCATGTACAACAGCGGCTCATTAAAATGCAAACATATTATCCTTATTATCTTATTCGTTGTTTGTCTCGTGCGGTTTAAGAATTTTTGACAAAAAGCTGAACTCGGTTTTCTTGTCTCTGCTCCTTTTATTTCACCGCCAACGCAGTCTTAATACTTTCGTTGACGCTGAGAGCGCTTTTACGCACGCGTTGAAGTGCATTTGGTTAAAATTTTGGCGACTTTTCACGGATAAAAACCGGAAAGTGTCGCCTATAGGTTATCCTGCGCGCCGTGCTGGCTGCTGGGGTCTGTGAGAAGTTTCTGTTCTGGTGAAGCTGATTCAGAGTGACTGCGGCAGGAAGGACAACACTTCTGTGGATGAGTGGAGAAAGAAAGATTATTAGGATGCAAAGTCAAAAAGTAAAATAGATGCAGGATGTTGTTTCCTTTTTTAATTGTCTGATGTATTTATGTGCGTTTGATCGCTGATGCTTCACATATTGATAATAATAATTAATTAATTAACTTAAAATTTAGGCTAATTTAGTTTTTTAACTGATGTTTTATTTAAGAATAATGCAAGAAAATTATAGGTGTAAATTACTAACCAATAAACACAACAATTTAAATAAATTATTATAAATGCATTTGATTTGAAAATTATGCCTACTGTCTCGAAAATTCCGCTATTGTAGATGAATGTATTTGATTCTCAACTATATATTTTTATTAACGTGTTTCTTTTTGAAATAAAAACAAATACTGGAGAACATGTGCTGTATATTGCTTAGTTGTGTTTGTGCCTCTCATCGTTTTTTTTCCAGCATGCATTATAAACACAAAGCTTCTGATAATTTAGTGGTCATTTCTCTATTTAGGCTCCAGATTTTAGCCTTTTATCGCTGTTTGTGTTTCGTTTAAGCCTTTGTGCCATAATGCCATAAAACAACCAACGGCGCAGTCGCTTTAGTTGTCTTTACAGTCGTCTGTCGTAGCGATTCCTGTGCGTGCATGTGTTCTCTGTGCATGCGTTTGTAATTGTTGATGGTTTGCCTGAATTATTTAAAAATTTGCAAGGCAAACATCACAGCTTTGTGCGTGTTTGCGTGACTATATCGCTCTCTGTGCGTGTGTGCGCGTAATCATGCAAACCTGGGAGAACAATGTTGCCGCTGATGGCCTCTGCTGAATGTAGAGCAAATGCAGGTTTCATTTTAAAACGCACTGTCAGTGGGGTGGAAAGGGCTGTGATGGGCCACTGCAGCGGAGCATGCTGGGGTGTTTTTTTGGCGCATGGAGGTGCTTTTAGCAGCCACTCCGGGTCGCAACCAGCATTTTTTTTTCTTTTTCGGGATATTAAGGGGTTGATTTAACAGAATACATGCCCTCCCTGCACCACCGATACCTCCATAACTGCAACGTAGACAATCAAGAAGTAAATTAAAGAAGAAGTGCGTGTCTGTGAAGTGGAGTCAGGTATACAGCCTGTTAAATAGGCTCTTGCAATGGCTGTTAATAATAACCCAGTTATTTGGATAAATCAGACATTCAAGGTAACTTTTCAGGCCCCCCGCCCCCGCAATTTACATCACAATGGCGCTTACATTTGTTTACCTACTTTATTACCATCGTTGAAACCGGACCAGTGAACGCTTTACATGAAAATGCATTCACTCCGCTCTTTTGAGAATGTGAATATGCAGTCTGTTGTTGCTCCACTTTACATGAGAGATGTCCATTTTCACTACCAGTTGATTGTTTTGTAAGACAGAGGCGGATCCGAGAGGAGGAGGGGTGAGTTAGTGGTGGAGGGACACCCCACCACCACCTACTCCTCTCCTCTCCTCTCCACTCCACTCCACACACCTCCACCTCCCCTCTCAGCCCCCGCTGGACTGGGATGGCCTGAGACAGAACCCCCCACACGAAAGCACGAAGGCACCCAGCTAGGAAATACAATACAAACTCAATTAAATGGAGTCTCCGCTGCGATTTACGGCAATGAATGATAAATTGGAAGTCGTTCTCACACTGTAGGATCTCTGAAATTGCAATAATAGGCAGAATCGTTATGTAAAATATGCATAGACACACATTTACCAAATTTAATGCAGGAGGGGCAACTGCCTGTCTGCTCCTTTGTTAGCAAACTCCAGCTCAAATAACCAGGTTTGTTTCTAAGAAAGCCTGCTTGGGGTCAAAGTGCAATATTCACCAAATTTACACATCATTAGGAGAGAGAGGATGGCCACTGGAAAATAAAAATGTATCTTTGACTTGCACATATTGAGAGAGTGCTGAATAATTTTGTCTGGCTGTCTGGCGTGAAATTATGGCAAAAGATGGTTTAGCAGTAAATCGTGTAAACAATAATTACAAATGCAGAAGGAGGCCAGTAGGAAGAGGAGGGGGTGGGGGGGGGGGGGGGGGGGGGGGGGGTGGGGGGTGTGTGTTTTTACCTGTCTTCTACTCGGAGAAGAAAAAAACCACAAAAATGGTTTTACACGTTCTTCAGTTTTTTTTCTGTGCCTATTTTTTGTTTGGTAGCCTCGAACTATGTCTTTATCTTCCTGTTGAAGTCAGACTGTTTTATATATATATATTTTAATGGTCAGAAATGATAAAATGAAGAGCTTTAAAAAATGCGTTTTTCAGTTTTAATTATGAAAAGTTTTGAAATAACACCTAAATCAAAGTGTATGTCAGTTTGGGACTCCCCACATGCATTTTAGAGAATAAATAAATACAGTTACAAGAGCTGTGACTTAAAAAAAAATCCCTGTGCCGCACACACTAAATAAAAAACATCTTTACTTTAAGTAGTTTTAAAAATGACCCAATAATTAATTTGACACACAACACAATATTAAGAATAAATGAGTGACTAATCAGATTAAAACCGGCCTCCAACTCTTGCACCAAATTTAGATTTCACTTCAAGCTCATATCCGTTTTTAGATCCAGTACATATCAAAACAATACCATTAAATTTGATATTGTGTGTTGTAAATGAAGTATTAAATAATTTTTCCAGTGGCTTGTGAATGCTCACGTTCATTTCCTGGGACAGACGTTCATCGGGATTCACCTGGTGAGGGTGTAAATACACGGAGCATCAAAGCATGAACCTCTTTCATGACTCATATTTACAGTGAATATCTCACTAAGAGGTATCACATCAATATGAGCCTCTAAGTCCTCTGAAGGAGAAGTGGAATCTGTGATGATGACTTTTGAAAAGATGATTTATTTTTAGTTATGTCAACAGCGTTTTTTTTTTTCTTTTCCTAAAAGCGATGGCACTGCTTTTGAGCCAATCCATATTCATGCAAACTTGAGGCTTTAGGCTAGAGACGTGGCTGGTGAGCTGCTCCTCCCATCAGGCTCGATTCCCCTTGAGACATGTGTTCAATTGAGACATAGTTCAATTCTCTCCTCACTGAGGGCATAAAACAACAAGACTATTCATTTGTGAATGTATTTGCGCATTCCTTATTCCTCCTTCCTTCTCTCTGTTACCTCACTATTCTGAGAGCACACTTACTTTTATAAAACAAGAGAATGTATACAACATTTCTGTGTTTAAATTTTATTTTCATAATTATAATAATTTATCTAACAGATACTGACATGTTGGTATACAGTGGAAACAAGCGTGTTGGAAGTGGACGCATAAGATCCTGTGTAAAATGAGGAATGATGACCCACTGACGTGCTGCAGGAGCGTGCTGAAAAGCTCTGGAGACAACCTCAGTTTGGTTTCATTATAAAAATGGGAAACCAGAAATGAACAGACTCATAAACAAATCAAATACTACAATTTCAAACAGACACGTCTGATTAACTTTGAAGTCCAACTGCAGTACAGGACACCCAATATTTGGCTTTTGATGAGTATATTTGGAAGAAAATCTGCAGCCAAAAGCCAGGGCTGTGTATCATGGCGAAATATTGATTCTGCAGTGTCCTGAGAAAGACAGAGGAACACTCACTCACTCCTTCTCTCCCCCTTCTCGCTCCTCTTTATTCCATTAATCTCTGGGAGCGGTGTATGATACTGGAGGGTTAGTCTAACATTGTGCGGCTCTAATATATTCCAGCCATTACTTTGCCTGTGGCATCCATATGTTTAATTCCACTACAAATGTTTCAACAGCAAGTGAAACTTGTTTCTTTCTCCTTTTTTTCGCCTCTAACATTAGGTTGTGGGTATTTTTTATTTGTGTGTGTGTGGGGGGGGGGGGGGGGGGGGGGGGGTTCCCTGTCTCTGATTCTAGAAGGCTTCATTTGTGTGTGTGTGTGTGTGTGCGCGTCTAGGTGTGTGTGTATTAGAAAAAGAAGCAAAGTGATGCCTTATTTAATTGGCTGAGGGCCACCTGGAGTTCCAACGTTTCCTGTGGCTGATTTCAGACTCCTGCAGCTCCACTGTACATGTGTTGTCTATAGCTAAAGAAAAGACAGATTAAATATGCAACTGCAAATCCTAAAATGATATAACGTTGCATGTGGGTTTTCTGTTTTATATTTAAAAAAAAAAAAGAGTGGCATGTTGTGTTATGCTTCTATTTTCTCAAATAAAAGAATTATAAAGGAAGTAATTCAGCTTTTTTTGTTTTTCTTAATAGTATTCTTTAGCTTCTGCCACAAATGCACTTATTCCAGCTAAAGAGAATTTAAATTTATCTGTTCTCTCCAAACATACAACAAACTCGAGCGTGACCTGCAGGTGTGTGCGGGCTACACTGAATACTATCGATGATACACTCTTACACACAAACTCAGTTCGACAGGACTGAGTGTGTGTGTGTGTGTGTGTGTGTGTGTGTGTGTGTGTGCGGGCGCACACAGGGAGAGTAGATGTGGTGACCAGGAAGGTAGGAGGCCTGTGGGGTCAGAAGGGGAGAAAAAAGGAGGGGAGAGGATAACCGACTGAAGAGGGTGAGAGAAATCAAGGCAGCATGTGTGTGTGATGCAGGGCCACGGTGGCAGGGGAGGTTTGTAACGTGTGCTTCCGGTGCAGAATAGCCCATTCATCATACTCACATGTTGGGTTTACTCAGCCAGTGATAGAGAAATGGGTGAGTAGCAGCACTACAGGGGGAATTAATGTGTGTGAGCCTGAGCGTGTTGGGGGAGGGGTGCATCCATCCAGAAGTGGACCAATGACCAAACCAGATGTGAGAGTGTGTGTGCATGCACCAGTGTGCGTTTCCGTGGCGAGGTGTGTGACAGGGTCAAATTCACTCCCCCCGCCTTCCTTCACCCTTGCTGACATACATGTCTCATAGCACCTCTCATTCTGCTCCTCTTTTTTTTTTTCTTTTTTCCTCACCTACATAAAACTTGACAGAACACGCATACACTCATTTGGCTGTCTGGCTCTCTGCATTCCTCTACAGGACACCAAAATCGCACGTATGTTCGATGCACACCCATAAAATTGAATGATACGCAACGTCGCGGCACAAAATGGAGTTTTATTTAAAGGAGGGCTTGCTCGCTTGAGATGACATCACGCCAGAATGGTGTGTGTGTGTGGGTTCAGAATAAGGTCAGGTGACATAACAGATGATGTCGTCAAGGTTTCAAACAATCCACCGCTGCCATGACAACAGCAAAATATGTAACAGGCTGTCCTCAAAAAGAAGAGGAGGAGGAGCTGCAGGTCAAAGGCTAGAGGAGGAGGCGGACAGATGAGGAGTCACATCCTCCAGCAGTGTAAACGTCGACCGCGGCGCTGACACCCCCCACCCCCCACCCCCCCAATGTCGGCCTTTCTTCAGGTTTTTGTCTGTTAAATTCTGAATCAGTTCAGCTGGAATGCCTGGTGCTTCTCAGAGGCTGTCTGCTGACCTCTGACCAGCAAGATCAGCTGGTTTTGTGTACAGGACTCAACAGGGAGAGTCTGAGAGGACGAGCCACAGCCTCCCCTACTGGCCACAAACCCAAGCAGCTGCGCGTCTCAGCTGACTCTTGTTGACTAAACCAATTAAATGATCCATATGAGCAGGTGAGATGTGATTGAATGTGTGTTTTATTCTTTCAGAGGAAAAGGTGAAGGGTGATAGAGGGGACACCGAGGTGAGTCCATCTCACTAAAAGGGAATTGGGAACACCTGTGGGATTCTGTGGATCATCTTAATACAGTCGTGTATGACACTACAATGGCGTGGAGTAAAAGTGCCGCTTTTCTCTTACAAAAAACACACACACACACACACACACACACACACACACACACACACACACACACACACACACACACTTTCCTCACTTTCCACTGACCTGCTTCAGGGTCACACAGAGGGGGACTGAAATGAGTTTCAAATGTTCACTTTATTTATTATTGGCTATCATCTCACTGTACAAATCCCTTGCAGATGTTATCCTCTGGTGCGTGCTTGTGTGTGCTGCACGTGCATGCTTAGCAAACGGAATATAAAGAGGAAAGGATTCTTTTAAAAAGGAGGTGGGTATGTTGTTGATTGGTACATGTGTCTGCGTGTCACTGAGTGACTTGAGAAGAAATAAGGGATGATCTTTATGTGGCAGCTTATTTGTTTTTGAATGCAGGAGGCCCCTAACTAAAGGCATCAAGCACAGGGCAAGAGGGGCATCCGTCACTGCACTGTCAGCAGACGCACACACACATACACACACACACACACACACACACACATAGAAGACAGCAACGAGACAGGAAGGGGAAGAGAGAACGGCACACACACACACACACACACACACACACACACACACACACACGCTGGTGTGTCTTGTGATCGGTCCCTTGTGAGCTTCATTTGAGAGAAAACGGCTTCTCTTTTTGTGCAAAGAGGAAACAAGCATGGTGCTAGAGGAGGATGATCAGTCACAACACCAGATGCAGTTTCACAAGGTGAAGAGTGTGATGAGGCGATGAGATGTGAGATTCTGAGAAACTATGTTGTGATCCAGGGTCCAAAAGTTGAAGGTAACGTCAAGAGAACTCACTTACTATTGGTTGTTAAAACATTGACAACAGAACGTTTATGCTGCTGCTTTGGTTTAAATGTTTAAATGTTACCCAGATGGATACTAATCTTATTATAAATGAAACTTGCACCAAGAGGTACTCTGTGTTTCAATAAAATAAAATAAAATAGTATGTTTTCCATTTAAAGTCATGTTCACAAAAAAATATATAACACAGAAATTAATAGGAGGAATTTAATAAGATTTCTCTTAAAAATGTATGCATTTGTACAGACATTTGTTTTTTCAGTCAAGTAAAAAATAAAAATATTTTTCAAGCATAGTTCCATAGTGTTGTTTGTTTTTTTTTATATATATATATATATATATATATATATATATATATATATATGTGTGTGTGTGTGTGTGTGTGTGTACTTTTTTTTCTGGACATTATTTGTGTCAACTTCAAACCTAAATCTGAAAGTAAACTAAACTTCATTTTTAAAATTATGCTTTGAATAAATAAAATAAATAAAAAAAAATATATATTTTTTTTTTGTTAAGAATTGAAGCAGTAACATTCCTATAATTTTATGTTAAGTTGTTTTCATAAGACAAAATGGGGATTTTCTCAAATCTGCTCTAAAAAGAGGGCTACATTTGGGGAAATCTCAAATGGGTCTTTTGGAGCTTTTAATGAGACCGTAATAAAACAATTCTGTGTAGGGAATGAGATTCGTAAATAGCAGAAATGGTTCTGCAAAGACGGCACAAGTTTCCTGATGAGCTGCAGTCTGTCCGAGGTCTGGTAGCAATGAAGCGTTCTTAAAGGTCAGCAGTGAAGTCGGAGGGGTGGAGAAGTGGAGAAGAGGAGAAGTGGAGAAGAGGAGAAGCCGGAGAGCGGTCGGTCATCAGACTTGCCTCGGGACACAGGGTCAGCCCCGTCACTGCCTGGATGGCACCGACGACCTTTCTGATGTCAGAGCAGGGGTCTGTGTGTTGGTGTGTATGTGTATGTAAATGTGGCCTGGCCTGAAGCAGGTTTGAAGGCAGGTCAAACATAAATGTGCCCACATGTGGGACGGGGGATAGAGATCACCTCTGCATTAGATTTGTGTTTTATTGTGGGAGGCTGGAAGCTAGATATATATACAAATAAATACAGAACACACACACACACACACACACACACACACACACACACACACACACACACACACACACACACAGAGGAAGTGGAGGGGAGATTGGTACTTTGTAAAACACCTAGACTTTCTGTTTCTGGCCCAGATACTAGAGAGTCCTTGGCAGAGGCTAAATGGATGAAAGTAAGTAAAAGTGGCCATTATGTGCAGACTCCAGTAAATAGCTGCCCTCTTGTCTCTGTGCTTCAAAAAGAGGGGCGGAAGATGCGATCACGAGGAAAGCCCATGTCTTTTCTTCTCCAGCAAATGGGGTGGGGGGGTTGCTCTCCTCTTCTACCTCCCCTTTCCCCCCCCAAAAAAAACCTTTTCAAGCTTTCTCTCCCATTTCTCTCCAGCTCCCCTCTGCCATCCCTCTCCTCTTCGTCCCTCTCCCTGCACCGTCTCCCCGCTGCTCCCCTCTCACGTTAAAAATCTGAGCTTTGCCCGCCCAGTGTTTCTCGAACATGCAGGAACCGGGAGATCAATGGTGTCCTCGGAGAGGGAATTACACAGCTGAATTTCGATGAGAACAGAAGAAAGGAAGAGGAAGGGAGAACAAGCAGAGGCGGGGAAGGCATGTGAAGAGGGAGAGGGAAGGAGGATAGTATATCCTTCAAGGAAAAATAGAAACGAGAGGAATGTGGAAAACTATGCATAAAACTGCAACGACTGACTTTGCCTTGGAAGCCTCAATGTTTATTATGAAAGAAAGAAAGAAAGAAAGAAAGAAAGAAAGAAAGAAAGAAAGAAAGAAAGAAAGAAAGAAAGAAAGAAAGAAAGAAAGAAAGAAAGAAAGAAAGAAAGAAAGAAAGAAAGAAAGAAAGAAAGAAAGAAAGAAAGAAAGAAAGAAAGACGAGCTGCACCTGAATCCCTGAAAAGTGGATCTTCACACGGTATTTTGAGATGTATGTACTTTGTCTGAACTGAGATAGCATCTCTAACAGTGAAATACAGACCATAATTTTTGCTGACAACTGGATGCCTGTGTCTATGTCTTATTTGCTGGAATTAAAGAGATATTTCCTGTTTATGGGAAAGAGGCTACATCTACTTACATCCACATACACACATAAGAAAAATGATGAGAAAATGTGCAGGAGACAGGCAGGAGGAATGACAGCAGCTGTAAGTTCGGATTTGTATCAGCAGCCAACTTTTTTCTAGTATGATGTTATAGGGCGGTTAACATGTATTCAAAGTTGTAGGCGTGAATGTGACCTACGATCTCGGCTCATATTTTTCATCCTATGGCCTTGACATCATAGAAGAGGAAGTGGAAGTGCAGAACAAACGCATCACCACAAACGGAAAAAGTGAAATTCAAAGCTTCTGCATGCATTTTAAAGTGGTTGTGGTGACAAATATTTAATCTGTTTTAAGAAAACATAGACTCTTATGAATAATCTACAAAACCTTATTATTCAGAGTTTATATAATTTTTTTAAAAAACAGTCGTTTAGTCTTTTTTTTTAAATTTATTATGGTTTGCCTATCTTTTTTAATTTAAATAGTTATTTACTTACTCTTTACTCTTGGATCTTTTTTTTTTAATGTACATTGTTTTATCATTTGTGCCTGTTAATCAAAGAAACAGCTTCCTAAATATCTTCCATGATTATTTTAGAAACCTTGGCGCTGACTTTCTTTGCAAACCCCAGTGATTTTCTTTGTCTTCATGTAGAGAATCATGAATTTATGATGCACTTTGGAAATAAACACTAAGAACTTGGGTTTTTATGTCCAAGTTTCCCATATATACTTTTTTCTCTCTCTCTCTCTCTCTCTCTCTCTCTCTCTCTATATATATATATATATATATATATATATATATATATATATATATATATATATATAAAGAAAACAGGAATAATCCTGATATTTATTGAGTAAGGACCTGGCTGTTCATGTGCTAAGTACCACTCCTAAAATCCTAATGATGCTGCTGGCACAGGAGAGCCACATAAAGCAGGATTTCAAAAAGAAAGCCTTGTCTCTGCCAGACAGTGAAAAAGCAGTGGAAGAACCTGAAGAAACCTGGGATAACGCCGTCTCTCATAGCTCTGAACTCTGCACTGGGCTCAAATGTGGTCAATTACTGGGAGATATACAGGCCGACCCGTTTCCACCACTTTACTGAGTGCTCTTCAGTTTCAGCCCGCTCAGACTGTAAATTATCACTCCACCCCAACACACACACATCCCAAGTTTGCAGAAGTTTTGGAGTCACCAGTGAGACCCTCCTCTGTCTCTGTCCGAATCCGAAGGAATTCCCTCCCTCTGTGTGCCAAACCCCAAACCTTTGCAAAGTGATGCTGTGAAGCATGCAGCTGCACGCCCACGTGGACACGCTCACTCGCAAACATTGATTTAAACACACACAAATGCTTACAAATGGTCATATATGGTATATAAAAAAAAATCCCCTGGAGCTATAGATCACTGGGAACAGGTAGAGAATTCAGCGTGAACGCACAGGCTGTAGATCACCGAGGTGGGCAGGGACGTCAGCACTCTCATACACAGTGAGCCTTATTGCAGAATTTAATGGAGGAAACCCAGCATGAATCCCCACAGTCATTCTGTTCCAGTCAAACACACCATTCACAACACTTAAGTGTGTGTGTGCACATCAATACGCATGCATGCAGTAGTGTACATACTGCACATTGTGTGTTTCGGTGTGTACTATATGTGTGGCCGGTTAGATATGTACGTAATCTGTGTATGTGAGTATGATTGAAAGCTTTCCTGCACAGTTGTAGCAGTGTGTAGATGCCGAGTACATGTTGTCTGCGTGCATGTGAGTCTGCGCGAGCGGTGGGACGGTGTCTGTATTGACCCATCGTTGCTGCACTGTCACCTTGTCTGTTTATGGCCCCGGTCTTTTAAAAACACGTAGGATTTATGGTTAGTTTTGGCAGTCTGTGTGTGAAGAAGAGTACAGTAAATTAGAAGCAAACACTGAAGTGATAAGTCGCTTTTTAGTCTTGGATCTTACAATGACATATAACAATATGTTGGCAACTTTGGTTTAAAATATAATCAAATGTTCTAAAGTTTCCTCTCCTGCAGACTTTGGAGCGACATTTCAGTTCTTTAAGCACTACTTTGCTTGTTTAAATGTAAGTCTGACAGCTGCCTATACGATTATTTGAAAATGCAGCTGGGTGCTGTCATATCTGAACATGTAGGAAGAAAAAACACAGTAAAAATAATAAAAAAGCAAACACATAAAAGCATGAATAAAGTAAAAGTATTGATGTGCATTCGTGCCACGCAAACACATTTGCTTTACAAGTGTAAAACTATGCAAGTTGTGATGTTTCTTTGCACTGACTCAAGGCCAGGTTGTTGGAAAATCTTTGCCGCATGTAAACGCGGCAATTAATGTCGATATTAATACACACGCTGCACATGCCTGCATGCAGAGCTTAGCAGTACAGATGGTGACCTGGCATCTTCCTCTCCACATCACACAAAATCCCCTATCATCTTAAAAATGCTTTACTTCCAAATTGATTTCACGCTGAAAAAATAAAAACATAAAAACCCTGGAGATTAACAAAGTAAATTCCACCTCTTCTCCCTGAAATAAGCACCCACGGAGTTTTGCTTCAGCCTCAGATAGGCAGACGTGGAGGATTTTATTGAGACTACGCATCCTTTATCCATGATTCTGGGTCCTATGTAATTGTGGATGGAGTCTAATGTGTGGTCCATTTGCTTCATTAATGGGGCAGACGCTAACCATTCAGCCAAGAAAACGCCCATTGTTCCCTTTACCTTTCCGTTTTTAATGTGTAGCATTAGTCCGGTGGTTGTTAGTGCTAGACCATAGTGCTTTGATGATGGTCAAATGACAAAGTCTTAATAGAATATAGTGGGACGGGCAGGACAAAGGTGGGCAATGTTCAGCTGGATGCAGCCAATTTCTGTGTGAGAGGCCTGCCTAAAAACCCTATTCATAGGCTGTCTAATGCTAGTGCATAATTAAATGTGATTACTGGAGCAGAGGGCTTCCCTCTTCCTCTCTGAGGGCCACACACAGGACTGGAGGCAGCGTGCATGGGCTCATTAAGGAGGCGCTAACAGATGTACACAAGCAACCACCACAGGCATACCCAAAAAGCCATCTCTCTTTCCCCGACACAAACACAAATAAAAGAATAAAAAAATAAAGTATCTCTAAAATGTCAACTCTTCAGGCGTTTGGAAAGGTTCGGATTTTAAAGGAATGAAGTGGGAGGGTGTTGGATTTTATTTTTCTTTTTTTCTTCTTTTCCTTTTATGCGATTCCCTTGACTGGAACTTAAAATTTCAAGTCGAGTAACTAGTTTTAACTGTAACACTACAAAATCTCACAGTGAGTCATTTGACAGTTAAAAAGAAGAAAAAAAAAGGGAGGGGGGGGGGGGGGTCTTCAGTCACTGATAATCTAGAGGCAAAAGAAGAAGTAAAACAGAAATAAAAACAAAAATCAGTTATGGTTTCCATCCAACATGGAGTAAGATACGCACACACCTTGTCTGGCCCACTCTCCGGTTCGGTTTCCTGGGCAGACACAGTCCCCTGGTGATCATGGGAAATAGTGAGCATGCCAGGCTCCACAAAGGCGTCCTTTCAGCCGCCCGCATGCTTGACCTGCGCAGGGTCAGCACTCTGCTTTGTGCCCCGTGACCCCGGAGCGACCCAGGGTCACACTGAGGGCCCGAGGTCAAATCCAGATGCCTGCGTCTAATTTTACCCCAACCGGGTTATCCGTCCAAATCTGCTCTAACCCCCCATACAGTCCTCCCTAAAACTACTACTACCTCTACACAACCTCTCCACATAACCCACTCCCAAAGAAATACACAGGCTCTCTGCAGTCTAATTAGACTACTGTGGAGTAGTGCTCACACTCAAACCCTCTCCCACCGTCTGTAACGCACACACACACTCACACACAAGCAGGCATGACCCCCTGTAACTGCACTAATTCCCTGTCCCATGGCCGTTGGTCAGTCTTGAGGGATTAAGTGCAGAAAGACACGCATGCAAGCAGAGATGGATGCATATACATATATATGTGCATGCACACCCACACACACACACACACACAACAAATACACATAGGAGCACACTTATGAGCGCAGCAGGCCTGGCTGAGGGTCTACCTTGAGGGATTATGTGCAGAGAGACAGGACCCTCCAGCCAATCAACCGGTCTGTCACATCGATTTTGAGGGGTCACTGGTGCACAATGGCCAGGGTTTTCCTGTCTTAACCTTTCTGATCATACACATATGCATGCACACACAGACACACACTCGTACAAATACACACATAAGACAATAAACATTCGAGCTGGAAAAATGCTCTCGGAAGAGTAGAAAGGATAAATAAAAAACAATGACAAGTACAAATAGACAATTCTGTTAAAAGAAAAAAGCTTCTCTGTAAGTATATACAAATATGTAAGATTTAAAATGAATAGGTCACATACTTAAAAAAAAAAAGAATGTTTTAAGAGGCTGTCAGAGAAGTTAGTAAAATAATCACATTTTATTTTACATACATACACACACATACCTTTCTGCAATTCAAAATTCCCCTTCGTTGCCCCTCAAAGCTTCATCACATCCCCGCTTCTGAAAACCCCTCATCCCTGGGGTGAAGCACACCCAGCTGGGGGAAAGAGCCCAGGTCAACACCCCCCCAATCCAACGTCGGCTCCTTCTTCTCTTTCCTGGTCAAACAACACAATAGTCATGTATGAGAGAGGGCACCAGGCAGGCACCTCAGCTAACGGAAATAAAGCGCGCCGCTGCCAGCAACGTTTCAGGTGCAAGGCTGAATATTTTCTCCGACGTCATTTTCGTTTGGTCTGCTCTGTTTTAGTCTTTTGTTGCTTGTTTCCCTTTCCTGAAAGGAATATGCGAGGCCTCTGGAAAAACAGGATTCAAGCGTGTCTGTTAGTATTTAAGTTAAGTAAATATAACAATGTTTTAAAAAAAAAGTTACATGTAAAAGTCTCTCAAGGGAAAAAATGAGCAAAACAATGTCAACGTAATGTTTCCCATGTATCTAAAGTAAAAGTAGCTATAATGGAAAAAAGAGATTTAGTAGGGTGAATAGTGTAATATTATTAATGACAATACTAGAATGACACTGCAGCATCGATGTGGCAGTAACATTTTGTTGCTGAAGAAAGGATAAGTTTGACAAATAATTTTTTTAAAAATTCACATTTCAGTTATTTAGTCCTTCAAAGCCCCAGCTGATAATTCTGTCGCCTCCAGCGGGTTCCAAGACCAATTGAATGGGTCATGACGTGGACAGATCACTGGCAGGGCCTCCTGGGCCCGGGTCCAGCTGCTCAAGGAGATACTCGCCCCTGGCTTCATACCAGAAGTAGAATTAATTAATTAAAAAAAGATTTTCTACAGAAAAGAACGATGGAAATTAACCAGAAAGTGTTTATAAAGAAATAAAAATAATAAATAAAAGAGCGTGACAAAGCAGCCACAAAAAGAAAGGCAACCGTGATATAAGTAATTACCGATATGTGACATGAAACAACCATGAAAAGGAGCCAAAGGTCAAGAAAGAATCACATTAAACTTTATGACACTGACACTTTTCCCATTTCAAAATTATATTACAAGAAAATGACAAAGAATTGATATGAAAAGAAACAAAATATTTATATATGTTATACATAAGGAACAAATTCTAAAGTGAATGGATCAGCTCATGGATTATTTTATTTGATATACATATACTTCAATATAAGGATCAATATACAATCCTAATGCTGTACTGCTGCATGTGAAGCAAAAAGAAATGAAAATGATGTAATATCAGATCAAATGAGACATAAAAGGACCATAAAGAAATACAAAACCACCCATAAGAGAGATGGGGGCAAAAGTAATTGCCAAAACTTTAACAAAAATATATGCATATATGCTATAAATATATGCAAAAATACCTAAAGGTGAGTAAAAAAAAAAATGGTGATGCAATGGCAACAAAAAACAAAACAGCTGGGGGACAAAAAAACTGCACGGTTTGTTGTTGCATGTGTGTTGTGATCTTTGGGTTATAAGATGATAAATGCAGTGTTAGAGAAAGGCTTACATAAATAACATTACATGTATAAGCTGTCACTTTTAAAAAAATACGTATTACACATTTTATTTCTATTATCTTTACTTTTATCACTCAATAAACAATATGTATAATCTATTTAGGCCATAACCAATTAAACGAGAAAATCTGTTAAGTTTAAAACGGAAATATTCGAATTAGGAGCATATTATATTAAACCGTATACAACCGTATTACAGTATAATTTAAGTAACGAGTCACCATAAACACATACACGCAAACGTACTTAGTGGCACTAGAGTTTGTGTCACTTTGTGGCCACTAGCAGGCGCCCGAGTATTTCATCAGTCCTAAAACAGTGTTTCCTTCTCTCGCTTCCTTGACTCTAATCTGTTCTTCCTGGATACGCGTCCAGAAGAGGACTCAGTTTGGATTTTGATGTTTGGATTTGTTATCAACATAAAAGCTCCTCGGATTGATTTTAAACTGTACTTTATGCACATATACGCAGACACTAGACGCCAACGACTACTTTGTGGAAATTACCGATGATAACGTAACCAGGACTGCGAGGACGGAGGGCGGAGAGTAAGTTAACGTAACTCCATGATTACGCGAGTTAATCTTTATTATACGTTTGTATTCGTTTGATTGCATTTGACAGGAAGTTGCATCGTCTGGCTCATCTGTGGATGTTTTAGGAAACGCGAGTAGCGGAGTAAAGGTGAAAGGTGGGTGAAAGTTGTTGTGTTTGTGTCCTCGCAGAGCGCCACGTCATTGATCGACGGAGGCGTCAGGAAGAACCCACCTGCGGTCTCCTCCGAGTTCTCAGCGGTCCGGACCGCCACACCCCAGAGGGAGCCGGGGGGGGGGTCTACTTTTTATTTAGCTTTATGTACATATTTGTTTATTTTTGAGTGAAGGGACCGCGAGTGAAAATGACGGCGTCCAACTGGGGCCTCATCATGAACGTGGTGAACAGCATCGTGGGAGTCAGCGTCCTCACGATGCCCTTCTGCTTCAAACAGGTGGGTGACAAGCGCGCGCACGGCCACGCCCCGGGACCACCTCCAGGGCAACGTCACACGCTTTCGTGTTTCAGCATTTAATCTGTAGTTCAGAAATACTTTATTAATATCTGAAGGGAAGTTAGTTATAAGAGCAACTTTTATGGCTGTGGGAAGGAAGGATCTCCTGGATCTGGGTCTGGATCTCCTCTGACTGAAGACTTGTGAAGAGGATGCTTAGTGTCATTATCATAAAGTCACTGACTGATGCCCCAGTCACCTGCTACCCCAACAGATGAGTGCAGATGAGGTTGTGTGCTCCACAACAGACTTAGAAAAGATACGCAACATCTTGCAACAAACGCGGAATGACTTAGGGCTTCCTAAAGAAAGATAGTCGAGCCTGTCTATTCTTGTAGACGGCATTACTGTGTGTTGAGTCCAGTCTGTTGTGCAGGTGAACACAGAGGTACTTGTGCTCCTCCACCACCACCTCTGCTTCCTCTGCAATGATGGAAATGGTGTTCAGGTGTCCTGTGCTGATTAGACACACAACCTTTCAGTCTTTTAGTCTAACTGGGTCCATTTGTCATTTTACATTAATTACATTAATTACATTACATTGACATTTTGTCTTTAATCCAGACAATCGTGGAGGTGCCCCCCTCCGTCTTCAGCAGTTGCTTATACTGTAAAACAGGCTGAATTGATAAAAAGGACTTTTTATCGTTGCCATTTGCAGACAGTTATAGCTTAAACCAGTGAGGCGTGTTTACTAGGTGGTCCGTGAATCTGATTTTTTTTGTTCAGACCAGGAAGAGTGGAAGGTGTCCAAGATAATCCTCGAATACGTCCTGAAACATCTGCTCACAATGGGTCAGATCCTGCGCTGGCAACTTGTGATCGGATTTCCCACAACTCATTTTTAAACGGGGTCTGAATATGGTCAAATACATGTGGAAATATAAACACTTGGCTTTTTTAATTTGCAGACGGTTACGTAATCATGTTCACAGTTATGTCAGATAATGGTGATTAAGTAGTAAATCGTTAATTATGACAGGTAATTATAGTCTCTGTGTGCTGTTTAAGAAAACAAGTCTTGGAGTTAAATATGATCCATTAGTCCTTCAAAAAGTGTAAATAAATTCTCCCTTGGTATAACACTTGTTCTATACTGATGCCAGTATTATTTTGGTTGCTTTTGTGCAAAAAATGACTAAGGACATAAATGAGACCCATGTTGCATCATACAAATACAATTAGTTTAATTTATGTTGATTAGTGACACAGTGTGACATGTTTTATGTTTTTCCTCTGAGACTGCGTCATTTTGGGACCTGGTATGGACCAAATGATGTCCATGAGAGCTTTACTAAGCAAACAAGTAGTGACCACACACGCATTGATGATGAATAAGTATTTATGTGAACCAATTTTGTATTTTACTCAGTAATACTTTTATCTGATTTGGATGGGGGGAAAAAATGTAATTATGTGTTTTATATATGTGACACATGCCATTTGAAAACCTATGCTGGTTGACTGTTACGGATTTTATACAATAATCTTTTAAAGCACGCCAACTAAACTCATAAATTCATAAACTTCTGATATTTTTGTCACAAATCTGTTATATGTTGTATATTATTATATATTACATATATTATGTAGTGTGTGTGTGTGTGTTTTTTGTTATGATAAAATTTGCATAACCTGGCATCAATCCCAGCTCTGTCACATGCCAAAAGTGTCCTTAGGCACTACAGCGAACCTCACATTACCCCCATTAGTGCCGGTCTCAAACCTGGATAATTGAATAAATGGAGATGGTTGTGTCAGGAAAGGCATCTGATGTAAACCTATGCCAAATCAATATGTGGAACACGATTATTTGCTTTTCCTGTTTGAATTAACCTGGATATGGTAAGATGAAGGCTAACGCGTCTTCCTCTCTCTCACAGTGTGGGATAGTGCTGGGAACTTTGTTGTTATTTTTCTGTTCCTGGATGACCCACAAGTCTTGCATGTTCCTGGTCCTCACAGCCAGCAACACCAAACGAAGGACCTACGCTGGACTGGGTACGTAAAATGTGGTAATGATTTTTAATACATTTTCATTTTTTCTTGTTTTAGTTTCTAGTTTTTCTTAATTTTAGCTTTCATTGTGGGAAATGTCCCTTGTTTGAGAGGAAATATTTAATTTTTGGCAAAGAAAAAACATCACTGCCCATGTACAGGAAGAAGTTGGTAGGATCTGGCTCCAGGCTGTAGAGAAAGTGGAGCTCTACTCTAGATCGGATATGCGTGACCTTCATTCCCAAGTAGTCAGGGTTGGGATAACGTATTAGGGCAGGGTGATCTGTACAGTGGAGATCACACGTTCCGGTCTAGATTAGAGCTCCTCTTCCCCACAGACTGCAGCCAGACCCTTCTCGTAGGATTGACAGTGACTAAATCAGAATCTTTCCTGTTTAGGATTAGTCACTATATGATATTTGGTTGTCTTGGTTTTGCTGACACTGATGTCATTTCCCCTCTTTGCAGCCTTCCACGCTTATGGAAAACCAGGAAAAACACTTGTGGAGACGAGGCAAGTGTCGTTACTTATCTACAACACACCCCTTGCTCTATTTTCAGTGCTCAGGATGACATTTGAAGCGCTTTACATTTGGTAGATATTAATATTAATAGAATATAAACACAACAACACTGTAAGAGTTAAATGAGAAAACGGTGCAGAAGATGTCGAGTCATAGACAAAGATAACTGCTGTGTCTTTCACTCTTACTCTGTCCACGCAGTATGATCGGTTTGATGCTGGGGACTTGCATTGCCTTCTACGTTGTTATTGCTGATTTGGGCTCGAATTTCTTCGCTCAGCTGTTGGGTTTACAGGTAGGACATCAGTACTCTATCAAGACTTTATCACTACTTGATTCATTGGTTCTTACATCACTTCACACATCACGCAACACTATCAAGATATGTTATATGTCGTTGTCTCTCCAGCACTTTTCTACCTTCTTTTTGTTACACTCCTATAGTTACAAATCTGTGTCTATTAAATATTACTGGATCCATTCAACAAACTACAGTATCGGTGTGAAAGTCAAAGCTTTAAATCGAGCCTGGCCTAATGTACGAATGTAATCCTTTGTTCTTTGAAGGTGACGGGCAGTTTCCGTGTGCTGCTGCTGATCGCAGTGTCTCTGTTCATCGTACTCCCTCTGAGTCTGCAGAGGAACATGATGTCCTCCATCCAGTCCTTCTCTGCCATGGCTCTCATCTTCTACACCCTCTTCATGTTCACGGTGAGCCCACTGACACACACAGCTGCACTTTCTTTTCTGCATTTGAATAGGCTGCAGCAGAAAAACCTGTTTGCCTATCAGTTTATGATTCTGTATTATCTCCAAAACTGCAGCACTGATTTATCACGTTGGTTGTAGAGTAATACAACACAGGCAATCACGAATAGGTGAAGCACAGTGAAGCACAGTGAAGCTGCGCAGCATCAGTAAAGTTATGGCTTGCATGAAGAAAGACTCATTTGAAATTAGATTAGGTTTACACTTTGTCTCAGTAACTGTGGAGGTGACTGTTCAGGAGAGAGTTGTTTGGACCAAACAAGTTTAGTTTAGTTTCCCCGCTGTGGACTTTGTTTTTTTTAGTTTATTCTGAATGTCTTGAGGACTACAGTGCAAGTAAACTGTCTATCTGCACAGATTAGCATTTGTCCCATGCTCTTTGGAAACTTATTTCTCGTTATAAGTGTAGTTAATAAGCGCTGTTGTAAACAACAGCTGGTGTCTGCGAAAGCTCGTTGCGAGACCGACTGGCTGTTCAAAACACTGATAGGTATTTATGAAGGCTGGTGCAAACGGGGTTTTTATGTACTGTTTCAATGAGGGTCTGTAAATGCCAGCTGCTGGTATTAAAACACTAAACAATGTTTACAAGCAAAGTTGATGAAACTGTTTCTATATTTAATAAAAAAAATTGAGAACAGCACATCAAGCAGCGGTCGCAGCCACAGATTGGCGACATTTAAATATTAAACAGCAGGAAAATGAAAGGAACAGGGAGCGCTATTTCTTCCACTACTGGTTTAATGTTTTGTCCACGATGAACTTTTAGTTTTATTTGTTTTCTTTCTAATGAAGCTACACTAGCTCTCAATTCTTAAACATGGGGTCATTAGGGTTTGATCACCATAACGCAGACCCCTGGCCTCAGATCAGCGGGTCTTTAGTCTCTTGTAAAGAGCCAGTTTTCCTGGCTTCGGTCACTGAAACAGAGCTGGGTCTAAGCTGGCTCCAATCCGAAGCTGCACCGGGATCATGGAAAAGGAGACTAGGGAATGGGTCGCAGGTGGTATGTGTGTATACTACTATTTTTTTTCTTCCTCTCCACTGCCATGTTCAGCCCAGTCTGCTTTTTTTATCTCAGTAGCCGCTTCCCTGCTGGGAGAAAGGATAATCTGTTCTTTTAACTTGCTTTGGAAAATATTTTTCCATCTTAAAATGATGATAGGTTTTATGGAAGTTTGTTAGTTAGTACAGAATGATATAACATTTTCAGTGGTAAATATATTTATTATTAAGCACAATTGTTAAGATATTTGTTAAACACATTCTAATTTTTCATGTTATGTTTGGATTTTTTTTTAATTTTGAGAATATACATTTTGTTAAAACTGTATGTTTGTGCATAATTTATGCTTTAGCGTACGGACTTGTCCTCTTCTAACATCTGATATTGTTCAGGCAAATGTTGCATTTCATGTTAATTCTTCCTCGTTTAATCTTCTGTACAGAGCAAACTCACCAGAACAATGTCTTGCTCCACTTTTAAAGAGGGAATTTGCTGTAAATCATTTCAGACAGAAAACAGCACCTGCGCTTTTTTAAAACTAAATCACAGAGTTTAGTTTCAGAAAGCACCACTTGAAATTGGTGGCTAGGGATATTTTAAGTTCTGTTAATGCCAAGTAAAAGGAGTTAAAGCAGTCAGTTTCACTAAAAGAAACGGCTCCAAACTTTAAAAAAAAAAATGAAGCTCGTATTTTAGATTAAAAGAGATCAAATGCATTTACATATTTCTGAATATTCTTATTTATCTGATTTGGTCTTTTGACACAGTTTTTAGTCAGATACTTTGCTTGTATTTATGCAAAGGTTATGTTTTGTCTTTTCTACAGTTTAGTAAAAACAAATTCCTTTCCATGTTTCAGTTGTAACAATTCAACATTATCACCACTAGTCTAGAAGGTGGCAGCTAGTTTTGTTTTTCTCTCAACAACCAACCCCGAGAAAGGCAACAACTTGCAGATATGTCAGTGTAGTCGTGCTAAATATGAAGACAAGTGCACTAGTTGCATTCTTTATATTTTCTGCAACTACACATACATTTAAAACTCGTGCTTTAAATGTTTTAACAGTGACCCAGAGGTTACACACACCATTGCAATTATTTGATGGAACTATTTTTAAAAAGGCTTTTTTCTCATGATGTGTAGTTTGCATTTAAACCCTAACTTTCTCCCAGCTGGTGGATTTAGATCGCAGCGTGGTCATTGGTGACTCGTGCGAAACGATTTGGATCCAGAGACAGTCCAGCAGCAGTTTTCTGTCTTACATGATTGAGCTTATATACTCTTTAAATGTGCATACAGCTCTGTTTCACTAAACTGCAGCACTGCTTCCACAGACCTCAAACTGCCGTTTATATGATATTTGTGTGATGTGACTTGTAGCTGTGTCGCATGCAGATAACCTAGAACAGTGGTGTGGTGTGTCCGGCTTTAGATCCAGACCAGGCCCAGCCCGGATCCCTGACCTTCTAACAGTGATGTATCTCCTTCCCTCCCTTCTTTCATCCCCTTAAATGTTCCCATCTGTCCTCTCTTGTCACTGTGCAACTTCCCTTGTTTCTTTTGCCCCCCTCTTTTTTTTCTTTTTTTCTCCCCCCATCTTGTCCTGCTGCCCTTCTTACTCTCTTTTATCACCCTCTCTCACCTTCTCTCGCCCTCTGCACCGTGTGTGTGGAAACCTCCCTCCCACCTGTCACTGTCTCTGCTTTGGTGCTGTAGATAGTGTTGTCTTCTCTGCGCTACGGCATAATCTCAGGCTCCTGGGTGGAGCGGGTTCACCTGTGGCGCTTCAAGGGCGTCATTCAGTGCCTGCCCATTATCGCCACAACCTTCTGCTGTCACCCGTAAGTAAACCAAGGATGCCACCCCTAAAATAACACCACTGTAAGGGCAGTGGGGGAGGTGTGGAGAGTAAAAGAAACTGAGTGTTTCTCCTGCATCTTTGCACTCCTCAAACCCTCCTCCAGCCTGCGTGAACCTTTTGTCCTCTTCTGCTCCACTTGTATCCATGTTTCACCTTTTTAATTCTGGTTTGGTTTGAGTCATTTGAGCTCTGCGACTGTGTGTGCATGTGTGTGTCTTTGGTGGCAGTAGTAATAAGGCAGAGGGGTATAACAAAGTGAAATGGAAGTTGAACCTTGGCTGCGCTCTGACCAGTGCCGAACACTCGGTATGAGCAGCGTGGGTCTGTGTGTGGGTAGCTGGAGGCTGTGTTTTTTGTTTTTTCCAGGCAATGAAAGGAGCAAGACATGGGGAACACATGCTGGTGAAAAACCTGTGAGGTTATCTGTAGAAATCCTTCATATACCGCTTCTTTTTTCTTCCCCAAAGTGACAGAATTGATTTCACTTAACTTTGTCTTGCCTTCAGCACCATTTCTTTTTATGTTGTACAGGTTTTTCATTCAGTATGTGGTTTCCTGTCATTTCCCTCTCGTGATTTCTGTTTTTTTGTTTTTTTTTGTTTAGTTTTTTCTCATTTTGTCTGCGAGCCATCAACATGGGTGCAGTCCCCTGCCCTCCCCTCTTTGTATTCTCCCTCAACTTGTTTTCGTATAGTTTGGGCTGTAACTCCCCCCTCCCCCTCCCCGCCTCCTTCCCCTCAGATGGTGCTGTCTTCGTTCAAACATGGGCTGCTCAGCGGCTGGTGGCTAGGGCAGGTCAATGTGGTGCGCTGGGAGGGTGTGTTTCGCTGTCTCCCCATCTGTGGGATGGCCTTCGCCTGTCAGTCGTAAGTACTCCTCATGCCCGTCCACCTGCCTCAAGATCATGTAATTAAAGTGATCTGAAACAAAGGCTAGACAAGAGTAAGAGTTATTCAGCTGGGGACTCACTGATACTTTTTTTTTTTTTTTTTTTGGAAAATCTGACAGTGTTCTTTAATGTGCTGAGTAATTCCTGAAGCATACACGTTTCCATTTGGTGCTTATGTGATTTAAATCTTTTATTTTATGTTTGCAGACAGAAACTGCTAATATTACAGTTAATGCTTTTAAACTTGCAGTAAAGTAAAAGGTTTGAGGTCAGTTTAAGTAACGAGAAACACAGATTTGAGGAGTAAAAGGCGCAGTTACTAATACTTGCCCTGTTACAGGAGGAAGTTGCCTTTTTGTTTGTTTGTTTGGTTGTTGTTTTTTTGCTCATCTGATTGTCACAGCTTGCTAATCAACCTGTGCTTCACCATTTGGTCTGATTAGTATAGAGTTAACCCATATCCTAAAACTCTTTGTTTTAACTGCAGTGCTGAGAAGAAAACAGTGTCTGGCTGTTCGGATGAGCAGGTTCTTGAATGTAAAAACAAACAAAAAAGCTGGAGTCCAATCTAAGACTTGGGCGGTTTCATAACGAACATTAAAAGTTGTGTTAATATATCAGATGCTTAGATGTGGGCTTTAGGATTCAAAACTGTTTTGACATTCCTTTGACTTTACACACAGTGAGTGGAGAAATATCACCACTGTGTTTCCACCAATCACAGCTTCTCTGAGTCACTTTATTCATTCGTTTATCCACTTTCACCCCTCTGCATGCTCGATCACTGCCTCTTTTGTACGGTCCTGTGTGATTTAGTGCTTGCTCTGGGTTTGCACTGAGTTGATTGGGTTGTGGGCAGCATGACGTGTCAAATGGGATCTTGGTGGATTAGGTTTATCTTTGATTTGAATGCTGCGCTGTGGACGGATGAAGGGGGGGTGTTAATGGTGTGGTCATTAGGGGCCAGATGTTTTGGTGGTGTATGGTTTTTTTTGGACGTGAAAGTGAGTGAGGTAAGTGATAGGGGCGGGTCACTGTGGCCTGCGGACCTAAACACAACTCGAATTAGTGCAGTCGCACAAAGCCAGTGAAACATTATGGTGGGAGGGATGTGCATGTCACAGGAAATGAAGAAAGTCTGTGCTTGTTAGGTTTGTGTATGTGTGTTTTTATGCGTCGGTTCCCAGTAGTGATGCTAACTGATATTTGGCAGCAGATTTCTTGGCCTATGGTCAGGCTGAGTGAGGCAAGTGCTCCGTTAGGCGGCAGGCAGCTGAAGCCAAGCCACTAATCAACACGTTGGATTACCGCCATCTTACAGACACACTAATCTATTCACAGGCCCATTGAACAGCTCTCAGCGCATTGGATTTTTATTACATTCATGAAATGTGTTTACTTTCAGTTAAAATATTGCTTAACAACACTATTATGACATGCTGGGAGCTCCCCCTGTTGTTTTCTGTTGGAGCGGTGAGCTCGCTGTTGGGACGTGGTAAGAATGTGTGCGACGCTACTGTCAGAACACCAGCATTCGAATGTTTGGGCACCCCCCGTCAAAATATCTTCAGAAAAGGAATAAAAATTTCATCCAAAAAACATGTTTGTGACGCATGGTGGTGGATCTGTTTAGTCGCAGAAGAAACATTCCAGCTGTAGCTGGCTAATATTTAAAGGCTGTGGGTGATTCTTCAGACCTGTGTAGTTGATGCCGTATCTGGATATCAGATCAACATTTACTGTCACAGCTGTTAGAAACAGAGATTTTGAAAGAGACGACCAGACTCATGCGTGCCGCTGTATGCCCAAGTCAGTGACGTGATTTGTTGCACACAGTTAAGCCCACCCATGCACATCTCCCCTCACTTTGAAGACCTTCTCCATCATATTTCCTCCGCTTAATCACAGAGGACGTTACACCCTGAGTCAGGACTATTGAGCGGCCATTAGATGCTTTAGCTCCACAATAACAATGTATTATTTTATTTAACCTTGGCTCTAAGATTTATTGGTTTGCGGATTAAACAGGCGTCAAGGAATAGCATCGTGGGACATCGCTGGCTAATAAAACCAGTCTGTGTGAAAGTGAGACAATCAAAGATGGAGCAAGAGCCAGGAGAAGTTATGGCTCCTTGCTCCCTCCCTCATTCCTGCTCCGTGGCTCTTCCTTTGTATGAGAAAGAAGGCCAACAAAAAGAGTCTGCCAGGAAAGTTTATAACGCTCTAAAACCTGTCAGGCACTTGCTGTTATATATAAAGCCTGTAAATTTACTGGTCAATGTGCTTATGGTCGCTTCCACACGCCCACACTCTCATATAGCACGGAGCAGGAAACGACAGACAGACGGGCGATCACAGGTTCGGCCTTGACTACTGTCACCCACTCAGTGTCACACACATCACACATGCAGTAAGAGCACACCCTGATAACTTTTGTACAAACTTCACCCCCCCACTGCCATTATATTTATTTAATCTACCGCCGTTTTGCATGAACTGTCAGAAACACAACTGCTAAGTTATTATGCTTGTACTTTGCCTCGCATATGAAAATACAGCACAGCTCAATGCACATGTTTTCTTAGCCTATTTTTGAAATAATCTACATACTAAATCAAGGGTTTTGGGTGTCGGAGCAGGGACCTCCCCTCATATAGCCCGGGAGCCCGCTCCACCACATGCACAGAAAAGGTCACTCCAAAGACATTTATTAGCCATTAGTGTGGAGGGGGGAGTGTGCAAAGATATCTCAAAATCTCTTAAGTAAAAGCACACACATTTAGGCTGTTGTAGAGAATTATAACGCTATATATTATTTTAAAGTTTACCGCACCCAGAGGGTCTCCATGTCTGACATTGGAAACCTCCGATGTAAATGATTGATATGTTTGTGTTTATGAATTTAAAGATGAAACAAATGTTTAATAGTTTTTAAGGTAACCCCCCCCCCCCCCCCCCCCCAGTATTAACTTGAATAAAAAAATAATTAATTATAAAATAGCTGTTAATTATCAGAAGTTGCATCGAGTCAGTGGTCCTGTAGAAGCACAAAAGGAGTTGCGGACTAGTAAGTGCCCTTACTTGGTGAAGGAAGTAGTCACACTGCATAGTAGATGACAGAAATTTTAATTTGAAATGTTTTTTATGACCACATTAAAGTGTTAAAATTTTAATGGGGTAAATAGAGAATAAGAAATCAGTCCGGTGAGGGCGTGGCTGACAAGGACATGAGGAAAGCAATGCATCATTTGATTACTGAGCCCCCATGTGCTGGCTCGTTAAAAGAACTTTAAATAGTACCATATTTAAAATGAGTGACTATGAATACTGTGATTTTTGTCATCTGACCGGCAGAGGGAAAAATAGAAATGCAAGACAAAACATGTAGCACAACATAAATGCACCAGCATCACCAGTGTGGTCTTTTGTCATGCGGCATGTCGAGTGTGTTTCTCTTTTTTTTTTTTTTTTTTTTTCGGGGGGTGCTGCTTGTCTCTGACAGGCAGGTGCTGCCAACCTACGACAGCCTGGATGAGCCGTCAGTCAAACGCATGAGCACCATCTTCACCTCGGCCCTCAACGTGGTCACCATCTTCTACATCACCGTGAGTTGAAGTGCACTTTTACACCCCCACTGCTCCCCGTCGTTTACACCATCACATTTCACTCTGATGTCAAGTGTATTTTTTTTGTGCTTGGCTTTATTAACCTTCCTCATATCGGTGAATACAAAGTGTGTGTGAATGCTACTACTTCTTGGCGTCCGTGGCAAAATTTGTATTTGACATTAGAGCCTCAAATCTTACATTCAACAACACTGCAGATGATAAGAGTGAATTTCATTTAGAAATCAATGACGAAATTGAGGCATTTCTCTTCCATATTCATTTCTTTGCTCTATACTTTCCTCTGAACACCATGTCCTCTAACTCTGTCAACCAGGTGGGCTTCTTCGGCTACGTCAGCTTCACAGAGAACATTGCAGGCAACGTGCTGATGAACTTTCCGTCTAACCTGGTGACAGAGATGATCCGGGTGGGCTTCATGATGTCTGTGGCCGTTGGATTTCCCATGATGATCTTGCCCTGCCGCCAGGCGATCAACACCATGCTTTTCGAGCAGCAGGTGAGCTCAGATATGTCACATACACCTTTGTGTGCTGCAAGAACATCACCGACTGGAAGTTTGCATCAGAAAAGTTCTTCATCTTGTGTTTGTGGTGGGATATAAAACTGAACATTACTTTTATGTCCAAATCATGCTAAAAGTAGAGCTGAAACAGTGAGGATACAAAAAAATGTGTTTAATGACGGGTAACCTTCAGCTGCAGATTGTTATTTTCTTTACATGCATCCGTGTTAATCTCACCATTTTAATCTTAAACTAAAAGCCTAGTTACAGTAAGACTAGAAGAATCATGGTTTGGTATTATTAGGATTATATGATGATGTAGCAAATACTGACTATTGTGAGTTCAGTAGTGTTAACTCTTTTCACTGTTCTTTTTGAGTAAATATGATGGGTCCATCTGTCTTTTACTATTTACTTTTAATATAAAAAAAAAGTATGCAGTAATGCAGTTAAGAATTTTTACTATGTGATATAAAGGGTTGTAATTAAGAGGATGTATGAGTGCATCTTCTGTAACAGCCAGTGTGAAGACGAGAGAGAGGGTGAAATGCAACAAATCAGAGTTTGTCTCCAGCTCTCAAATATTAGATATTTTTTGTTTGGGCACTCTGAAACGACAGTTAATGCTTTATTTCCATCTGGATGTATGAAGGCACCCATATAAGTGTCTGATAGATGCTTATTTTTATCATTATTCCTTCATATTTATTTAATTAGTTACAATAATGAAAATACTGCAACGTTAAAAAGAGGGGGGACATGTGAGAAGACGCATTTACAGCCTTTGAACTGACTCGGTTTATATGTGGACTATCAGAACTAAAAACAACAAAACTGAAATATGTATTGTGAGTGGCCAAATCAGAATTCAAGAGCTTCTTTGGAGGAAATGCAGCCCATGTGCTCCGAATCAAAGACAGAGAGGACCGTTCAGACTGGTATCAGCATCAAATCCAAAAGACACGCTCTGGGATGTTATGTGGTTGCATCAGTGCCCTCAGCAAAGGTCATTTACTCTTGTGTGATGGCAGCATTAATGCAGAAAAGTACTCTGAGAGTTTAGAGCAGCATATGCTGCCTTCAACATGACATATTTTCCAGGGACATCCATGCATTTTTCAACAAGAAAATGTAAATCCAGAGTCTGCACACTTTACAAAGACATGGGGGTACTGGACTGGACTGGGCTGGCCATAGAAAAGTCGGTCCAAGACGTCTGTTGAAAAAGGGCAAAAACTATTCCCTAAAAAGACAATCTTCTTAACCAAATCATACACGTTTAGTTGTCGTACATCATCTCTTTTTAGGGAAATAACTAAGTCGAGTTGTTAACATGCATAACATAGAACTACAACCAGTGGTGCAGAAATGACTTTTTTTGCATGCTTGTATTTTTTAAATTAGAAATATAGTGACATGTATGCAGCAATAATACAAAAAATAATCTATACATTTTGCAGTGTGGAACATGTGTTTGGGTTTATTGATCATCCAGTTTTGTACCGAGTATCTGTATCCATCCCAACCTCTAATCCAGAGTGACAACTATTTGAACAGATATGTTGCAGGAAAGCTTGAAAATAGCCATCCATCAACTTAAACCCTTGAGTCTTTGACCCAGATGTTTCTTTCTTTTTTTCGTATCCTCCTTTCCGTTTCCGTCTTGCAGCAGAAGGATGGGACGTTTGCTGCTGGGGGTTACATGCCTCCTCTGCGCTTCAAGATGATCACCCTCTGCATTGTTTTTGGGACCATGCTGGGAGGCATTCTCATCCCCAACGGTACATCCTGTTTGTGTGTGGGAGTGTGTGAACAGTTTGGCATGGATGGGCCGGAGTGGAAATGAGTGCGCGCGGCTCGCTGGAGGTCTTTAAGGTGCATGTGTTCCTTTATGTGGGCGGGGTGGCTGGGGAGCTTTACGATGTGTGTGAATGTGACTTTACGAGTCAGTGACTGTCACACTCTAACAGAGTCCTTAAATCAGGACCCTTACTTTTATCTTCTTTTTAGATGGGCTGACAGGTAGATAGGGCTATTATTCTCCCAGACTCTGTCTCTCACACACAGTCACACAAACACACACCAATATTGGCTCTCTGTCAGATTCTTTTAGTTGGTGTCTCTTACACAAACGGCTCCAAAATGTTGGAGATATAAAGGTTAGCGTTAGTTTATGTTTAGTTTGTCCTTTTATTTGGTTGTGTTTGTTAAATGTTTCACTGGGTGAACAAACACACACACACACAGACACACACAGACACACACAGACACACAGTGGGCTTGGATGGGTCTTTGTGTATCTAATCAGACTAATAGACTGAGGAGAAAGGAAGTGAGGACCCCGGGGAGAAAGGACAGTAAATCTGAGGGAAACAATATGGTGTCCGTCCTCTGGATGAACGATGGGTTTCCGGGCCCGGTGCCCAACAGACCTTTTCACGGAGGCGTAGGTGGGGCCAAGGCTGGTTGCTCACTGCCAGGAGCAGCGTACCACAAATAGTGCCGGTTCAGAATGACAGAGGCTGGTATAAATGTAGCAAGCAATGAGGAGCTTAGATGTGGGGAGGGTTTTCTTTGGCAGGAGAAATGTTGAACAGCTCACCAGGAAGAAGACAAACTCCTGAGCTTTGGCAGAGGTGTGGCCAATTGTTGCCAAGTGGGCACAGGTTACTTATCCATACAACAAACTTAACAGTTTTTAGGTCTGTTTTGGTCACGTTTGCATCATAGTACTTGTAGAGGCATAAACTGGTGTTTTCATTGATTAACCATTAGTTTAAAGTAATTATTTTGTGTATTTTTTATATTTCGCTCAACTAATTATCACCGTTTTTTTTTTATCCATTCCTGCTGGCCAACAGTTCAAACTAATTTTATATGGTGTTATGTTTGAGATATTTATTACTTTTAACTAACTTTTCTGCATTTTCATTCAGTCATGTGTGGGCCATTTACCAAGTTTTTGCTTTCATGACGACTGCAGAACTACCTGAAGGGCACCTCAGGTTGGGTTTTAGAGGGTATTGTTTTTCTCTCATCAGTGGAAACCATCCTGGGTCTGACCGGAGCAACCATGGGCAGCCTCATATGCTTCATATGTCCAGCTCTCATATACACAAAGATCCAGAAAAGGGGCACAATCTCTCAGGTAACAGTGTTCCCTTTTCTTTGTAGCATGAAAATATGCAGGTTCCCAGATTCTGACCTGTTGTGCATCTCGTCTGTTGTGCTACAGCTCGTACTTCTCGTTGGCCTGGGAATCCTACTGGTCAGCACCTTTACCACCCTCTCAATTTCAACCAGCAGCCCTGGCTACAAGGTCCAAGCTCCTCCTCCCCCAGCACCTGACAAGAACAGCCTGCCACTACCAGACCTCCCTGAACTGCACGGTAAAGATCATGACTTCCTCTAATGGCTGTCAGACACTTACCCACTTGATGGACTGTAAATGAAAGTGGTTTACTAATGAGCCATGGAAACATTTACTCCAACGGGCCAGCGCGAGTGTTGTCTGTAGTGCGTGAGATTGGACAGCGGTGCAACACATAACGATTTCATTTAAAATGCACCAGCGATACAAAAGACGTGTTTATTTCTTGTTTTATTTTCAAAGTGGCGGACTGCCACAGCGTGCTAAACAAGCACCGTAAAGGGAGTCTGAACCAGAAGCAAAGGGCCAGGGAGACTAAAACAAAAGAACAAGCCACAGCAGAAGAAAGGGTTACTTTCATCTGTCTGAGAAGAAAAGATGGAGACAGACAGAGTGACTGATGGGCAGCCAGGGTGAGAAGATAACCTCTTGATAATATCTGAAAGCAGCGCTGAGTGCTTGACATTGATGAAGCGAGATTGATGCCCTTCAAACCCCTGCAATTTCTCTCCACCCCTCTGCCTCTGTTCATTTGTCCTGCAAGCTCCCCTCCCTTACCCTCTAGCAAAAAAGCACACAAAAAAAAACATCTTCACCCCTTCTACTCTCATGTGGTGGCTATAAAATATCTGCAAGCTCTCTGGATATATAACATGGATATATGCATTTGGGGAGAGATGAAACAGATTGAAATGAGACTATGAGAAAACCTTTTTGAGCTCATGTTTGCAGTTTTTTTTTTTTTTTTTTAAACAAAAAGGAGATGGAGGGAAGCCAGTCAGTTCCTCATCCTCATCTGTCCATGTCATTTGCTCTGACATCAGGAAACCCGTCACCTCCCTCTTTCTCCCTTCCCTATTGTTTTTCCACCCCATATTTGCGCCAAATTAAGGCCACATGGGCCAGACTCTGCACTGTTATTTTATGTGTAGTAATTACAGTTTAAAACACATTTTATCCTCACTTACAAAAACACAACCAGCTATACACACGGCCTTATCAATAATGGCATTTGCTGCCACCTAGTGGATCTCTTCATCAGAGGAAAAAAGTATTGTTTTCTGTCACTTTTCACATTTATTTTTTTTAATTTCTTTTAATGCCAGCTGTTACAGTGTAAAAGAACACAGTATGTTTCAGAGCTTGTGACTAATTTTCTGTAAAACACAAGAAGCAGCAATAATCTAATAAAATGTGTTTTTCCCCTTTGTTTGCATATATATTAATGGTTAATACCAAGTTCGCTAAAACCCAAAAGCCATATATTTGCATTTTAATCTTTATATAAATATATATTTATTGTGTTTTTATTGCATATAGACAAAGTGAAGGAGCCAGTTGAAATACAAAAGCCTAATCTTCCACCTTTGGAGGTGGTGCAGCCTGCAGAGAGGGAGGAGGCTGAGCCTCCGCAAATCAAAGGACCAATTGATCTACCTGACAGGAAGGAGGAAGTGGTGCAGTTGGATCGTCCTGATGCAGGTGAGTAAATTGAACCACTGGATCCTGGAACTGCATCCTGAGCCGTGTAGAATCAGTGCCCCGTCTTCATCCAGGTGTTGCGGTGCCAGAGGGAGAGGCCCATCGCCATGAACCACCCATTCCTCACGACGAGGTTAAGGTAGACTCGAGAAAAAACAACGCAGAGCTGGAGGAGGAAAAGATGCAGCATGCACTTCCCGCCAAAGCTGTCCAGGATGTACCCAGTAAAGCTGAGGAGCCAGAGCAAGTGCTGAAGGTGGAAGACGGAAAGGATGACAAAGCTGAAGACAATCGTGCCGAGGGCGTCGTGAGGAAAGAACTCAGTGACCATATTTTGTCCAATGAGGTCCTGGAGAAGGCTGAAGGAGGCAAAAGGGAGGTAGCTCCACTAGAAGAGGTTGAGAAGCCCAATCCTGCAAATGCAGCAGTGGTGGCCAACCAGGGTGCTGTAGCACAAGCTGACAAAGTGGGCAAACCTCCAAATGATGCAGGAAAAGGTGAATATTTTAAGCTTTTGTTTAGTGAAACGGTGTAGACAAAGACCCTTTACAGGAAAGAAAAGGGCAAGATTGACTTTGCAATATTGAGGATTTTTTTTTTTTACAGCTCCTCTGCCTGAAGGAGAACATCATCCTGCTGCAGATCAAGCCCCAGCTGCAGACGGCAAAGATGCAGCCGATGAGAAAATGGACGGTAAGTGAAGGACGGATCTTTACCTGAAGGGGAATTATAAAAAGTCTGAAGTCGCTGACTTCTCAGCTGTTTCATATAAGTTTAAAAAATGGCCTCGAACTGCGCTCTACCTGTAGTATAGCTGCAAGGATTTTTTTTTCTGTGACATTTTATCTTTTTTGCATTCTGTACAAAAAAAAATATATTTTCTGTTTTTTTTTTTTTTTCTAGTGACTTTTCATTTCCCTCATGTGCACAACAAAAGTCCTTATGTGTGCCTAAAGTAGGACTTTGTATATGGACATTGAACCAGATTAAATGTATTTACAATATTTAAATTAAAATAACCTAATAAAATTAGACAAATTATTAATAATTAGTTAAACTGTTTTACTTAATTTGGCTTATTAGAAAAGACTGTGGTCTCATGTTTTATTTTTATGTGATCTCATCTCAGTGACCTATTGCTCACTATGGCATTTTATTTATTTTGAAGGTCTTAAACAGCACAGATGCCCACCTTTTACTTCCTGGCTCCTGGTGCTCTTAGTGAGCTTGTTTGCTTGTTGACTCTCGTGTTCTGTTGTTTACTTTTGCCCCCTCTTCTTCATCTCTTCTGTATTTTTCTTTTTCTCTGCTGGACTCGAATCACAGTGATAAAAAAGCTGGTTGCAGGTATGAATTCCCTCTTGCTTTTTCTTCCCCCTACCACAATCTGTTGCTCCAAATGGTTCAAGATTCACATAAGATATATTTACATCTGTTTTTGTACATATATTCATTTTACTCTGTAATGGATTACCAAATCAAAAAAAAAGTCTTAGTGTAGAAACCACCATTTCATTTTGTCTCCTAACATAGCTTGTGTGTCCACAGCTGCCCATAAATGCCCAGTCCTCTAGAAACCTGTGTTGAATGGATCTTTAACTCGTAGAACTTTACCTGGTTCCTTCCACTCAGAAGCATCCTAATCATAGTGCTCAGAGGAAGTGATGACTTGGTTCTTTTTGGGTTTACGTGCAGAAGGCCAGCTGGACCATGCGGTGCTACTGCAGGTGATCAAAGAGCAGCAAGAGCAGCAGAAGAGACTTCTTGACCAGCAGGAAAAGTTACTGGCAGTTATAGAAGAGCAACACAAAGAAATCCACCAGAAGCAACCTGCTGGTGTGTATATTACCCAACATATTCATGTGCAGCTATCACATAAAGGGCCTGAAGCCATCTGAAAATGTTTTGCCTTACTTCAAATGTGACAGAAGTTATTTATTGTTAATAATTTATAGGAGCTGCAGCTGATGGTGAAGCAGAAAAAAGCATCCAGGGACATTTGGAGGTACAGGAAGGTGGTGCAGCTAAACCTAAGGAATCTGGCCCGGCGTCAGACCTGAAGGCAGTTGGAGCTCCACAGGCTGGAGGAGAAGAGGCACCTGTTGCTCAGAAAAAGGCTCCAGCTGGGGATACGGGGGTGGATGCTGGGGCTGCTAAAGTAGCTGCTCCAGCAGCTTACAAGGAGGACAGTAATGTGGCAGTGGCAGAAGACTCTCACAAGCAGAGTGAGCTGGAGGATAGGGGGGTCCCGCGAGGGAGGAAACAAGCAGATTACGGTCAACTCATTCCTCAAAATGATCAGGCAGCTCAACTCAAAGATGAAGCAATAGACAATCTTAAAGAAAAGGACGCTAAAACAAAACTTGAGAATGAAGAGTTTAAGAGAGAGAAAAATGAAAAGGTGGACAGAGAGCTAGAGAAGGAAAATATTGAAAGAGAAGTGCAGGCGAGATTAGAAAAGGAGAGGCAAGAAAAGCTGGCTATACAACAGCAGTTGGAAAAGGAGAAAGCCGAGAAGGACAGGATAGAAAAAGAAGTTCAGGCAAGGGTGGAAAAAGAGCGACTCGAAAGGGAGAGAAGAGAGAAGCTGGCCAGAGAACAGGAGCTGGAGAAAGAGAAACTTGAGCGGGAGAAAGCTGCACAGGAGAGATTCCAGCAGGAGCTACAGAAAGCAGACAATCAAATGGCTGAGAGAGCAAAGAAAGAGCAGCAGGTGGTAGAGACGCACGAGAGATTGGCCCAGCGGCAGCAAGTCGAAGAAGCCAAAAAACCTGGAAGATCTGCACAGGGGGGTGAGGGAGAAGATGGTGAAGCTTTGAAGAAAGGAGGACGAGACCTCAAAGAAGAACCTGCTGCTCCAGCAGACCCTGGAGAAGGGGTCGAAGACGGGGCAGTCAAAGTTGACGCTCACTTTCAGGGCTCCCATGAGAAGATGAGGGACCAGGGAGAGATGGATCTGAGGCGCAGGCGCAGGGCACTGGGACCCAGAGATGCTGAAGCACCTGTGGAGGACTCCAAAGTGTCCATGGGGGTTCCTGGGCTGGAGCCCCTGCTGGACCTGGGGCCCTCAAACCTACATGCAGCCCTGGAGGAGCAGCTAATGGCCAGGGCGATGGTGCATTCTCGACAGATAAAACAGGCCTTGGAGGATGATGGGGTGAAATAAGACTTCAGACTCTCACACATTCCAGTTTAATAAACAGCACATATTGTACACCTGCAGAACCTCCTAATGCTGTGGACCACGATACCGCTGCCTTACAGTCGCTCTTGCCTTCTGAAACGTTGGAGACTGGAACATTTCCTGCTCGTTCATACTGTGTACTCTGCAGATAATCCAAAGTCTTTGATAAAGAGAAAAAGAGTATGTAAATATTAACTTATTTTTGTCTTTAAAAGGGTCACTGTTGAAATGTAAATACATCTATGCAAATTCTATCTGTAGAGCATTTTGACCAGGCAAATATTAATGTTTGCATTTGTGGCAGTTTTTCATTGAATCTGTGCTTTGTCCTACGTGTTTGCGTTACTCAGGTGTAAATATAAAACCAGTGATTTAAGATTTGTTTGAACCTACATTGGTCTCCTTATATATAAAAGGTGGCTGGAGGACGATTTATACATTTATTACATTATATGTTCAGTTAAAGGTAACTGAAGTCAAATGTCAACAGGTATTTAGTGTAGCCTTAACGTTTGATAAACTGGACACCTTAAGCAGCCTAAGTTATTAATCATTCCACCTTTCGTATCGCTTTCTTGTTGATACATTAGTGCCTTCAGTGTTCACATGCTGCAGTACAGACATCCTATTCAAACTAAATACGTGCCGTTTTCCCTCTGGTCTCAACTTCCTCTCTTGTCAACCATATCGATGATAAACTCAGAAGGACGGGGGAAGTAAATCTAAACTGTTTTAGTAATTAAACTTCTGAAAACTCCTCCACTCTGCACTTCCCGGACCTCTGGTTTGTACAAGACTATTTTTATATATGTGCTCTATGTATTTCTGTACATTTTGTGAGAGGAATGAATAAAATATAAACAACAAAGACGTTTGTTGGCTTAAACAAAATAAACCCATACCATTTTATTTCTGTATTACAGAATTATGACAGTTAAAGACTGATAGTAAATCTTGGATGCAATCACCCACAAATGATAAATAAATGAACTTGAACAAACAAACTGAGGTTTTATCTGACAAAGCTGCACAGACGTTTTAAACGTTGGTCTAATGAACGTGGCGCTCCAACGAAGCCAAGACTGTTGCCACTCATTTGGCTCTTTTCTTGGCCTGTAAAACGTGTAGCAGGTAAACAGTGGTTCAGTCACAGCCATGTTTGTTGAAATCAACCCGAGGATTACCGACCATCACTTACCGCGTTTGTAAAGCAGGTCTTCAGGGCCTCAAACTCTTTGGCACACAGGTCCTTCTTCAGCTCCTGTTTGCCGGTTGTTGTAGCTGCTACACATTTTCCATAAACTGCTGCCTGAATCACAAAGTTGTTGCAATTAGAGGACAAGCACATGTTTATTTTCTATTCTCAGTCCTCCTCACACATACGTACTACAGTCCAAAAAAGCCAAATTTGTAAAATTCAGAAGTAAAATACTTTAATATTTGTATGATTTCTATATTAAAAAGCAAGACTATAATTTATGCGAAATGATTCAATACTACTTTTCTCTGTGTGGAAGAAGTTTGACTTCTTATCTGGAAGTGCATTTAAGATACTAAGCCTTTTCCATAACAGCATGATTTTATTTATTTTTACTGAAAACCTCTAAAAAAAAATTATATTGGTCCTCATCTTTAAAGACCATCTGAAGGAGCATCTTCAAAAAGGAGACTGGATCGACTCCACCGGTCCCATCTCAGTCTCTTAAAAACAGATTAACAAAATGGTCTCTAAAACCTCCTTTGAAGTCGTCAAACAACATAAAAGTCTGTAAACGGGATTTTTTCGAAGACAACCCGGAAGACTGAAACGTTTTATGTCAACAGGTGGAATTAAAAACACATTTATTTCAGCTCAATAGCTTCATGCCAGCTGGCTTTTCTTTCTTTTTTAAACCAGTTAAAACGACTTCAGCTGCGGTTACCGCTTCACGACAGGCTCGCATTCCTCCGTCGTTCTTGGGTGTTTTTGTTCGTCCCCCGGTTCTTACCTCGTCCGAACACTGAGCCAGTATTTCGGGGAAAAGTCGCATTTTCCGGCGGGTTCGAGTCCAAACGTTTGACCCGGACATGCTGCCGCTCAGGCACTAACAGACGCCCTTTGAAACGCCAACCGGCAAAATAAAAATGACCCTCAGATGTTGACGCTAGCCTTTTTCGTCGGTTTGTAAAGGGCACTAACAAACTCGGGTCACATTTAAAATTATTTGTAAACACATAAACGACGAAATCCGTGTAAGCCCTAGTAGGCGCCCTACTGTTGACTCGTCACAAACAATTAACCCCCACCTCTGAAGTATGATTCGCTCGTCTCCCCATCAATCATGGTGTCAGCGTTACCTCTTTTCTGGAACCTGGTTGGCTAATTTTTGACCGTGAAGGCGTGAACGTAAGGCCAATAGACCTAAAGGGGATGCAACTTGATATTAGTTGATTGGCTGGCTGTCATCTAAGGCCCCGCCTCCCCCTGTTACCTCAGGAAGAAGATGAGTAACCCGCAGCTTGAACTGCTAAATCATGGCAACATTTATGGAGCGACTCGCGTTTCTTCAGAAAGTAAGTTGCATTTACCGTCAGTACTTCTTGACACAACCATTAACAGCTCAAAGGAGCGCGGCGATCGAAATGTGGCGTTGACGTGTCTGTCCAAACCTGCGAAGTTGGGCGAAACCGTAGGTTGCTGCTAGCCGTTGCTAGGTGATACCATGAATAATTGTGAGGTTATTTTTCTTGTAAAAAAATCCATCTGCGCTCTCATGAGACTGTTATTCAAGCTCTTGGTTTGTGGCCTGTGCAGTTGTTACTGACGTGTTGAACGTATCTCCCACTACCTCGAGGTGCCCACCCTGATGAAGGCGACCGCAGATGACGGAAATCCCTGTCCGGGATACCTCTTCCAGGAGATTGGAAGTATCCTTTCTCAGCAGGATTATTCCTGCTGGAGGCAGCCAAGCCTGTATGTACTCATACTGCACGTTTGATGTGTTTTACGTGATACCTATTGACAACAGAAGTGCTTTTATGCATCGTCAATCATTAATAATGAAAGGATATGCCTTTAACCATCATCCCTGAAGAAATCTCCCATGAATCATTGGGTTGTGGCCAGTGTTTGTTGGAATACCTCCTGGAGAGGCTACAGGTGGAGTCCTGCCACGTGAAACTGAAGGTGAGAGCGACTTGTGTTGGTGGCATGTTTCTGGATTCACCCGTGCCCGTGAGTTAATCTTGGGTTTCTCCTACCTCCTCCGTGTTAGGTGCTGAAAATCTTTGTCCATCTCTGCGCCCATGGCTCCAATCATTTCCTCACAGAACTCAGAAGGAACTCCACATTCATCCAGCAAGCATCAGGTTGGACCAGTGCTGTCAGCACCATGTGATGTTTATTGCTCTGAATGTTTATGTGATTTTTTTTCCGCTGGGTATTTCTCTCTCTCTCAGTTTACAGCGGCCCTCCTGATCCCATCCACGGCACGGCACTGTACCAGAAAGTGAGGAATACAGCACAGGTAAGAAGCAAGATGGAACAATGTCACCTTTGTAATAAACTTGTGATGAGCAGTGTTTTTTTTTTTTTGTTTTTTTTTTTTTTTTACAGGAAGTGGCTCGGTTACTTTTCACAGATTCAGTTTCCACCAAAAGCAGCATCTCTCCACACAGCATGGCCCCACCAACAATGGGTGAGTATAACAAACATGACAGACTATTCCTTAAAGGAGTTGCTTCTGGCTCTTTCTCTCCTGGAACATTGTATAATTCCAAGCACTTGCCTTCACTGAAGATGCATCTGATGGTGTTTTTGTTTATGATTTATGCTATTTACCAACTCTGAAAGCTAGTTTAAAAACAATCACCTCAAGTCTCAGGAAACAAAAGCAGTTTCTGAACAGTCACAGACCAAATGGAACATCAACTGTGCGTCATCTGATGGATTACTGTGTAATGAATACACATCTATTTAAAGAAAAAAAAGTATTTTCTCTGAGTCTCAGTCAGTGTATTTGACTACATGTGCAGGTATGGGATCAGCAACTTCCCACAGGTCAGGATTGCAGGGTTTTGGATACAGTCCAGCAAGGCAGGGAACAGGTGAATGACGCAAAGTGCACAGTAGATTTGATTCCACTTTCCCTCCATGTGAATTCCTGTACTGACGGATCTTCTCCTGTCCCCCGATAGCGGCTAGTGACTCGCTGCTGGATAAGATCCAGAAAGCTGCTGAGGTAGTGGCCAGTGCTGTCCTTCCTCCAACCGAACACCAGGGCATCCGCCTCCATGACAACCACTACCGCGCAGTGGTGGCGCCATCTGTACCCATAGAGGTCGCTGTACCGGCATGTGCCTATAACCTCCCTGCTTGCCGACCAAAAGGTTAGACGTTTCAACGTTATGCGATTCAACATAGGACCAACATTTTATTTTATTTTCTTAATTATTTTAAGTGGCAAGGAGTTATTACAGCCCCTGCAGGAAACAAACTGCAATAAGATGAAACTTTTTGAAGATGAAATCTTCATCAGGCATGTATTTTCACATTGACAGTGACCCAGCGGTGCCCGGGGCAGGTAGGAGGTGGCTGGGAAGAGACTGATAGCAGCAACTGCTCCTCTCACAACTCTTCTCAAGACATTGCTGCCAACAGCAGAGCCTCTGTAGGCAGCAAGTCAGCTGGTACAAGGAGTCAGTCTGGAGCCAGCAGAGAGAGTAACGGAGACCTGTCAGAGCGGTTGGTGGCCATGTTTATATGCACAGAGTTATTCAGACCATTGACCTTATTCTAAATACAATAATATCCCAAATACGGCACTCACATCAGCTGCAAACAGGATATTTCATTCATATGGTTGTTCATGGGCACAGAGTGTAGACTCTCACACGTTTCATCCCCCGTTGACATTCATGCCCATCCAAAGCCTTTTTGATTTAATCCTGCAAGGCACTTTGTTGATTTCTACAAATAAAGTTTGATATCTTGATAAATTGGCAGATTATATCAAAAGGTCTTTAGCACATAGTGTTGCTTGGATTTTAGGTGTGTCTACATTTTGTTTTGTACCTATTCTGCTGCAGTGAGGCCTTCATCAGATTTTGACTGGACTAAACGTACATACATTTGTAATATTTGAGAGCTGGTAGATTAAACTCTAATTGTCCAGTTTGTCTAACAACAGTTGGCCGAATTGGAATAAATTGTATTTTTAACTTCACGGAAGATAAATAGAATATACTTAACTTATAATTGGACTGACTTGGACTGCGTTTAATTGGACTTGCAGTGAACTTTTTAACCTCTCTGAAAAGTCCTTTGAGGTGACTTTTGCTGAGGGTAACGTAATTGACTTGGTTGGCATCGTCACCAGGGTAGACGCCCTGCAGCTGGGGGACTGTGGCCAGGAGATGGCACTCATCAGCAGACTGACGGAAGGATCCAGAGTTTTCTTAACCAGAGAGGAGAGTCAACACTTTATCAAAGAGTCAGTGTTTACTCTTTTTTATGATTTTTTTTTTTATTTGTCATTATTTAGTAAGCTGTCTAACTTTAGCCTCACTTATTGTGGCAGGTGCTTCATTCTTAACTGTGAGGTTGTGGTGGAGCTGCTCTCGAGCAAGCTTCATGATCCCTCAGACACTGTTAAGATGGTAAGAGTGATAACCGGTCACTGATAAGCGTGATTGATAGTATTATGGGTCAGCCCTGCTTTAATGTTGTGTTGGTTGAATCCTGCAGCGGGCTCTGTGTGCCATCGCGTGCCTCATGACCTCTGACCTCCTATCTCTGGAACAAATGTTTGGAGCTACACAACGTAGGCTTCGCCAACTGAGCGTGGAGCCTCCAGGGCCCGTGGCAAACAAAGCTACCAAGGTAGCGGACGCAGAAAGATAAATATATGCATATTGAAGGCAAACCTTCTCAAAATGAAGCTCAATTTTGTGACTATCTCCTCTTACCAGATCCTGCGGCAATTTGAGGCTTTAGTGGGTGGATCTCTACATGCTGCTAAACAAGACGCAGTGAGCAACAGCCATCAGTCAACAGTTGGTCAGCATCATACGCCTAAAAGCTCGGACAGCTTTCTACCATTGTACTCGAGTGACTACCCCAACCTCAGATTTTATCAGTCTGATGCCTCATCTGGAGTTGTCGTCGATCCAGCCAATCACCAGTCTTCCTCTTCTTGTCAGAACCTGGGTCTGAGATGTCTGACAGAGGAGCTGATGCATCACAGTGAGGAGGAGGAACTTCAGCAAGAGTCGGTGCAAAGTAATGCACACCCGGTCAGGACTGCTGAGATAAAACAGCCTGCAGGAGATCCAGAGCTTATCAGAGACAAAAACACCCCTCCTTCGCCCAAACCACAGACACGGCTGACTCATCTGAGCACTTTGTCCCTATTCAGCGGTATGGAAATGGTGTCCAAGGGGAGGCTGCTGTGTGAAAGGGAGACATCCCATATGAAGTCAGACAAAACAGACTGCAGTTTAAATGAGAATCAAACTGTGCATAACTCTGAGTATCCAGCGGACTCGTCTATGGATTGCAGTGAAGCTGGTGAGAAGAGCCCTTCAAATTACAATCCTACTGCACCTGAAAGAAGTAAACCAGTGTCTGCTTTCTCATTTGTCAACTTTTGACTGCAGCCTACCTTTATAGGGCTGTATTTGTTAAACTTCAAGCAATGATGTCATCATGTACAGAATATATATTCAAAAAATGGTTTAGTTTTCAAAACCAAAATCTGACTAGCATATAGGTTGTTTTTTTTTTTTTAATATCTATGTGCCTCATCAGAAGCTGTTATTAAAGTGATTTTCCTTTATTTTAAAGTATACGTACACACATCCATTTAAGGAGCAACCCGGGAGAAGATCCAGATATTTAGGTTTCTCACTGCAGTCATTTTAAATGACATCTGCATGCAGTCAACAGACAGTATGAGATCCCCCACCAACAGTATCATCACACTATCCACGAACATTTACATGATTTTTAGGGAGCTCATTCAAGTTCAAAGCAGAGAAACCAGTTACTGCTTTTCTGTTAAGCAAGGCTGGTTATCGTGTAGCAGCAACAACACATCAAACAATGTTTTTCCAAACAAGTATTGTATGATCAGGGTGCTGTTTTTACAAGCTGTTCCAGGCAAAAGTATTTGATTATTTGCTTTTGAGTTTAATTTACTGTGTTCTTTCAGTAAGATTGTGCTAGATGCATTTCATAAGGGAAGGGAGATCCTTAACCCTTGTTGAAAATGTTGAAATATGATCTTGCCCTAGTTGAAAAATGCACCCTGATATCAGAATTGTTGACGTCTTTTCACCATTTCCAGCTTCATCACTACACTACATAGTGTAAACTGATCATGATAGCTTTTCTCCCTTTAAAAAAATCTTACCACCAGACATAAAATAACATCAAATTCAGATCTGATCTTAATTTCGACCAAACATGTACTGTTTTTGTCTTTGGGCCATGTAGGACACTTACGGTGGTTGCTTTATCTCAGGATTTCTTTTAACTTACAAGTTACACCTCTGCAGCACATCTTGAACCTCTGAGGGACAACCCTTCTGTTCGTAATTTGCACTACAGTTGTTTTTCTTATAAACTTAAACCTAAAAAAGGAGAACTGTCTTCCATAGTTTTTTTGTCTTCTTGGTACTAAGGCATTACGGTATATAAGACTTGTATATTAATTTACAAATGTATGTCTATGCTGTATGAAACCCATGAAACACTTTGAGAGCAGGGTTCAAATTATATTGTAGACTGATGTGATTAATTGAGACGTGTGTGTGCCTAAACAATGAATGGATGTTTGATTAAAACATCTGCACATTTGTGCATCAGGTTGTCTGAAAAGATGTTGCCGTCACTCTCAAACATTACTGTCATGAAGTGAAGAACTAAACGCCCAAACAGTAACTCTAACGAACACAAGCTATGTTACTGAACATGTTCAAGAACAATAAAACATGCTGTTTTTGTTACAGCAATAACTTATTACTTAAGTCTTGATATACAATACTCATACATGAACTGCTGTTGACAGTTTCAGTGACACTTTATTTTAATGACAATTTGAAGTTTATGCAACAATCAATCTGACATATATTTTTATGTCCAACACAGTGTACTGGTCATATTAAACCACCCACAAACAAATATGGTTGATAAGACTTATGACACGCTGAGACAATGTGTAAAAATGAGAAAGATGTAAACACTTCTGACTTATTCTAGTTTTTTTTTTTTTTAACAGAGAGCTTGTTTGTGTTGGAAGCAGTGTGCGGCGTAAACGGCTGCCTGAGCCACAGTCTCCACTGATCTATAATTAGCTGAAGCCAAAGTTGGATTTTTTGCAGCAAGGCTCATGAACCATTCCTGGTGTACCACATCTACACTTCTTGTATTCATTTGAAATGTGAAAACAGCACTAATAAGGACTCTGTAATTTTGGTTAAAAGGAGAAAAATAAAAAGGGGGCAGAAGTGTTCTTAAACAGGATTGTTTTAATAATGCTCCTTAGGAGAGAATCCATTCGCTTCCATCAAATAACTTTTTAAGAGAATGTTGCAGCTCCCACTCTACAGGTAAAAACACGACCGACTTTCCCAGTCAAGAAGGAATTATTGAGTAAAGTGCTTAACTTTATATAACTTTGCAAGCACTCTGGATCATTATCACACCTTTGTTATTAGCACCAATGAAAATGTCCACACATCAACGCACACATGTAAAGAGAATGATACCTCTTAATAAAGTGCACAGGGCATGTACACACATACACATCAATACTGCACAGAAAACCACAGTGGCTGGGCCATGGAAAGGCGGATGTGCTTATGGTCTCAACAAATGATACACGGTGAGGTGGGGATGCGCCACAGCGCCCAAAATCTGTAAACCTCCCCACACATGATCCCCTGCACCCAACCCCAGTGGTGTTACTTGAGGCTTTCAGGGAAGAGCGATCATGCCGGTTGTGTCGGCACTGATGGATGACACACTAAAGGTCAGGAGAGGGGTCACGGGTGACGGTCATGTCGAGCCAGGACGCCCTCTGGTTTGTAAACTGCTGAAGTGTGCCTCCCTCAAGACTCTGTTAATGTAGTCATAAGAGACACTTCTCCCGTCGCCATGGAGACCATGCTGAGAAGAGCTGGCAGATTCTTCAGGCTTTGGGCTGGTGCAGTTGCTCTGACTGTGTATGCATGGCCTGGTGCTGGCTTCTATTGCTCTCTCTGGACTACAGATCCCGTTACTACTGTCACAGCTGGAGGACTGGAAATACAGAACAGGAAATATGCAGAAGCTGTAAATAAAAAACGGCCTCACCTTAGTGGTGCATGTACAGACTTAAACTTCAAACTGATAGACAATTGTGAGTGAAGATCTGCCACCTCATCACACAATCAAATGAAAACTGTGTGAGGATTTAAAATGAATAAATAATCAGTGTTGAGATTAGGTCAGTCCCACCTCAGAGTCCACATCTGACACAAGTAGGCAGGGACCCCCTCCTGACCTCTTGGCCTGAGGTCTCAGCTGTTGGTCCTCCTCACTGTCACAGCTGCGGTGTCGTTTCCTGTTAAAACAGAAATGGAAGAAACAGAGCGATTGTGTGACAGAAATGATGCAGGGAGGGGGCGAGAGAGGCAGAGTATCAGGAAGACAGAACATAAAGAGGAACCAAAAATAGAAGCGCACACACTCAGGCAGTTAGTTACATGATCAGGCATGTAGCACTCCCCTTATAAGACCACGCTGATTAACACCTTTAAAAAGGTGCCCACAGAGACTCTGATATTGAACTCATTTGGATTTTAACCCATGCAATATGTAATAAAGCCACAATGTTCTACTACAGTGATCAAACCGATGAAGGAAATGTGGTATGCAGTTATGACAGTGATTAAAAAGGCTCATCTACCTGCTTTCAGTCAGCATTTCTGCGGTCTCCACGGACGATTCTTGGCAAATAAAATAAATAATATAAAAAAAAGATGCTGACACTCCTTGCAAGCCGGGTTGAGGGCGTCCTCTTTAAAAGCTCTGGCTGTGTCTCGGCTCCACCATCACTTCGCAGAAACTCCGAATGGAAAGCTGCTCCTCATCTCAGGCTGAGCTCTCTCTCTCTCTCACTCTCTCTCCGGGCAGCGCGCCGCGGAAAACCGCCGCTGTGACTCACTTCAGTCCTGTCGCTGCTCCAAGCGGAATAATCCTTCCTGCCGACGTCTCAACGGAAAGTTACTCCCCGGGTATTCTCGCTCACGCAGCGTAATCTCGAGAAAGTCCAGGATTTGACATCAGACGGAGCAGTTAGCCTGCTGCCATTCTCACAGCGGCTCCTCGAGCTAACTGCCGCTAACAGCTGAGCTAAACTGAACTTCTTCCGCTTTCGTATTTCGACCTCTCGCCTTGAAGAGTGTTCAACTCTTCTCGGTATTTGGCAGCGGTCACATAAAGTTATATAAAATGTAAGGCAAACGGAAAAAAATAAATACCGTTGTCCGTTATATAAGTTTACTCCCAGTTCTGAGTGATTTAGTGATGCAGACAACGGCACCCGCGAGCCTCTTTTACCTTGAAGCCCCGCCCTTGTGTTTACCCGACGTCATCACGCACAGCTTCCGGTGTCAACATTACGGTGAGCTAGCGTTATGAAGTTTTTTTTAAGAAGATTTATCTATTTTTCTCGTGAGAACAATACCAAATTTGTTAAAAGAAATCTGTTTTAAATGCTTTCCAATGCGATGCACAGTAACGTGACGTGTGACGTGAACGAGAAGCATGACAAAGTGTTAGCATTAAGCTAACGCTGTGGTAAACATTTACTGTGTTTTTTTACGCTTTAGTTTAAGTACAAAAAAACAAACATTACTTTAATTTATGGCACAAAAGTGCTGCAGTTCACACATAGGATCCAATACGAATGCAAACAGTCTTGTTTAGAAGGCTGTGTAAGATGCATACAAGATAAATGGCTTAAGTCACTTCAACACGTTTCACATTAAATTAAAATCGGCAGGTTTAACAAATCGTATTTACTTGTGTTAATTAGCAGAGACGCGTCAACATGACAGGGTGTAATATAATAAACAGTGATGGGAAAAGGTTCCCCAGTCTGAAAGACTGCACAGTGTACAAGTTCACCAAATTAAGAATAACATTTCTCCTGGTAAACATGCACAACATGTGGTTATTTTATCGTCTTTGGAACATAGAATAAATAAAGGATTCACGGACAACAAAGAGACAAACAAACGAGCACTACACACATTTAAAGAGCTATGAAACAATAACAATAATAATGAAGGTCACTACACATTTGAAAGCAAAATGTACAGTTAAAGATAGAAAATACAGAGATTATAGAGATGAAAAGGGATAATAGGTAATGAAATATAATTATGATAAATAGGCAAGTATGGACAATAGTCGTAAGAGTAACCTTTCATGTCATCTGTAAGATAAAACATGTCAAGTAGCTGAAACTCTTTTAGTCAACAAAAGGAAAACACTTCTTTAATTGTCAAACTCTTAGAGGGTTGATAGAAGTAAATCCCAGTGGTATATGTGACCCTGTAACGACTATAAAGTCATCAGTCTCTTAAGTGCAACATATGACAAGATATTTTTAAATAGTTTACAAATAATTGATTTGTATATTTATTAACATTTTCCATTGTGCCACATGTTCTTTTGAATGGTGATGGTGATAGTAAACTTAGAAACTAAAGGTTACTAAAACAGTGCTGGATGCACAGTTCACCTTGACTTCATGATGTTAATCTGTTGCAGATGAAAGTTATCCAGCACTCTGCAGAGAAGCTCCGCTCAGCTTTGGTTTCTAAATCTCAGGATGTAGCTAAAATTTATAGTAATTACACAAAAGAAGAACGACATCTTCTGGAGGAAGGATTCCATCCAGGAGAGCCAGATTCCCTTTTCCACCCCATCACTTTGCACTCTGACTCAGACTGGATCCTTGCACATCCCGAGGAGCCACAAGACTTTGAGAATTTCTACAGAGACCCTGATCGCAGGATACCTAATGCGGGGCACAATATTATTTATATTCAAACCATAGGTAAGAGTTTTTTTTGCATATGGTGCATCATACCTGTGTTTTCATCAGTTGTAGTAGAATGTGTGCTGAACAGGAGCATTTCAGCGTATTTGCAATTTATCTGACTTTGAGTGCAAAAATACATTCTGGACCCTCACATTCCCCATGTCATGTGGATGCTTGGGTTTATTTTTACCCGTGCCTGTTTCAGGTTCATTTGGAGAAGCTGGGGCTCAGACAGACCAGTACGTTCAATGGCTCAGAGACTACTGCCAAGCCTTTTTTTATGGACTTTCTGTCAAGTTGCTGCCAGCAGTCACAGTGTCTGAAACAGGATGCACTTTCAGAGTTAACAGTAACACACACAATCTTCAAATCCGCACAGGTATCTCAAATAATTTATTAATTTATTTGTTTCCTAGGTTCGGCCTTAATTTCACTGGAACAGATTTGATATTTTCCATGTACTGCAGAGGTGCAAGTGTGATGAATGTAAAGGTGAAAAAGTTGCTTTTTCTTTGTTGTTTTTTTTCTTTAAATCAAGGTGACCTGCTGCAATTTCTGGAGAACAAGAAGCCTAAAGATGCTTTCTGCATAGTTGGAATCACGATGATTGATCTATACCCCAAAGACTCCTGGAACTTTGTTTTTGGCCAGGCCTCTCTAAGTAAGGGTGAGTTTATAAACACAGAAAGGCCTGGAATTGTGAAAACAACAATAACACATTCTCTTTAAATATAGATGAACTAAATAAAAACATAAAATGTAGTAATGACTAAAGTTGAGGTACGTGTTGGTTTTTATGATGCAGTGTTAATGGGTATCCACTAGATGGTGCTATAGCGATTAAGAGCACAATTTAAAGTGTGACTTTTTCTTGGTTTCTTGGTAAATATGCCCAGGTATGGGTGTTTTCAGCTTTGCTAGGTATGATGACAACTTTTACACTAGAAGTTATGCTGGGAGGCTGAAGAAGCGGCTCATGCCAAGGAAAGATGACTACTCTGTGTTTGAGGGATACTACACTCCACCCATTTCCAGCACTTTGCTACTTCGATCCTGCAAGGTTGTTAAGAAACTTAACCACTCACTCAATTCTGGTGCTATGAATCTTTGCTTCATTGGCTTATAAAGTGACCAATTCTTCAAATTGTGTCAGTGCTGCTGATTTAAATCCTCTACATATATCTGTGTTTGTAGAATGCCCCATAATATCAAATGTCCATTTGCAGACCATGACTCATGAGATTGGCCATATGTTTGGTGTAAAGCACTGCCAGTGGATGAACTGTGTCATGCAGGGCTCTAACCACCTCGAGGAGTCCGATCGCAGACCCTTGGATTTCTGTCCTATCTGTCTTCACAAACTACATGTCTCAGTTGGCTTCAAAATAGCTGAAAGATACAAGGTAATTTTATTTTTTTCATAGAAAGTATGGCCTAACCTACCTCTACCTGTTCAGGTAGATTTCACTTCATCGGGGCGAGGAGTGGAATTTCTTCCTATACTAATTTATGCACGCCAAAAGATCAGTTCACCAACACGGTAAAATTGTTTTATTATATAAATCAAACTGTTATCTGTGTTTAATAGGCTTTACTGCGTTGGATGGAAGAGGATCATAGTCAAACATCACAACCTGAGGCAGCATCTGCTTGTTTTACTGCACCACACTTTCCCAAGCCCATTGAAGACTTTCATACATCCAAACTTTGGCTCCGCAGGTGTTTGGACATACTGGAAAGTAATAAAATGTAGCACTTACCCATAAACGTGGACAATTGAACAGACTGTAATTTCAAAATGCAAAAAATATTTGCCTTTTCTTCCTGCAAAAGGCTTTTTAGATATAAGATATTGTTAGTGAAGCCACAGTAAGTGTTGTGGAACAACCTTGAGCTGACAACACGAGGAAGAACCACAGAGTATGAAGCCTTTCTTTTTCCATGTTAAATACTTTTAAATGCATGCAATGTTGATGCCAGAACCTTCTGTTATTGAACTAAATACCATTTTCTTTCTGTTAACGAAATTTCAACAATTTGCTCCTAAAGAATGATCAAGTCACCCATGTACTTAATATCTACAGAAATGTTTTTGTCATTTAATTTTGTATTCTTCCTCTCTAAACTATAACAGCCAAAACCGTTGAATTTAACAACACCCATCAACACGATTGCTTTCCAGCATGCAACAGGCTCAGTTGTATCAATTTGTATGTGAAAACTTGTGATGACTAACTAAAGAAATGTGGGCCATATTTGGCTCAGTTCACAAACTTTGGGACATCTCTGGCCCACATGTAACAGAGCCATAAGTGTAGCCATAAGTAGTAAGACTGTTTAATAACTTTGGTGACAGCATGATTACAAATAACTACTTTTAATTACATCCACCTGAGGCTTGCGATTCCCTACAAGAAAAGAAGTGAACAGAAACTTTGCAGCTTCGGTTGTTTCAGCGTCTCCAGGTATTATATTGATTATCAGAAGTGAATATACAAACGTTCTGCATTAGGTCTCCTTTAATTAAATTTCTGAAACTATAGCGTTGAATCATCATCCTCACAGCACCTCCGTTCACACTACTTCATTCATGGCTCATTTTAAACATGCATTCCTACAAAACTTACAGCACCGTCCATTAAAGTAAGACTGTAACTTAACTGGTTAAAGATACAAAAGTCAGTTTAATCTTTGCAGTAATGACACTAGTAAAAACACTGTTTGGTATAGCAATTAAATAAAGGCACAGCTGCTGATAGATATTGTGATCTACAGTAAAACTTTGAGATTACTTGTAAGACATCAGATCTTTATCCGCAGGTCTGGAGGACTTGGTTTGATTGTCCGTTCACCTACTCTTGTAACTAAAGATATGTCTGTGGTAGTCTTAAATTGCTTGACCTTTTGATTACCCTTGTGCCTTATCGGCTCAAGATTGACGAACAGCCTCCTCCACATGGCCTGTGTCTTCCATCTGGCTGGGGTCCACTTGGTCATGTGACTTGAAGCAGTGGTTTGGACTATTAGTTCTTTTGTCCGGCTTCTCCTCTTCACACAGTTCCCTGCAGCCCACGTTACTCTCATGTTCAAGGTGTTTGAAGCATCTTCTTCTACAGACGAATCCTTTCTGAGCGGGTTTCACCAAACCCAGAAACACAGCACTCAGTCCCATGCCGACCGCGCAGGAGTAAAAGGCTCCCCCATAGTTCTGAGTCACATCTACTAGCAAGCCTGTGAATGGAGGATGGAGACGAGAACCAACAAGGCTCAGTATAATTATCATGAGGAGTACGATTTAGCATGTTAAAGCAGTTTTACAACATCTACTGTCCTTCCACAGATGGTCTGAGAAGATAACCCTGAAGTGACGCCGTTAAAATGTTGCGTTCTGCATTCAATAGGGAACTCCCTTTGACGGGAAATAAATTCAAAAAGACAGTTTACACAGTAAACACAAAGGCTTTCTTTTGTTATTTTGATTGGATAACATTTCTGACACAAAATAAATACATAAGTGCAGCAGAAGTTCTTCCTCAAAATTATATTTTTAACATGAAAATATCCGACATAGTTGTGTACTAAGTCATAGTTGTGTACTAAGAGGATGGGGACGTAGTTCTTTAACCAATGTTCTATCTGTTTCTCAGGAGTCAGTCAAATTTTTACAAGCGCTGTAAAGAGATTCAGCACTTAAAAGAAGACACAGTTTTGTCCAGTCCAGCATAGAAGACAAAGAATTTCAAATCCTCAATGCAATTTCCAATAATCCACAGTTCTTTTCATACACAGATTCTTATAAATGCAAACTATACATATTAGCTGTGCATTCATGTTATGGAGCAGATTTTAGTCTTTTCTCTCTGACACTTTGTTTCTGCTTTGATCGTTCGTTATTTGCGCTGTTTCTCCACACAGACTGACTTTTGACACGAATGTCAACACAAAGTGTGATCACAAGATAAAAGCTGGAAGATATCAAGTGAAAAAAAAAAAACACCCTTCTTACCCCCAAGTGGTGGTCCAGCCAGCCCAGCGAAGCTTTGGATGAACACGTAGACGCCAGCAGCGGAAGACATCCTCTCTATGCCCACCACATCGTCCTCAGCCAGCATGGGGATGTGGGTGCACGCCAGGGTCCCCATGAAGAACCCATACAGAGCACAGCACACAGCCAGGCCATAAAACTCTGTTACCAAAGTAAATCCCATCAGATCCACAGTCATTGTGATCACACAGGCCAGGAGCACCTCAAGTTTCCTCTTTCTTAACTGCCTCAGTGTTAAGATCCACCCGATTGAGAATCGACCCAGGATTTCCCCCACAGCCATGATGGAGAGCATGTAGGTGGCATGCTCCCGCTCGACACCGCGACTCACACTCAGGTCGATGATGTAGAGTGGAGGCGCGAAGAAGCCCAGAGTGGCAAACAGCCCAAACAGAGAATACAAAATGAAGCTGCACTCTTTAAGGATGGAAAAGTCTAAGAGCCTGTTATTCTTTCCTGTAGGCTTCCCATCACCTGATCTAGTTTCTTCGTCATTCAGCACTTGCTTCTCTGCATCTCTGTCCATTTTCCCTGTTTCTGATTCTTTAATATCTACCTCACTGTTCCGCACAGATTTCAGTTCCGTCTCCGACGTCGTTTCTTTGTGAACGAAAGTCTTATCTTCTAAGCAGCTGCCGTCCATCAGAGACTGATCACAGGAGTTCGCGTTTGTCCCAGAGCCTCCAGTTAATTTGCTGTCTTTTGTCACAGAGTCCTCTGAGTTTGGACTTGCTACAGTTTCCCGTGTTCTGATGACTTCAATCGCCTTTGAGGACAAGCTGTCAGTCTCTGTGTTGCAGGACGCTTTTGATATGATGATGATTGGTCGAAGTAGTGCACCACAGATGATGATGAGGCTTTGCAAAGCTCCGATTACTGTCAGGGTATGTCGCCAGCCAATATGATCTTTTAATGCAGAAAAGGCTAAAACCATGCAAAAATATTATTTAAGTGTTCATTAATTAAACTGCATTAGTAATATTATACAAAATTGCATAGAGAACACACTACCTTTAATATTCTATATATATCAGAACAAGATTTACAAAACTGGTACTTAGCAGGCCTTAAAAGTGGGTAAATACACCTCAGATAAGCAACAAGATGACATGTCAGTATAAACCACATCTATCAGCAATAACATGATGTTTTCTGTCTAACATGGTCAGTCTCGTGTCATTGTGGAGGCATTTGGGACAACTCTTCTTCCCAACATTGTTTCAGTTCATTGATGTTTGCAAGAATTTGCTTATGGACAGCGATCTTAAGGTCTAGTCACATCATCTCGGTCGGGTTGAGGTGTGGACTTTGACTGGGCTATTGCAACGTCTGGATTCTTTTTTTTTTTCCTGCTGTTCTGTTGTAGATCTACTGATACTGTAAAGACAATCGTCCTGTTGTAAGACCTAATTTCAACCAATCGTTAACTGTTAGGCAAATGGCTTCACATTTGACTTTAGAATGCTGGTGTCCTGTGGGTGCAAAACCAGCCCAGATCATCACTCCTCCACCACTGTGCCTGATGGTTGGTATGCAGTGTTTTACTCATATAGTGGTTTTTCCTCAAACTGTGCAGCACTGTGCAGCTTTGCTTTGGTATTGTCTTTATTAAATCTTTGTCTAAGATGTCTTATAGCTTGTTCAGACTAATTTAGCAAATCTAAGCAGTGTTGCAATGTTCCTTTAACTCAGAGAGAAGAGGATTTCTTCTGGCAGTCCTTCAAAACAAGCCATGTTTGAGCTTTCTTCTACAACTGTGACTGACATTTATTTACCTTTGCACAGACATCAGTTGCTTGGTTTTCTTAAACCTTTGTCTAATGCTAGTGTTGTCTACCTTTATGCATGAAACAGTGAAACTCTTGCCGTTACCTGGTGCAAGGGCAAACATTGCCAAAGACTCTCCAGTTGAAGCCACAGCTGTGACCAGAGACCGCCGGTGGTTAAAGTAGTTGGAAAGGATGGTCACAGTGGGCAGGAAGGTCAGACAGTACCCCAGGCCTGCACAGTTGAAAATACACATGTGTTCTGCATGTTCTTTGCCAGATAAAACTTTGAAAAACTGCTATCAGTGTTTGAAGTTTAGTGTAGAAAAGTGAAGAAACAAATAAAACCACTACCTGTAACTAATCCATACGTGATGAATATTTGATTGATAGAGGTGGCAAAGCTGGATGCAATGGTACCAGAGCAAATGAGCAATCCTCCAGTCATAACAACAAACTGGAACCCAAAGCGGTTAGTCATCACTGAGGCGAGAGGCCCTGCAGACAGATAAGGAACAAACCCATGTTTTATATAGATCAATAGGGTTCCAATTTGTGGTCTGATCTTAGTTTTAAACATCTGCAAATACTCAGCTAGAACAGATGTATACTTACCATTGAAGGTCATGACAAACACACAGATGGAAACAATCCAGGAGACTCGACTGTTAGTCTCCTTAAACTCCTCCATCAGGTCCAGGAGGAAGATCCCAAAGCTCTTAATGGTGCCATATGTGAAAACCTCCACCACAAAAAAGGCCACAGCAACCACCCATCCCCAGCCTCCATCAGGGGCCTCTGAGTAGGCATTGGGCCCTAAAACCCGTGATATTTGAGTTCTGCACCGCATCATGCGCTGTTAAAGAGACCGCAAACTATAGTCACTGCACAAGTATCAGTATTAACAACATACCTGAATAAAAGTCACATGCACATACTTAAGTAAATAGCAACCCTTCTGGACACCAAAACAACAATTATGTCATTTAAACAAGCAGATTATATATTGAATACGCATACGAACACGCGTCATCGTCATGCACACAGAGTTTTGACAGTGTGTTAAAATAAAGTACCGTAGTAGAAAGAAGAGCCGCGGCTTGGCAGAACTTTAAAGCACCTCCGTCCGGGCCCCTCTAAGAAAGTCCGCGGAGAGAGGCTGGGATTTAAGTTGGTGCTTGGAGTGGGTTTGGGTTCTGCAGGGGCTCGGAAGAGCTGCACGCAGGCCAGCCTCGGGTTTCGTCTCAGTAGTTGATTGGCTGTAAAGAAGATTCAGGCAACGCAAAAAATATTGTGAGCGTCTCTCATCCCCGCATGTCAGATTGCATGAAAATGAAAGGCGCTAAAATGACTCTTTATCTATCTTACTGAAACTAGACGACTTACCACTGCTTTGTAACTAGCCTATGTTCTTAATCTCTCTTTAATATCCGTCTTCCCTTTGCCGCTTTCCTTTTGAATGAAGTCGTTCTGCACATCTTTACCGACTCCTGTTTAATGTACAAACACAGCGTCGGACCCAGAGATGGCAGAGCTGGGTCAAAAAAAAACAAAACAAAAACAAAAAAGTAAGGAGCTGAAGTTCAGCCTCTTTGTAGCACATGGTTCAACCTAATGCATTATTGATGCGATTTGTAAGAAAACTGGGCTTTGGCTAATGCATCTTTAAATCTAACTATTTTTGGGCTCCAAAAATGGTTTTACATTAGAACATATTGGGTGAACAAATGTTACGCAACTTTGTTCCAGTTTGGACTTGTCAGCCCTTGTTTTTTTCAGCGCAGTGTAACCTAAACTATTAAGAGGTAGCAGCTTCACTTTTTCTCTCTTGAAAAATGGTTTTTATTGTAAAGAAAGATGCATGAGCGGCAGGTCATGTTTTGTTTCATAATCTGCGCGTCATTTGTTTGGTCTCATAGTTGTCAAGAGTTAGAGACGTATTAAGCAATCTATTTTTTAATTTCATAACAAGAAGCAGCTTTCATAAGATGCATTGGTATGTATACAACAGTGGAAATGTACTCTTTTAATAAATAGACTCACACATTACACATACTGGGGAAAACAACATACCACAGCTGTATTGCTTAAGCTAAACCCTGTATGATATTTGTTTGTTCATCACATAATACAGCACAAATGACAATATCCCGCACCTTTATAATTGGATTTATAATGCTATTAAGAAGATGTCTATTTATAAGATCAACAAGGAACTTTTCTTGATCTGTAATGTAAATAGAAAAATCGGTCTGTGCAGCAGAAAACAGGACAGGTTATTTTTGCTGAAACCCCAAATTATAAATCTTTCAACTACTTTTTGTGTCTGCGTTGTCTTTTTCTCGTAGCATTAAAAGAAAAGAAAAAAATCAATTTATCTGGTATTTTAGACTTGTGTGTGTGTGTGCGTTGTTGAACTGAGAGAGCTGAACGGTCTGTCCTCGCGCGTATGACGACACAACGTCCTCACGCGGCTCGTGCGTCCAGCCGCAATTTACAACAGTTTACCAACAGCTGACTTTACCAACGTACGCACACTTTGTAAGTACTAGCACTTCGCCTGTTTTAACCACATATTTTATTTTTAAGAAAGCCCACATAGATATAACTAAAGCCAGCAAGACTTTTTAATTAGTATTTACGTTTACGGCCTCACCTGAGAGCGGCTCATTTCAGACGGGAAAAGTCCTCTCTTCGAGTAGTGCCGCTGTAATCCTGCTTGTGTGAACGGCTGCTCTCTACACTACTGTAAGCTGTACTGTGTATTCACCATAGACTCAAAACACACACTCACACACACACACGCAAGTATCACCAGACATACTTGGAGGCGCGCGCACTCAACACATGTACACAAGCGCACATTTATGTAGAGACACGGGGGTCAGAGAAGGGTTAAAAGGATCTGGTTGCAGCCAGTTCTAAGTCTGAGGTAACTTTCTATACACACACACACCTACAGACATCCTCCTTTAATACAACTAAACACCGAATAATCTGAATGATCCACAAATATGCATACTTATATACTAAATGTAATCACTATTAACAATCAAAGCATTAACTGTGTCAGTTCTGCATGTTGTTGGCAATCTTTTTTTTAAATACATAATTTGATTGCACAATTTGGGGCATTTTTTTTTTTTTTTTTTTGTCCTGAGATCTGGGAATCCGGTAATACACATGTGGTTACATTCTACTTTAAAGTATACCATAACCTCTCCAGTGTGACCTATACTCTTCACATGAAAATGCACATTTTTACCTGTGAAATATCAACCTGTTCTGTTGACTCGCTGTTTAATAATCAACCGTAAATGCTGACATAATCTCAATTTTTAGACGCGTTAATCTATTTTGCACTGCACTTAGGATGCATAGATTTAGTTAGGGCATGACCTCTTCACGTGCCTTTGTTAAAAACGTACAAGCTTTAAGTTTAATCCATGTCACTGTGTGTCGATTTTGCTCCAAGATGGCGTTAACCCATCTGTGTGGGATGCTGCTGTATGGGCTGCTGCTCTACACCGAATCCAAACATGGAGCTGCAGTTGAGTTAGAAACAAAGCCCAACTTCATCATCATACTGGCAGATGATATAGGCTGGGGTGACCTGGATGCGAACCAACCCGAGACGAAGGCAAACAACACGCCTTACCTCAACGCTATGGGCGAGCAAGGACTGAGGTAGCAGATTTATTCATTTAATACCCCAAAATTCCCCAAAAAATGATGAAACATGATGATTCTTTTCTGTGACCTTTTGAAGCGATACTGTCAGGCAAAGGTCCATATATGAGCTTTTGCCGTTTGTGCATATTGACAATATACGTTTTTCCAGATTGACAGACTTCCACTCCCCTGCCTCCACATGCTCTCCATCCCGTGCAGCTATCCTGACAGGCCGTTATGGCCTCAGAAACGGGGTTACTCATAACTTTGCTGTGAATTCTGTGGCTGGTCTGCCTCTTACTGAAGTCACCTTGCCCCAGCTGCTCCAGAAGGCGGGTTATTACACGGCTATGATCGGGAAGTGGCATCTCGGGCACAATGGAGCGTACAGTCCAACAAACAGAGGCAAGCGAGTTTTTAATTTACGCAGTTTACCGTCAAAGACTCAGAAGTAGCTTCACAGCCCCAGATCAGGGAGAAACCGGTTTGAGAGCTGCGGTTTAACTTAAAACAGAAAGCAATTGGGTAACAGTAAACATTGTTTTGTTTTTTTTATTCCCCTGTGATTTCAGCTCTATGGCCTCTATAACCTCTATGATATACTCTGGTAAACATACAGTACAAATAAACAACATTTTCAAAACATCCAAGTACAATCAAGCTTCTTTTACTCTTCTGTTAACACCGTGAGGAATTTGGTTTACTAAAGCTGCAAGCTGGGGAATAATATGAAGTTATTAGGAATGACGGATGTGTGGGTATTCTGTCACGAGCACAAAATATAACAAACACTTGTACATGAACTTATTATCAAATCATATTATCATATTACATAAAAATGACATGTGCGCTAACACACACATCCAGACCTCTGTACTTTTCCTTTTCAGAATTACAAATCGCCAGTCAGATTTTCAAAAGCTGCTTTGGTCATATCGACTGCCTGAGCGAGTACATCGGCCTCACTGCAGGAAATAGAAAAAACAAGCTCACTGATCACGCTTTCTCCAGCTCTATCGTGCAAGAAAGCACACCTGCAGCTGACTGACATGACTGACATGTTCTATTGTGTTGAGGTCAGGACTCTGTACAAGCCAGTCCAGTTCATCCACACCAGACTCTGTCATCCAGGTCTTTATGGACCTGCTCTGTACACTGGTGCATGTTTGAAGAGGAAGGGGCCAGCTCCAAACTGTTCCACAAAGTTGGGAGTATGGAATTGTCCAAAATGTCTTGGTATGCTGAAGCATTCAGAGTTCCTGTCACTGGAACTAAGGGGCCAAGCCCAGCTCCTGAAGAACAACCCCACACCATAATCCCCCCTCCACCAAACTTTACACTTGGAACAATGCAGTCAGACAAGTACAGTTGTCCTGGCAACCAACAAACCCAGACTTGTCCATCACATTGCCTGAAGGAGAAGCGCGATTCGTCACTCCAGAGAACGCGTCTCCACTGCTCTAGAGTCCAGTGGCGGCGTGCTTTACACCACTGCATCAGACACTTTACGTTGCACTTGGTGATGTGTGACTTGGATGCAGCTGCTCGGCCATGGAAACCCATTCCAAGAAGCTCTCTGCACACTGTTCTTGAGCTGATCTGAAGGCCACATGAAGTTTGGAGGTCTGTAGCGATGGACTCTGCAGAAAGCTGGCGACCTCTTTGCATTATGCGCCTCAGCATCAACTGAATTTATTGCACCGGTGGCATCCTGTCACAGTTCTGCGCTGAAGTTTACTGAGCTCCTGAGAGCGACAGATTCTTTCACAAATAGTTGTAAAATCAGTTTTCATGCCTGGTGCCTGATTTTATACACCTGTGGCCATGGAAGTGACTGGAACAGCTGATTCCCATTGTTTGGATGGGTGAGCGAATACTTTAGGCAAATAGTGTATATACCTATAAAAACAGAAGAACAAAACAGTGAAACTCTCTAAACACCAAGATTTTATTTGATAACATTTTACAGGACTGTATTAAACAATGTTTGGTGGATTTTCTTTGTTTGTTTTTGACAGGTTTTAACTATTACTTGGGTATTCCCTATAGTAATGACATGGGCTGTACTGACAAACCAGGATATAATATCCCCCAGTGCCTCCCCTGTGTCTCAGCTAGGCCTGACGTTATCAGGTATGGTAATTATATTACAATTTTTTTATTGTTTCTATAAGGAAATGTTCAATTCAAGAAGTGATAGTAACTGTAGGCAATGAGAAGTGACTAAAAATTCATATTCCAATCTATTTGTATTCCTCTGTATCTTAATTTCTTATGCAAACCTAAAGAGCAGTACCTAGATTTTTGATATCTAAGGTAATGTATTATATACATGTATTAGTTTTATGTATTTCAACAGTGTTGGGCTTGGGCGTGGAGTACCCAGGTTCAAGCCCAGGGCTGCCCACAATGGTAAATCACTGGGGGCCCCTGAGCAAGGCCCTTAACTCCCAATTGCTCCCTGGGGCGCTGCCCTGCTAGCAGCCCCAACTAGTTGAAACTAGTTGGGGCTGCTAGTTGATGGGTTAACAGCAGAGACTAATTTCGGTGTGCATCGTACATACAGCGTGTGCACGATGTCCACACTGACAAGAATGAATCAGAAAAGAAAAAGAAAAAAAAAAGAAAAAAATGTATGTGAAGCCTAGCGCTACCCATGACTTACCAAATAAACAGATTCTACCTATCTTATTACCAAGATATACACTAGCATCTTTTATGAAATATTCGTCTTTTCTGATCAGGCAGCATCTTAAATCTCTGTTCTTTTTGTCTGTTTTGTTTTTCTCTCTTTGTTTGCATATATATTAATGGTTAATACCAAGTTTAGCATAACCTAAAAGCCACATATATATCTTGCAACAGTTTTTGTTTTTTGTGCATGTGTGTGCATGTGTGTGTATGTGAGTGTTTTACCATCACCAGCCCTCTTGACAGTCTACTATACTACTATATTTTATTGATCCGTAGAAAAAGAAGAAAAAAAATTCTGCCAAAGAGGACTAAGATCACCAACGGTGGGACACAAAAGACCAGGAAAGAGAGGGAAATGAGAGAGCGGGGAAGAAAGACAAGACAGTGATGGGTGCAGTTAGGTGACCGTGTGATGTGTTGTAGTATGTAGTTTATGTTGATGAGTGTGTAAATTGTTGTGTTGGAATAAAAGGAGACATTTAAACATAGGACAACCAGGTATTTATAAACAGAAGAGGACAGAGAGACATTTGGTTTTTTTTACTGTGTGGCGTGTGTGTGGCGTGTGTGTGTTGTGTGTGGAGCGATCCACGGCCACGGGCCCCCACACCACACCACTGCCAACCAGAGGCCCGGCAGGACACATGAGACAAGGGCCAAAACGAGACCACTTGACCCACAGGTCTCCCAACCCTGTCTTGCCCCCACCCAAAGCAACAGTGCAGCCCCGGAAAGTCCATGCTACCGGGCCAGTCCTGAATAGCAGGGATGCACAACAGACAGCCCAGGCCCCTGTGGACTCCGCCAGGACCCGCTGGTGGTGAACGGGCCAAAACGTCCCTCAACCCACTCTGCCAACCCCCCCTCCATCACGGCTGACTTCACCACTTTTTTTTTCCTGATTTCCCCCCTCCGGTGTTAGTTTTATGTTTTATGTATGTATGTGTGTCCTTGATGCATTAAAACAAAAGTGGGGCATGAAGAGTGGATATTCCCTGCATGCCCCAGCTTTCCCTATAACCTAAATATATGTTTTAGGAATTTATTTTTTATTTATTTACACACAATTTGTCATGTATATGTACGGTTTACTGTGCTTTCACAGTTTTTTATTTTTTTTTATTTTCATGCTCTAGATTTGGGAGAAGTGAGCATCCAGGATGTTACTCCAAGGTTGGGCTTCCTCTGATTGAAAACAGCAGTATTGTTGAGCAGCCGCTTAACCTGTGGACACTAACAGAACAATACAAATCTGCTGCGCTCAGGATCATACACAATGCAAGGTACGGTCCTGCTGCACAGAAACAGAGTCTAGAAAACAATAGGCAGTTTAACGTCTGTGTTAAACAATTTACAACATGGGACACATTTGAAGTTATGTATAATGTCGTTACAGTATATTCATTAACCTTAAAGTGCACCTGACACAAAATGGCCAGAAAGTCAGAAGTTTAGAATACTGATGTTCCAGTAATGATGCTAGAAAACAGAATGTAGCACATCCCAGTATTTTTATAAGAGAAGAAACCAGCTTGCTGCAGCTTTTTTTTTTTAAACTGAGACTTGTACTTTGTCCCTGTTTTAGCCAAAAAAAGCTTAATTTCAAAGAGCACACATGTATGAGAAGTGAAATGAAGATATATACTTGATATAAATGCTTTAATTACTTCATACATAAGAGTATTTTTAATATAGTTGCAGTGTGTCGATGTGTTGAGAGCACTCGGTCAAACCCCTTCAATTGGTCGCAAATTTGACTTTGCTTTTGTCATTGTGGAGCTGTTGTCATGAGATCGATCAGAACAGTATTTCATTATAAAGATTATTACCTGAGGTCGTGCTTATACAGTAAATCCTTTTGATACGGTTTTATGACATCCTAATGAAATGTCTTTGGCTTGGTTTTGTTAGAGCACCACAAGTACACAGTACAAAAACCATTCTTTTGGTCAAAGCAGCCAGTTTTATTTGCTCGATTGATGATGATTGGGAGGCTGGAAGATTCTGCTCTGATCTGGGTCTGTGATGTAACAGAACCCTGCAAATGTCCCACACCTACGTATGAGTATTTCTGGACCCACAACCATGCATGGTTTAAATGCTTATCTGCTCCAACGCACCTGATTCAAAGGAATGGGTTATCTTGTCATCAAGATATGCGCAACTCTGTCAATGACCCATTCATTTGAACCAGGTGTGTCGAAGCAGGAACACATCTAAAATATTGGAGGGCAGTGGGTCCTGAGGTCCAGGCTTGAAAAACACTGCTGTACAATGTATTTTCACTCTTTTTTAATGTTTTTTAGTTTATTGACATTTGATAGTATTTGTTGGTAGCTTGAAAAACTAAACTTCTGGCCATACTGCTGCCTTTATAAAACATTAGCTGAAAGTTGTTGGGGTTTTTTTTGACTGTGTCAAAAAGCAGTTTATTCTGCTGTATATTGTGGGATTAAACTTGTATGGAAACCATTTTATACAAAAAAAACCCCACCTGTGCTGTTTGATGGTATTCCAGATGACAGTGCTATTACAGTAAGCCCAAAGTCTCGGTGTGTGTATGTATGTGTGTGTTTGAGGTTCAGGAGGAGGGCGCTGAACCCTGCTGTTTACAGCTGTGTGTACAAGACAACATGCCCTCACTCCATACGACAAGGCCATGTGAACGACGGCAGTCACTAGTCACGTGCTGTCAACACCAAGCAGCATGCAGGCTTTCATTCAGAGACGCTTAGGTGTTGTGCTCCAGCAGGAAAGTCCACACAAGAAAAGTGAAAGGGCAAGTTTGGACTTCCCACAGAGCATTTTTATACACACTAAATATGCATGTAGTCCTTTTCATACTGCAGTTTGGATTAACCATGTGAAAGCTTTCCATGCATGAGAGTGGAATAGGTCTATAGTCCTTGTCCTCTTGTAAGTGAAGCACCAGAGTCTTGGCTGATGGTGCTTTTCCTGCAGAGACTCCCATCAAAAACAAGTCTGGTGTGTTTTGTGGAATTTGATCAGTTTCATGCTTACTGGGCATGCTCAGTCCACAGGGTTACAAATTTATGAACTGCAAAGAGACACGGTGGACTCTCACAGATGGGTGCAGATGACAGCCATTGTTACGCCTGAAAACCATGGATTGGCTTTTACACTGACATAGAACAATGTCACATTTTTTGGGCGTGTGGAAATAAATAACTTTTCATACTGCTTTATTAAAAGGTTTGGTATGAGCATGTTGTTTTCAAAACAAGATTTCCCAGCATAATGTTTTTCTGACTGAGAGTTATTATATTTCAGGGCTCAAGGACAGCCATATCTGCTCTACATAGCGGCGGCTCATATGCACGTTCCTTTGGCCCCTCCACCCTCCTCAGAAGCTCCTTCAGCTGCTCAGCAGCGCAGTGACGGAGTCTATGCTGCCACTCTACGACAGCTGGACTCGCTGATCGGGACAATAAAAGCAGCATCCGATGGCACGGATGGAAATAATACTCTCATCTGGTTCACTGGTTAGTGAGTTACATGAGTTATATCTGCTCTCACACAGCACTGTGATAAACACCGTCCCACATGTCTGTATACTTTAGGTGACAATGGACCTTGGGAACAGAAGTGCCAGTATGCAGGAAGTGTTGGGCCTTTCCAAGGAAAATGGCAGACCAACAAAGGTATAAAAAGAGATCTTTGTATATCAAACCGGTTCATCTTAAGATTATAAGTGGGATATATTTGTGTTCACTTGCGTGGTAGTGGCTAGAATTTCTGGATATGTTATTACTTGAAAGGGCATATTTGTATGGGAGTCTATATCTGTGTTTCAGGTGGCGGTTCAGCTAAACAGACCACCTGGGAGGGGGGTCACAGGGTCCCAACAGTGGTTTACTGGCCTGGGAGGATACCTCCAAACACCACCAGCTCAGCCTTGCTCAGGCATGCAGACTTGATCAATCTCTGCTTTTCCAGTACAGAATTTCTGGAAGCAAATATCAAACTGTGAAACAGCTGAAGATAAAAAAACCTGAACAGCATAATAATGATTAAATATCTGCAGAATTTTACTTTACTTGCTGAGCTGGTAAAAATATTTATCTAAAACCCTTTTTTTTTAAATTAAAAAGACCTTTTGTATGCCAAAAGTGTACATGTGCATATCTGTATAAATAACTACATGCATCACCGTAGTGATGCTATCATAGTTTAAAACAAATGAAAACTGGTGTAGTTAAAAGCCCTCTGTCCTCTTAACAGTGGCATGGACATCTTCCCGACTGTTCTTTCCCTGGCAGGCGTAACACCCCCCTCAGACCGACGCTACGATGGCATTGATGCCACAAATATTCTCTTGCACAAGGAACACACTGGACGTGAGGTACAAATCATTTTACTACTAATGGTAGATATATATCTATCCATTTTCATCTTATCTGGAACCGGGTCGTGGGGGCAGAAGTCTAAGCAGAGATGCCCAGACCTCCCTCACACCAGACACTTCCTCCAGCTCTTTCGGGGGGATTCCGAGGCGTTCCCAAGCCAGCCGAGAGACATAGTCTCTCCAGGATGTCCTGGGTCTTCCCCAGGGTCTCCTTCTGGTGGGACATGCCTGAAACACCTCTCTAGGGAGGTGTCCAGAGGGGATCCGATACAGAAGCGCAACCCACCCCAGCTGACTCCTCTCAATGTGAAGGAGCAGCACCTCTACCCCGAGCTCCTCCCAAGTGCCTGAGCTTCTCACCCTATCTCTAAGGGAGCGCTCCGCCACCCTGCAAAGGAAACTCATTTCGGCCGCTGGGCGCTCCCTTAGAAATAGGATGAGAAGCTCAGTCACTCGGGAGGAGCTCGGGGTTGAGCCGCTACGCCTTCACATCGAGAGGAGTCAGCTGAGGTGGCTTGGGCTTCTGTATCGTAAATATAACTATTTATTTTAATTGGTTTGTTGGCAGAGATAATCCTGTTGTTTCCTCTGTCTTTTAGTTTCTCTTCCACCCCAACAGTGGGGCTGCTGGGATGTTTGGAGACTTGCAGACTGTTCGGGCTGGGAAATACAAAGCTTTCTACATCACAGGTACTGGTAAAAGTCATGTTTTCACCGTTCTGAGGCAGCCATATTACCATCAGGCGTGTTAAGTGTGTAATGTTTTTACTGTAATTACAACTGTGTAACTTCACTAATCGCTTCATCTGTTATGACATCACTTCATCACGCCGGTATAGTCTTCTGCATTGTTTGTTTAATAATAAAACTTTTCATTCCTCCAAGTTCTAGCCTTTTTTCTTTAACGATACTCAGGATGTAAACTCATTACTCAAAGGTATCTTCACACTTTTCATTCACCAGGTTGAAAGAAAAATATAAGGAAAAAATAAATAAAACGCTGCAATACTGTGCATGTTTGTTTCCTTACAGGTGCAGCAAAGACATGTGGTGGTGGAACAGGACAGCCGCAGCTCCATGACCCACCGCTAATATTTGATCTGGAGCAAGAAAAAGCTGAGGAAACACCCCTGCAGGTCGAGTCACCTGAATACCAGGTAGCCTTGCAGAAGATCGCTCGAAAGAGGGAAGAGCTGTTTTGGGACATCGCCACTGATAAGTCAGTGTCCACAGCGGACTACAGTGCAGAAGAGTCGGCGGCACCGTGCTGCGATCAAAGACAGCTTGTTTGTCGATGCAACAGTCTGGGCTGAGGGCTGGATGACACATGTAGACGCTCATGCAGGATTATGATTCGAACTCACAAAGGTGAGCAAACAGATGTGGAGACGAACATCTCTTCTGGATGTGTGCAGGTTTTGTTTGTGAAGTTCAATGTCCAGATGCAGCAGACGTGCAAACAAAAAGGAAGGTCAAAGTTAAGCACATGTGATCAGATTTCTCTGGATGGATTTAATGCAAGATCGTAAGGTATAATAAAGACACATTATTTGTTCACAATTTAGTATTCAGGGAATGAATGTCCTGCAAAAGAAAGCATTTGTTATTTTATAGATATTTGATTAGATTCAATACAGCATTAAAACATTCATGTGATGAACAGTTCGAGTCCTAGTTTAAAAAAAAAAAAAATCAAAGGCACTCATTGAAGTGGTTCAACCATTTTTTTAAAGATTTATTGGGTGCAAATTTCCAATACTGAACGGTTAAATGCAGCTTAAAGGGTTTCCTAACATCGCCATCTTTTGGCAAATCATATGATTTTACTTGGCTAAGTACTACAGCAGTACCACATAGAAATGTTATATATACATTATACTTACAGTAAAAATCATCAATATATATTTACGTATAATAAGTCAAAGTGTTGTGTAGTATTTTGCAAAAAGAATGTTTAATACATCAATGTAAAAATAACTATGGCTTACAAGTTAACATATTCAGCATCATGTGTAAATAAAAAGGTCTTCAGAACATCACTGAATTTAAAAGATGTGAAACTTTTCCATGTGCAATTTGTCCTCAACCCTTTCACATTTAGCCATCAGTCGTCTTACAGAGTTCAGGTTATGTTTGCGGCTCTGCGGTTTTTATACTATGATCTAACGCTACCATAATTAGAGTCATAGCTGCATTTGTAAGTAACACGATACAGCATGTGTCATGATTTAAACCATGAATTGCACAATATGTTTTCCTTCTTGAGCAAACTGCTGCTTTTCTCTCTTGAGGTATGATGCATTTAATGCCCACTGATAGGCTACAAAAGTCCTTGGGTCCGATGTCAACATTTCGCCACATGCACGCCATGAATTGTGCTTCAATTTTTTTGACAGACTTCAGAATCGTCACTTAGCTGTTTGCTTGATGAGGAGCTGTGAAAAATAACGTCTCGGGTGAGTTTTAAGCACCCCTCTTGAAAGCCTTTTTATGAATCGGACCCATGGAGAAAAGCAGCAGGGAACAGTCCCTTGTTTTCTTCTTTTCTAACTATGTGTTTTCAGTCTTTCAGCATCCATCACCATATTTGTTTAGGTGAAATACAGTGGTGCTTGAAAATAAGTGAAACCTTTGAACTTTCTCCTAAAAAGCAAAAATCACCATTATCAGATTCATGAGTCAAAAAAGTAAACAAAGTGGATGAAATTAAACATATGATAGAAAAATATATTCGATTTTTTTTCTTGAGGAAAAAGATCCAGTATTATATTTTATATGTGAACCTGCGGAATTAGCCACTTATGTGAAGATGAAATTAGATTTGGTTTTTTTTTTCTGTTAAGTGAATGACAGTAGGGGGAGATTCTTATGTTATTCAAAGAAAATTGATACTCTGCCTTTCATAAGACATTTGTGAAAATACATTGTGAACAAAGAGAATTTCTAAGAACGTTTGAGCTATCAGTGCTCATCAGGATAAACAAAAGATTGCAAAACAGTCCCTAAAGAATTTGGACTCCACAGTTGGACAGTACAGACAGATAGATCAAAACCAGCAGAAACCTCTCCAGAATCAAGGTGTGTACCAGTCTGCAAGGTCACAAAGGCACTGGGGGACATTTCTAAGAAACAAGAGGCCTCACTCACATCAAATGACTTTTAGATGGCATGTACAGATAATATTCATACTATTGACTTTATTAACAAATTTGATTATGTTTTTTTATAGCGCAAACTCCCATTAATGATTCACCCCTACAATATTTGTGGTCATTTAAAGCTCGTAAAACGCAGAGCAATTGTGGCATTTGTCAGAAGATACAGCAAAAGGGTGCACTATATATAATTCAGTTTATGTTTCCTGGAAATATGACCGTATTCAGGTTAGGCGATCAGAAAAAGCAGCTTACATGACAGTTCCATATTCAGAATCAGGTCCTAATAGGGACCTAATTTATTTTGAGTATTGCACTGCATGTATAAGCACCTTTTGCTGTGATACAAAGAGGTGAATGGTTTTTAAGAAGAACATTCGTCTGCAGTTTGCAAAAGATTACACGAGCCAGTCAGAATTCCCACCTGGGCAACATGGTGATAGTAGTGTCATAGTTTGGGCCGGTTTTGCTGTTTTGTTATGCAAGAAGTCAACAACCAAAAGCACACAAGTCTTTGTACCAAGAAAATAAAAGCATAAAAGTAACCCTTTGGTATGATAAAGTGAAGTCATCAGTGAGTGTATGTGAGGAAACCACTGGCAACAAATAAATGGGCGTATCTGCAGAAATGAACAAGTATAGTAGTTCACATTTATTTAATTGGGTTTGTCTACCTCTAAGAAGTGTTAAAAACGTTGATATTTTTCTTAGTCATGAATAGGAAATAAATGATCATTATTTAACAAGAAGCTTTACATCAAAGTAGAAGAGCTAGGCCCGATCTAAGCTGCTCAAACTGTAGAAAATCTAAAAAGATTCACAAACCTTCAGTCACCACTGTATGCACTGTCCACAACAACATAACTTTAAAGATGATTTAAATGTGTTGTAAGGGTTTCTTTCTGTCTGCAGTTGTAACTTGCAAAGGTCTTAACACTGGTTGAAATGGTATAATGTAAAAATTAGCAGAAGATTTCTCAACATAACTCATGAGAATGTCTAAGCAAACAGCAAATTACCTGTAAGGTTGTTTTTTTTTTTTGTTTGTTTTTAAATGAGTGGACCTCTCGTTCTATTTTATTGAGCTTCTTTCATTATTTCTTATGGAAAATAAGGAGTATCTTAACACAGAAACAGCAAAATGTAATACTCTTGTAAGGTTTGATCCAAGTACAGCATGGGGGCTTGTGGGAGGGTGGGAAAGCCTTTACTGTCCCAGCCATGGGTGGGTTGGTTTGGTTAGTTACTCAGGTTGCTGACTGGAGGAAATTCATTCTCATCATCAAGACAAATGGGGCCCTCAGCAAACTCGTGCTCAGGGATGACCTCGCCCTTCTGAGCTCCACCGTCTTCAGAGTAGCCTGGAAATAAGAGAAAAGAGTGTAGAAGTTTTAGTGACCCCTTACTGCTGATCGTGGTCCCAACCGGGAGTCAGTAGGACTCTTTCATGCCCTTGTTGCTTCGGTGAAAAGGTTGTATGAATGTCTACAATCTTCACAGAATTTTTACCATCCTGAGGTGACTCTATTTGCAGTAAAACCAGTTTTTGTATTTTGTTTATTAGAGCTTCATTTTTAAAAGTAGTAATAATTGGCTAAAATTGAGCTCTTTTTTTAATCATTTTAATATACAGCACAATTATTTAGTCATTTTTAAATATCAAATAAAAAAAAAACTGTATAGTACCCATCACCCTTTGTCTTCAGAACATCCATCCTCTGTGGTATAGTTGCACAAAGTCAGGGATTTTGTTGGACCATAGTCACGTATATGATTAAGCAAATATATCAAACAAGTGCCAATAATCATCAATTTCATATTTAGGTTGAAAAACAGTCATTAAATGAAACAAAAGGCTGTATAGGAGGCTTAAAACATGACAGGAAACAGGTCAACTCTGCTACCAGGGTTGATTGTGGAGGCATATCACAGGTCATCCACCACATACGTCACAATCTAGATTCACTGCGTCAGTTTGGTTTCTATCTAAGTAGATGGTATAGTCACGATGTGATGTTAAAGCTCTTGTAAAGGACAAAGAAATAAGCAATGTTGAGGTGCAGTGATCAGCCAAGGAAACTTAGTGCAGCAGGTGAAAGACACATTATGCCTACTTCCCTTTGAGATCCAAAGATGTCCAGTAGGCCTATTTCCTTCCTAAAAATTGTTTTCTTCTCTTGCCTACTTTGCATTTAGTAAATTGATTTTTTTTTTTAATGCAAACATATTTGAAAGTATCCTCACTTTACAGATTTTTACGAAGTACTCAATATTTTCTGTGTCCCAGCTCAAATTCAAATTGGTTGTGTATCATATTTACTGTGACATAAGCAATTACAATTACTATAAATGTGGAGCTTTGGGAAACCAGTGACTGTTACTGCTGCATTGGAAGTTCAGATGCACATGTTGTACTTTGAATGATGGTGTGGTCCTGTTAGGGTTCCCAGATATGCCATTATTATTCTTTAAAGGTGTTATGTCATTCGGAATCCGGTTTGTGAATCCGGTTGTTTTTTTCTTCATCTTTTTCCTCTTTAATGATTACAGAAAGCATTTCCATTGCTTCTGGTATTAGTAGCTTTTTTTTATTTTTTTGGTCATACGGTAACACACACCACCGTCTAGCACATGTAAACATTTGTGGAGCTAATATTACTCAGTCCCAGCCTCTACAGTTACAGTTATCAGAAACATTACAAATACAATATGAACTGGAAAATTTAAAACTACTATTACATCAGCTTGTGAACAGGTATACGTTACCCATGAGGGTGGTGGACGAGGGAGGAGTTGAAGGGAGAGCCACAGTGGCAGCGTATGATTGGCTAACTGGTTGTGGAGGGACATCATCTGGGTCCTCCTCTTCCTTCTGTTCCTCCTGCTCCTCACTGGACTCGAAGAGTCTGTAGGAAGAGCGCAGACGGAGGGTTTACGACACTGCATCGCCCAACTCTGCTTTACAGTATGTGATTTTTAGCCAGTCCTCGGTGTGTATGCTTTGACTCATCCAACAAGTTGATTTCAGTTGTCATGAAATCAGCTTAAAGATGCAGTTCTACCGTACTGCCCCTAACACATGTACACACCTGTGTTTTTGAACAAGGACACAGTCGCCTCCATCCTGTGGATCCACATTGTAGATGTAAAGATACCCATCTGAGGACGCCACAAGCAGGCGAGGAAGCTTCTGAATCCTGTCGAGCAAATCACGCAAGATGAGAATAAACTTGCACAGGCAGTCTTGCAGAAAACATCATTCCCTTTCCCGCTTGCGCAGCCTTACGTAGCCAGGGCGCAGATGTTCTTCAGGCCAAACATGTTGAGGCGTACAGTGGCAAAGGCTCTGTCCTGGTGCATCATGTCGGATACGTGAGAGGGCAGGTAGGTACTGGCTGCAGTGAACATTTTGCCCACATATGCTGACCAGGTGGGAGATTCTTCCTCTTGACTGGAAGGAATCAAAATGGATCAAGGTTAGAGCTGCAAAATGTACTTTTCAGTATGTTGATTATTTACAGATTCATATTGGTTGTCTCCACCATCTCTGCTTTTCTGTCAGCTTGCTTCCCTGATGATGACGACCATTAATTAGAATCAGTTGTATTGAAGCAGGGAAACATCTCGACAGTAGATGAGGACCAGGGTTGGAGACCCCTGAATTAGGATATTATGAACTAAAGAAAGATGAGTGTGGACCAGAAAATAAGACAAGACAGAAAAACTTCTCAGTGCACACTTTCCAGTTCTTTTTAAATGACGTATATCACAAATGAAGTGTGATATAACTCTTCACTAAAGAAGGAGGGGATATGAGGCTTATTTTGATCTCTGGATAAGAGCATGTATGATAGTAAAAACAGGACACATTAATCCCAATTCTGATTTGTTATTTGAGTTCATAGAGGTGTAAGATCCACGCCCAGCTGTCAGGACCTGTGAGGAGAAGCCATCAAGTTCACCACAAAGTAAGGAGAGTGATCCTTGAGGTGGATCTGAATAATAATACTAATAAAAAGAAGTCAGATGTGTGTCCCCATGATGCAGGGACACAGTCGCAACCTGATCAGCCTTGTTTGTGTTATTTTTACAGGTCTGATGTTGGAAGAGCCAAAGCACCAGATGATTCCAGGAGATCAATGATGATGTATCCCAGCCCTGTCATGGTTTGGGGTTTGGTTTGTTCCCTGTCGTATTTTGAAAGTCTGTCTTTAATTTGCTTTGACCTGTTTTACTTCCCATACCCAGTCCTGCCTGATCATGTGCACCCGTGTCTCATCAACCGTAAGTGTCTGTATACACTGGCTAGTCTGTTATGCATCGTGGCCAAGTTTCTGGTCATTTTCTGGTTACTTTATCTTTAAAGTTTTGTTTCCTGTAATTGGGACCTGTGTTTTCTGACCTGTGGCAAGCACATCTAAAGATATCGATAAATAACTATTTTATGGAATATAACTGTATTGTCTAAACTAAGAGATAAAACAGGAATAAAGAGTGTGTTTACCTGGGGCTGTGCTGCTCTAGTTTAAAGATGTGAACGGTCTCAGTGTTGCTGGAGGCGCACAAGAACTGAGCATCTGCACTGAAGGACAATGAACTGATGCTCACATATCTGTAGCACACACACAAGAAACAGACACGTACAAAATATTAACAATGAAATGTTCATGTCAGAGAAAAGACCCAGCTCAGGATCTCTACCAAAGGCATTTGTTCTGTTTCTAGGACTTCTCTCTTCTAAACCGAGATCTCTGACGTTTCTGGGATCCACTACAGCCGTTTTCTCAGCATCAAGATCACCACTCCGGCTGTCCCGGCAGGCACTAAAACCCCTGTTGCCATCACCATCTGCGGTGACTATCAAAAGATAATATGTAGTAACCTTCAGCACAGGTATTAAGTTTTACGCATGTCAATTTTACAGAAATTATGTGAATGTCCAATCAAAGTTGCTTTTGATTTAATTAGTTTACATTTATGAAGATGTTGAATATAGCAGATGACACAACACAGGCTGAGATTATCGATGTGGATGATATCCAGTAAATTGGTGATAATACGGACGACGTCCATCTCTTAGTGCAGGTAAGCATGCCGTCGCCATCTAGGGGCCGCCACCGTCAACAAAAACAAAATGCCAAATGGCTGCTGAACCTTCCACATATGTTCCTTCAACCCTTGGCATTTGCCCAGCTTCCTGTGTTCCTTCTTTTTGATGTTGCTGTCACAGGGGATTGTTACGTTTATAACTACTGAGTTCCTGGTGCACAGTCATGTTGGAAGAGGAAGGAGCCAGCTACAAACTGTTCCCACAAAGTTGGGAGTATGGAATTCTCTTCACACTCTGCTCCTCAGCATCCGCTGACCCACTCTGTCAGTTTACGTGGCCTACCACTTCGTGGCTGAGTTGCTGTTGTTCCCAAGCACTTCCATGTTCTTATAATACAGCTGAAAGATGACTGTGGAATATTTAGGAGCGAGGAATAATACGGTTGGATTTGTTGCACAGGTGACATCCTATCACAGTTCCACACTGGAATTCACTGAGCTCCTGAGAGCGACTCATTCTTTTACAAATAGTTGTAAAAACAGTCTGCATCCCTAGGTGCTTGATTTTATACAGCTGTAGCTGAGAGGTTTATTGGAAACCTACAACTGGAACACCTGATTCCGATTATTTGGATGGGTGAGCGAATACTTTTTGCGATATAGTGTATTTTACTGCTGAACTGGGAACTCAGAACTAACCTCTTCATCCCTCGCCGGAATTCAAACAACTTCTGACCTTCAGGAACGCTGAACACTCTGATAACAGTACCCTGAAAAGAAGAACTTGATCAGGTGGACAGATGAGCAGGAAAACACAAGGAAGGATGAAAAGTCATCGAGGCCTCACCTTCTCTGATGCACTGGCTAGTTTCGTACCAGAGGCGTTGAATGTTAGGGCCGCCAGGGGGCTGTCGTGACCCTGGATCAATGTCATGGTGCTCTAAAGAGAGCATTGGCAGCAACAAAATGTCACTTTTCCCAACAACAAGGTTTAAGTATTTTGTAACAGTTCGATACATATTTCCCCCACAGTCTCACCAGGTTGTTGGCATCGTAGATTGTAATCTCTCCGATGGTGGCGCTGCCAGGGTATGCCAGGTAGGAGTTACTCTGGTTGACAGAGAGCGCGCACAGACCTACAAGATGGTACAGAAGAGCTTTATTTTATATTTTTTTTAATCCAAGATCATTTTCCTTTTCTTTATTTGCTTTTCTTGCCTCTAGGGGGCGCCAAAACATCAGGAAAATAATTCACCTTTAGTATAGATATATTAAAACCAGTCAATACTATTGCCTCTTAAAATGGAAAAACTAACATAGATTCAAGTGTAAAGCAATGCCCAATTAATATGACTACAAATAACCATACCATGAAAATAGCACGTGAAGTAAAAGTAAGACAAATGCAACATTTTAGTGGGTGCAGTAATAAAAAGCACCACTAGAGGTCTGTAAAATGTCTTGTACAAAAGTTTTGTATATAGTTGTGTAAAGGTATTTCATAAAGCTTTTGTATGTAGGTATTTTATTTAGTTTTGGTATATAGTTGTTGCATAGTGTAAATGTAGCTAATGTATAAAGTTATTGTGTGAAAACTGGTTATTTAAATGTTATGTTTGATGTTGATCGATGTGTTTATTATTATTTATTCACTTATTTACAGGCTTTTTATTTTGTGGTATTTATATTGTAGTCCAGATTTTTTTCTTTTTGTATTTATTTGTAATTTATTATCCATGTAATTTGGGTGACATGTTATCTTTTAAATTCAACACATTGGTAAAAACAATGCTATTCGATTTCTTTTCTAAGTGTATGTAAATCGCCGACGGATGGAGGTGCCATATAAAATCTCGCCGAGGGTGCCGCTTTGGGCAGAGCCATAGCTCTGATGTCATGTAATGTTTTTCAGTAGCAAACATTGGCGACGTGTTTGTATCACACTTGTTCTATTATCAAACTGACACAAACAAATTTGAACTAATAAGTCAGGTGCTATAAAGCCTAGATTTATTGTAAAATGAAAAAGAAAAACATGTTTTATTATAATGGGAACTAGACAAATAATAATAAATTACACCTACATTATAGTTTTGTTGCTTTATTTCACAAAATGAACTTTGGCCATATTATCCTGGACTGGAAAAGCAAACATTTAAAGTGGCATCATGCAGGTTTTCATTTAAACTGTACAAAAAATAATTTATAAGCAAATAAAATACACTTTACGTCAACTTGATGCATTAAGTTTGCTGTACGGTTAATGGAATTTGAAGCAGCCTTTACTCTGTAAATATTACTAAATTATATTCGTTCCAAAGATATTTGGACACCAGATTTTTGATTTACAAATGATACAGTTTCAAAGTTTAAGCGCCGACTTTGTCATCTTTCAGCTCACAGAACTGCTTGAAGTCATCTGGGGACATTGAATCACTTTTTTATTCCCTTTTGAAACTCTTTTGTTTGTTGTCTGTAGTCAGTTTGAACATAAAGAATAAAAAACCCCACATCTGTCTCTGTTTTGTGTTGCTTGGATCCAAAAGCAGTTTGAAAAAATAGAACTTTGTGATCTAATATTGATACCAGGACTTTGTCTGGTGTTTTTAACCCAACTTGGAAATCTGTTTTGTTGTTTTTTGCTTTTTATTTCCATATTTGGAAATTCTGAGCTTCTATTAATTTAATGCAACGTTAGTAGCACAGAACTTGAAACTTGTGAACATTTATGTGTCCATAAAGGAAACTGTTAATTACATTTAACTTCAAAAAACTTAAAAAAAAAAAAAAACTGCAATGGACCAGCAGTGATGGTCAAGATTTGAGCCTATATGTGACAGATGGATTTCATGAACTTGACTCGTCTGTGATCTGTTCTGATCTTGTGATAGTTTGACCTCAGTAAACTTCGTCAGGTTATGAAAAAAAAAGCCCAGAAGACAGTATGTACCTGGTTACAGCTGTGTACAATAGTTTTAACTCTGACCCGGGCAGTACAGCTTCCCATTTACGCGGCAGCTTGTGCATACCTGATGGGTGCATGTGTACCTGATGGATTGATGGGTGTGTTGAGCAGGGTCTTGAGTAGTTTCATGTCTCTGATGTTGTGGATGTAGATCGACTCCTCCAGGCACACCACAAGCCGCTGGTATCAACATGAGAAGTGACAGGAACAGATAAATAGATCAGCACAGAACCGAGAGGGATTACAAGTACGGAAGGATTGATTCTCTGTTTTTACCTGTCTGTTGAGTCTGACGGAGAGGATGTTGTTGGAGTAGCTGTAGTTGCAAATCTCTGTACCCTTCTTGAAGTGATAGACGTTCATTCGCCTTGGCATGGACAGACTGACCACCACTACCAAACTGCTGGAGAACAGTCGCTCCACTATATAGACATCTGGACACTCCACTGGGAAAAAGGCAAGAGAAAGACCCTGGATATAGGTTGCATATAGAAACTCCTATTGCTAAGTGGATGACTTTTTTTTTTTTTTTTTTTTTTTTTTTGGTGTGGTTGTTGCTGATGTTTGAGGCTGTTTTCCATAAGAGCTGATGTGTGATGAAACGTTAAGAAGTTGAGAGTTTTAGGAGCAGCTCTCCTTGTACCTCCTTCATGGATGCAGTCCAGTTTGTCCACAGCTGTGACAGAGAAGAGCCTGTAGCCAGCCTTGGTACCCACAGACAGAGAACTTCAAAAGAAAAAAATAATAATAATGTGCAAAGTCCACACATCCATTTTCCTACATTAATAAAATAGTGATTTAAAACGCAACCACACAACAGAATTTGCCACAGTAACAGTTGTAATCCATTGAATTCTGTTTATATTTACACTGCATCCTATACTTTTTTAAATGGACTGGATTTTTTTATTATTTTGCAACACTGCAGTAACACTGGTGCAGCTAAAAACGTTAATTTACCCTGAAGAAGCATATCTTGTGCTGTCTTAGCTGGAGTTGACAATAACATGATGTCATCCTTACCCTCAAGGCCAGGGCCGATGTTTACCAAAGACTGTACTTCTGAAGACAAAGAAGTCAACTAGATTTGTAAATTTCTTATTTAGATTTGTGTTTATCCTACAATAGTGTCCAAGCAAGACAAATAGAAAACAACAGATTTTTTTCTTGCTGTTACATGTTAATCATTAACCTGATATATATGTGTTAACTGGGGTCATGAACTAAGAAAATTCATACAACATATCCATCTTAAATATTTTTCATGAAAAGTTTGTATACGGTACTACATGACTAGTTTAATGTGCAACAGGCCCTGGAGATTAACAGGGTGGCCTACTTCACTTCCAGCTCACCTATAAGTTTATTTGTAATTTAAAAAAGCGTGCAGTCTCATTTTCGTCACTCTCACCCAAGGCCTTGGCTCTATTAGTTAGTTAGTTAATTAAATTAATGTTTATAAATACCGCTGAAATGAATTATGCAACTGCCAGGTGAATGAAGGAGATTGAGTTTATGCTGGGCCCGGCCCGCAGGTCGCTTACGTGGTGTCTTGGTTGAACGAGGCACAGATGAAGCCTGGGTGCACCCCATGACTCTCCAACACGTCCTGAGACTCCATCCGGGCCGCTAAGTTCACTCTCCTCTCGCTGCCCAAGGTCGGAGGCCTTGGGCTCGGGTCGATCGCCGCCGGAACCCGCTTCCCCTTCTCTGCCCGACTCCAGGCGCCACGCTCTCACTCTTCAGGGATAGAAATGTCCTGCCAGGCTGGCTCAGACGCCACACATGCTCCACCGAGTTTATAACCCTAAACCTGAGCAGTGTCAAATATTAACAGCCGCACGGCCCTACTGGGCCGATTCACTCTAGGCTGCTTTACACTGTTGTTATTATTATGTTATTAACTTCCAATATTCACTGAGCAAAACAAAAACAGCTGATGAGAGGATGCGTCATTCTAGGGCACGTCGCCATTGGCTGTCGACAACACGCTCGATCCGCCTCTCTCGTGTTTCTATTGGTTAAGATTTTTAAAGCGCTTTGAAGATTTGACAAAACAACTACTCGTCAAATCGGAGCCACCTATTCGGAAGGAGTAACTCTTGATTAGCTGGTTGTACGTTCAATCTCGTCACGAGGAGTTGTTTTGGTAATCCCGTTGGATAAAAGCAAAGCTATATTGGCGCGCAGATGCCGCCTTTTACTGGCGCTAATTATCCGAAGGACGCGTTGAAGAGTCCGCCATATTGGTGAGGGCAGGAGCCGCTCCTGCATGAATGCAGGTTTGTATCCACAGTTACTAAAAACACATCCGTCCGAATTTTAAAAGGTCTTATACTTTTATAATACGCTTTTCTATTAATATAAATGAGTTGTGGTATTACAGTTATAGGCTATAGGGAAAAAATTGGCCTATTCAACCTGTTTACTGGTTCTGAAGCCATGTAGTTACATTTACTTATAAGCCTACTTTCATTGAAACATTGTTTCTAAGTTAATATTTCAGTGTTGTAAGTCGTGTTAATTACAGCTTAATAGCACTTTATAGTGAGCGCTCATGTGAGACTGCATTCATTTGAAGAGCCTCACCCCTCATCCTTTTAACCCTTATAAAAACATTGCAGTGATTCTTGGAAGCAATTTTGGAAAAACAAAATCAATAAAATAAAATAAGAATGTAAATGAAGAAAAGAAAAGAAAAGAAACAACCAAATTCCTTAACCGTTTCCTTTACGTCACCGCTTCCGTGTAGTCTCCTTTAAGGTTGCCACGGGTTACGGGCTCACATGTCAGAACGAAGTGAATTGACGTCAGTGACGGCTGTTGATTGGTTCTGAGCCGTATCCGGTGGGGCAGCGGTCCAGGACTCGACAAAAAAATCGAAGTGAGGAGGAGGATCTGGTAACGGCGCTCTTGGTGTAATATCAAACATCCCGAGTCTCTATCGAAAGGCTCGGTCGGATTTAACAGTTTCCCCGTGAGTACTCGTTCGGCGTCGGCCCGTGGGACGCGTGACCTCTGTATAGGTGAAATTTGTTTCCGCGGCGCTCGTTTGTTTATGATAGAAATCAAGATGGCGTCATTAGAGGAGAGCTTTGCCTTTGCACTCGGCTAGCCAGCCAGGCATCAAACCAGACGCGCTGGTCGCGACGCAACACGGGCCACAGACGGTTGGGCTGAAGCAAACCGCCTCTTTTCTCGGTCAGACCGTGTGTTCAGTCGGTAAAAACCGTGGGTAGTTCGCGTTTGAACGTGAATCTGGTCGATGTGAGTTGACTGCAGCCGTCTGTTCTCGTGAAAGCCTTCCTGACCTAGACGCTGCTACAGACACGGCGTTTGCTTTGCACTCTCCAAATCCGTTCATATACCCTTGTTTTTTTTTTTTAAAGTTTATTAGATGCATATTTATCATAATTTCCCAGACATATTTAATCTTGGGTTAAGCAAGGTCGCAGTGCATTGCAGTGTTTTCTCTCATCTATTTCTCGTTCGCTGTTTGATTAACAGCAGAGGTAGAGCTGCAGCACGGCCACTGAATCAAATAACGAATCCACGATTATATATTTAAATACCCAGTGCATCTCAAATTAGACTTGCTTTTTATATAAATGAGAAGAACCGTGCTGTTGGGTGTTGCATGCAGCTCTTAATTTATATCAGGTGATCCGAAAACGGTCACATCTCGGTATCATCTACCACTTACTTATTCCTGTGGTAAGTTTGGATTAAAACAAGCCTGCCAAGTTTCCACCACGAGTGTAGTTAGTTACATAAAGGCTATGCCAGGCTCATCTTTGATAACACGGCCACTAATCTCCCTTGGGGCTTGTCAGATTAGAAATGATCAGAATCCTATTATGTTCATGCACATGGACGACAAACTTGCTGGCACGAATGGATTGTTCGGTTTGTTCCACAAGACTTGTCATTGACTTAGTTAACCCTCTAAAATACACACATTGATTGCAGCAAAGCTTTAGGGGTATTTCTGTTTTCAACAGCTAACTGAAGAAACTCACATGAGCTGTTTTTACAAGGGGCATGATTGTGGTCTGAAATGTTTTCAAATTTCACAGGGAACTGGTTCAGTGAGGTTCACCGTTTGTCTAAATTCAAGTGATATGTTTGCACATATAAATACAGGACAGACAGTGTGCCTGTCTTGCTCCTTGTTTTCTTTAGTTAGATATGTGTGATCGCATCATATGACCAGTTTTCACTCCTTCGGAGCGCTCGGGCTCCATAGTGATAAAAGCAACGCCCCTTCTCTTTGTGCCTTCGCACCCTGGTTCTATTTTTCTCACATTCTCATGTTTTCTGTCCGTCATTTTTTTTTTCATTCTGAGATTCACACTTTTTGTATCGCTGTTGGTTAACCCAGTGAATGATACAGTGATGATCTGACATCAAACTGTTTCTTCCACTCCAGAACAAAGGTTAGAGGTCACAGAGCAGGGTTGTGGTTGTCGTCATGGCATCTGGAAGTACGAGCAGCGAGGAGGAGCGGAGCCTGAGGGAGTGTGAGCAGTACGTGCAAAAACACAACATTCAGCAGCTGCTGAAAGACTGCATTGTCCAGCTGTGCACATCCAGGCCGGACAGGCCTATGGCCTTTCTCAGGGAATACTTTGAGAGGCTGGAGAAGGTTTGTGTGTTTTTTTTGTATTATTATTATTTTTGGTCAGTGGACAGAAAACAACAACAGTGTAAAGGCTGAGCAGCATGTAGTAGTTATTATACACATTGCAGTTATTTGTCAAGTGTAAGTTTGCATCTAGGGATTAGACTTGTGGAAGCCGTGCTCCAGACTGTTACACTTATTGTATATATAAGGAAATCTTCTTTGTCAAACTGGTTTATTTATCTAAAAGCATAACTGAAATGTCCAATTTAGTAACTGATACTCTGAATTCACAGATTATTCTGGGATGGCTACCCGTTTGCCATCTAAAACCACAAAGATGATGCAATGAGCTACTTGTTATTTTTTTAATCTTTTGTTCTGCAGCATTACTCCACATCTGAGGTGTTTGGCCATTTAAACATTTTAAAGCTTCGGGTTTTGCCTCAGCTCATTGAATCTTAAAAAAAAAAAAGGATACTGAGTTGATTGTCATCAACAGTTTAGGAAAGTTAAGTGCATGTTGGAAGAGCTGTGTGGGAGCTACATCCTTTTCAAAACATTCCTCACACTGCACAGAGGATTTTTAAGTATATGAAGAATTATCCTCTAAGTCCCTCTGTCATTTTAGTGTTGGTCCTTGCTTGAAAGAATGCACTTATGTCTTATAAATAATATGATGGCTATCAATTTTCTTTATTCTCTGGCAATTCATGTTTACAAATTAAGAGAATAAATAAACAAAAACGCAATGAAACATCCATCCATCCATCCATTATCTATACCCGCTTTATCCGTTTCCGGGTCACGGGGGTCTGTCGGAGCCTATCCCGACGCACAGTAGGCGAAAGGCAGGGGTACACCCTGGACAGGTCGCCAGTCTATCCAGGGCCACATGGAAGACAAACAACCAATCACACTCACATTCACACCTAGGGAGAATTTAGGATGATCAATTAACCTACCTGCATGTTTTTGGACAGTGGGAGGAAGCCGGAGTACCCGGAGGAAACCCACGCAAGCACGGGGAGAACATGCAAACTCCACACAGAAAGACCCACCGGGCCGGGAATTGAACCGGGAACCTTCTTGCTGTGAGGCAACAGTGCTAACCACTAAGCCACCGTGCTGCCCCGCAATGAAACATATGAGTAGCAACTGCTTTATCAGGGGCACGCAGAACAACAACTGCAGAAGACCGAGTAGCTTGAAGAGCACCAGCATTTTCATTGGAGAAAAAAAAAGAGATAACAAGTCTTTATGAATGGAGATAAATGGCTGCAGTACTAGGAAACATGCCAGTCTTTCTTTTCTAAGATGTAAGCAAATATGTTTACTGGTCAGTCAAGAGACGACGTAATGGCAAGCATGGAACACATCACCACCACTACATACTGGTATAAACCCCCTGGTAAAGCCTCAGAACCCGAAGACCAGGATCTAGTCACTGGTGTGTAGCAGTTTACCGACAATGTTACTGTTGACTGGAGCAACGGGATGAATGCTGAGGCATTTAGGGCTTTTATGTTGTCAGATTTAGCCAAATGGCCAAGCCAGCCACCCGATCTCACTTAAGTGGAGCTGCGTTCCACATGCTGAACCCTAGACTAAAGGCTGAAAAAACAACTTTTTATTTTAATCAGTGGAGGAAGATAAAAGGCTGATTTATGTGGGTTGAAAACCTCTTGCTTTTTTCTTTAAACCCAATTAGTTAAATTTGGTTTAATCTCCAAAAATAAAGTTAATTGTAAATGTATATAAATCCATTCACGCTGGTGAAGTAAATGTACACAAATGCATCCAGCTTAATATTACTGGCATTAAATAATAAATACATTTATGTCTGGATGCCTTTATACTGTACCAATCTTGTGAGGTGGTGAAGCTCCTTTCCCTCACTGATTCCATCCTTTCTTTCTCCTAAAGGAGGAGGCCAAGCAGATTCAGAACCAGCAGAAGGCCAGCAGTTCCCGTTCAGACTCGCGCGATGAGGAGGTGTCCCCACCCATGAACCCTGTGGTAAAGGGTCGCAGGCGGAGAGGAGCCTTCAGCGCAGAGGTGTACACAGAGGAGGATGCAGCTTCATATGTCAGAAAGGTAAACGCACAGCAGGGATGAAAAATATCACAGAATGAGTGTTTCAGTGTAGTTTGTTGAAGCGTTTAAGTGAAACCTTCCTCACAGCTGTTCTTTTGTTTTTTTCCTTTGATATTTAAGGTCATTCCAAAAGACTATAAGACGATGGCTGCTTTGGCTAAAGCTATTGAAAAGAATGTGCTCTTCTCACACCTGGATGACAATGAAAGGAGGTGCCTGCCCTAAACATTTATTTTAAGAATTTATTATTTGAATTTAGATGTTTAGCTTTCTGTATTCAGCTAATAAACGCATCAATCTCTTCTTTTCTTTTCCAGTGATATATTTGATGCAATGTTCCCGGTTACCTACATTGCTGGGGAAACGGTTATTCTGCAAGGTAGGATGATGCATTTTCAGTGTTCAGCCGAGGAAATAGTTCATCAAACCATTGTACCTGAATGTGAGACTATAACTGTGTTGTTGCGTCCTCTCAGGTGACGAAGGAGACAATTTCTACGTCATCGACCAAGGGGAAATGGATGTGAGTATCCAGGCATCATCACTGGGCTTTTTCTTTGTGGTTTTGCAGTACAACATTTGTCCTGTATTCTTCCAAAATGATAGGTGTATGTGAACAATGAATGGGTGACCAGCATCGGGGAAGGAGGGAGCTTTGGAGAGCTGGCGCTGATCTACGGTACCCCCAGGGCGGCTACAGTCAGAGCAAAGACCAACGTGAAACTGTGGGGCATCGACAGAGACAGCTACAGGAGAATACTTATGGTAAGAAGGCATGCTTTAGTTACCGTGGTGACAAACGGAGACCACCGAACATGTAGCCTGTTGGCAATAGTGGTCGCAGAAAATTCACAAAATTAAGTTTTAACATAATTACACAAACATAAATATCCTTTTCTTTTAGGGAAGCACTTTGAGAAAGAGGAAGATGTACGAGGAATTCCTCAGGAAAGTGTCCATTTTAGGTGGGTTGCATCTAAGTTTAACCAGCATCATCCCAAAATCTATAAAAAGACCAAGATGCACATCATTAATAGTTTTTTTTTTTTTTTTTTTTTGTGCGGATTAAAATAACATGAAAGTGCATGTAAAAATATCTCTAATGACAAACCCAGGAACGGGTTCAACTCCTCAGAGATTTTCTTCAATGTTGTTTGTCAGCTCAGCTGAAAACTTCCCTGTGTTCTCCATCCTCAGAGTCTCTTGACAAGTGGGAGCGTCTGACAGTTGCTGATGCCTTGGAGCCTGTCCAGTTTGAGGACGGGCAGAAGATCGTTGTGCAGGGAGAGCCTGGAGATGAGTTCTTCATCATCTTGGAGGTATAAACTTGATTAATAGCTCAGTCTTTTATACGCAGACACACACACACACACACACACACACACACACACACACACACACACACAGACCATATTTTCATCAGCTCCTACTTGCCTCACCGTTTTAATTGTCATTACAGGTGTCTATCACGGTTAGATGTATTGTTTAATCAACTTAAGGTTATGATTTATCAGCTGGTCCATAAACTGCTGGATTTGCTTGTAAATTAACTCTGTTCATTATATTGAGTTGTTGGACTAGTTTTAGACCCACAAGTCACTTTTATTAATGTAAAATCTTACTTCAGCTGTAAACACGTAGTTGATCAAGGAGCAACAGAAAGCTCACCAGAATTAGTAGGCGCCCTGTACTGATCATCAATAACAGTTACTTTATATACGTAACATTGTTGCTGGTTTTGTGCATTCAGGCGTGTGTTACGATGATAACACAATGCCAAGGTGGAAGGACAGCAGTAATGATCTTAGAGAAGCCTTCTTTTTTGGTGCCAGTCAATCAGGGAAGGATTTATTGGACCATTTCCAAGCAGTCTGGAGTCCATCGCTTTAGAGTTTAAAAAAACAACCACAACTAATTTTCAAATGACATATTCAGTGATCGTCGCTGCAAGTTCACCTCAAGGTCACAATGTGTGATAATACAACAAAAAAATGTCAGATCCTTCAGGCCTCGGTTAGTAAACGCCTAAATGTTAAAGCTCATGATACTGCAGTGACAAAAGCCTAAACAAGGAACCTTAAGAGCGCTGTACGTAAGCCAATACCCACAAGCTTCAGTGAACTGAAGTAACACCGCCGACTCCTCGGCCTGAAGTCCTCCACAAAAATGTGAGGCCGATAATTCTTCAAGTTATTGCTGCAGACGATGGGTTTTCATGCTATTGAATGACGAGGTGTTCTTGCATTTTGGTTCGGTTTCTGTTAAACCACGCGAGGTGTCATTGTATTTAGTTCATTTTAAGATCTGGCGATTTAAAAAAAAAAAAAAAAAGGGAAAAAAAAGTGCTTTGATAAATGCACTTTTAAATAACATTTTAAAAAAGTTGACTTCTTTTTGAACATGACAGTAAAAGTTACATATTCAAAGCTCCGATGACACGGGCTGCTGTCGTGTCCTTGGAGGCCTGTTTCACCACACAGCGACAGAAACCAGAAGTGGTTGAGTTTCCGGTAACCGTGGCAGCTCAACCTGCTGTAGGAACCAGGCGTTCACACAGCAGGTTGCTAAAACAGTCCGATGTTTTTAGCGTGCTCTCATTCAAAACCATAATTTACTAATGTATTTGAAGCAGATGAATCGGCGACAGAGAGCGAAAACAACAAGCCACGTTCAGTTTTATTGTAGCAGTGCAGCAGGAAGTGTGGTTCTATCTGCTTCTGGTTTGTTGAGACGTTTTATGAAACAAGATTTTTATGAAGATCAACCAATAGATGATAAGCTGAATCCACATCACAAACCTCATTTACAGAAAAGAGCAGAAATGCATCCAGAAATGTAAAAATAAAGACAAAAGTGTAAGAAGGAAACAAAAATAAATATACTTTACCTGCAAAAGCATTCCCTAAAACATATATTTAGGGAAATAAACAACCTCTCTGCATGTATATTAATGGTAGTAGTATTACAGTAGTATGTAATGGTTAGTACCATGAATTGGTAAAGCCTTTATCAGTGGAGTTTGATCTTGCAGCAGATGTTGGTTTTCTTCAGGTCCTTGTGGGTGTGAGAGTGAGTGTGTCCTCGCCAGCCCTCTTTGACAGTCTGATCTAACATTTTATTAATTCTTTTGAATTCTAGATCTTGTCAGAGAGGATTAAAATCACCAATTTTAAGTTATTTTTGAAACATCAGTTGACTTTGTCTTTATTTATTTTAATAAACCATATATGATTTTTTTTTTTTTTTTTTTTTTGCAATCAATTTGTACCTTGTGAGTTTGAATCCTCTTCTAAAAAGCAGATTATATGGTGATGATCAGCGTTTAACATCAGAATTGCCAGTTTTGTCGAACTTGTTTGACACGGTGAAATACTCTGAAGTCATTTAGCTTCTTTGGAAATTAGTTTTTTGAAAAGGATAGGGTTTTTTTTTTTTTTTTTTTCTTTGGCACATGTCACTCAGGTGAGGAGTTTAAGATGCTTGTGTGTGTGTTTTCCAGGGTTCTGCAGCTGTTTTGCAGCGTCGCTCAGAGAACGAGGAGTTTGTTGAAGTGGGGAGATTAGGACCATCTGACTATTTTGGTAAAGACTCTTTCCACTCAATGGAATTCAGTCAGTTTGTTTTATTAAATGTTATAGTGATTTTGAGGGTTATGGTATTTATTTTTTCTGAAACTGAGGTGTTATTTTTGGCGTATCCAGGCGAGATCGCTCTGCTGATGAACCGCCCTCGTGCTGCCACCGTCGTTGCCCGCGGTCCCCTGAAGTGCGTTAAACTGGACCGGCCCCGTTTCGAGCGTGTCTTGGGCCCCTGTTCGGACATACTCAAACGCAACATCCAACAGTACAACAGCTTCGTGTCGCTGTCTGTCTGAGGGAGCGGCTCTCCTCTCCTCTCCTCCTCTCCTCTCCTCCTCTCCTCACCTTCCTCCCTCCTCCTTTCAGACCCAGGGTCCACCAATGCAATTTGCTTTTTTTCTTTTTTTTTTGGTCACTTTCCTCTCGTTTCTTTTCGCTTTTTATTTTCCCTCCTTGTTTTACACACAGATCATTTTTGCTGTTACCACCCGTCACGCAGAGGTGACTTTTAGCCACTCACCAGCGCTTGTACCAGTTGCTGTATGCTACCTTGTAGGCACAGTTTCTTCACATGTTACTTGTGTTTTATATCTATATATTTACTGGTTACACTTGTTGTTTATTTTGTTTTTAGATTTAAGTCCGAGCAAGAGATCTGAAAGACTTTAGGGTCTTGAGCTGAAGAGACAGACAATCAGACCTTACATGGCGCTTTTGTGAAATCAGTCATAGACTTCTGTTGCAGATTGAGCTGAAGACGGCGCATTTGCTCTTTTAAGAGTTTCCTTTTTGACATCAGTTAGGTTGATAAGATTTACAGAGCAAAACCATGAAACTGTAGAGGGCAGGAAGAAAATGCATTAAACCGCCCGCCTTTTATCTTTTTCTTTTAGGTTTCAGCTCTAATATGATGCTTCCTTTTTTTTTTTTTTTATAGTTGCATTTCAATTGGTAATGTGAGACGATGCTTATACAACCTAAAGTTTTTATTGTGCAGCTACCAGGCTAGTGCCAAATGTTGATTATCGTCACAGCGCAGATATGCATAGCCGTGAAATGAAGTGCGTGCTTTGTTCCCTGGAGCTCCAACAGGAAGTAGTTACTACCCTTTTTGTCCTCCTTAATGATAGAAAGACCATACAACAACTGCCTTGAATACTCTTGAGGGGAAAAATATAGAAATGAAAAGAGAAAGGAAAAAAAAATAGAGTATTAAGTAAATTTCAGTATTCAGTTTATTTAGTATATACCAAATAACATGGTCACTCTTCTGCTATGGTTTGTAATCAAAATGTAAGTATAGTTAAATGATCATAGTTATATTATTATCATTGACAAAATGATCAACTTATGGTTTAAAGTGATGGTGATCTCTTAAAAATATATGTTTAACTGTCTTTTGTAAACACTTATTTTTCCATAAATTCTATTTTAGGTGTCCAGTGCCACAAAGTAAATAAATGCTTCTTCTTGTCAACTGACATAAGAGTATGTAATTGTATTGTGTAAAATGTCATGGGGGGGGGGGGGGGGGGGGGGGGGGTCTTTTTAAAAGAAATCAAGAGGCTAATTGCAGAAATCTGGGGAGGGGGGTTCGAGTTTAAGGACTTTCAGAACGTCTGAAGTATTTGTGTATGCGAGCGTGGCCCAGGCGAGCTGAGCGGCGGAGTGAACAGAAAATCATTAACAACTTGTCATTGTTTATTGCCTATTTTGAAAAGGTGGCTGTCTTTTCATCGGAGTGGCTGGCGACCTGTTCACTCTGCTTACTCGGCGTGATGTTTTAGGCATCCGGTGATGCCGTGTGAATGAAGGCGTGTGTCCTGCAGCTTCATGCAGAAGCCAGAGCTTTGTCAAATATTATGTTTGTTACTCTTTAGCTTCAATGCTTCATGAATATTAAGATGACTTCTTTTTTCTTTTTTTTTTTTTTTTAAGATATTTACCAAATGACACAATGTTGACTTCTTGATTATAAGCTTAATTCTTCATTCCTGCGTCACTATCTCCTACCTGAAACGATCCGTTTTCAGTCTCGTCTCTGTTCCGGCTCATTCAGAGCACTTGTATGAGCTTCAACTTGAGATGTGTGTTTGATCTTGATGCTGATTGCGGGGTAGTCGGGTTGTTTTGTAAATGAATTGACTACCTTACACTTAAACAGGTCATCTGTTCCCCCGACCTTAAAGCTATCCTTGTGGATGTTGACATCATGCAGATATGTTTCCATCGACAACACATCCTGTTTATTGTGATCCACAGGAAATGACTGCGTTAGGGCTGAGGGTTTCACCTTTGTCAAAAACCTTTTTGTTTTTAATGTAAATAGCTGCATTATGGGTTTCAGTCCAAAGTGTTTTTAGCCACTCTGCAATTGTCCCGGTTTGCCTTAGCGTACCCAACCTGGGCTAACAGCTGTAGTCCGTCGCTCCTGCGAGCCCAACCTTCAGTGAGTTTGTTCAGCGTGCAGCACCGTGAGCTGCAGCCCATCAGAGGACCATTCTTTTTCTATTCTACCCTGTATTTAGTTTGACCTCCTGTATGTGCAAAGATGTTTATCCTTTTGGTATAGATTGTTCCAGATGGCAGTTTAAGCAATAAAAAAGTAAAAAATCATCAGTTTGGTCTCAGGCTTCATCTGTTTTTTTAAATATTATACTACTCCTGTTGTAGTGTTTCTCTTTCCCGCTGAAATTGGATTTTTTGGTGTTATAGGTTTAAACAATTTTCATTTTGTTTGAAGATGGGACACCTGAAGCTATAACCATTGATTACTCCTTACTTCAATATCGGGAGAGTAAACTCTTCGAAGCCAAGATTAGGTTTGTCCAACCAAGAGAGATGTGCTTGACTGCAGTAGTTTTAAAAAAAAGGGAGAGAAGCAGCATCATTGAGCATGTTGGCTTTGGCCTCTAACTCGTTCTCATCTTTTATTGACTTAATAATAATAATAATACAAACTGTTTTCTTTTATTTTTGTATTAATCAATAATTGCTTCAAACCTTCAACAAGCAGAGACGTGGTCTGCTGGCCTGTTAAGCTTCTGAAAAGATGCTACATCATAGCTGACCACCAGGGGGAGACATTACACTGGAGGGAAAGTCGTTCATTGTTTTAAATTAAACATAAATAATATTTTTATTAAAAATCAAATAACCCAAACACATTTTTCTGTACATGTGAAGCTTCTAATAAAAGCCAAACGTATGTGACATTTGTTGCTTTGTAGTCATTTAGAGCTGGACAAGCGCATTCTGTTCCTTTATTTTGTGAACTGTAATCCTTTACATGGGCGTTTAAAGTGTTAACGCCTGAGACTGATTCACAGAAAACACACCATGAAGGCTTAACTTTATGTGCTTGAGAGAAAGGGAGAAATGGAACTGGGTGCTCCTCAGCCACTCAGTCTGCTTTATTGAATTGGATTTACTAGACATAAAATCTCTTTTAAAAAGTTGTGGTTGTTCAACTTGCTTCACACCAAACAGAGACGTGGAACACATCAGGTTTGTTTAGAGGAAACAAAGGAAGTAACAAATGCCAAAGCTCTGGCAGGCTGGTGGAAACCTAGTTAGATTTTAAACAAAAGTAAATTAGCGCAGTTCCCAATTATTGTGTTTGTGCAATGAAAGGCATGCGTGGTAATTGCTTTAGATTTGCGGTTACTTTTCCTTGAACTGTCTTACTTGACAGCGACGCCGGGAATCTTTAAACAGTGATGATGAAACAGAAGATTACAAGTCTGGAAAACAGGGTGGAGTGAACTTAAAATGACTATTTAATAGGTGGCAGTTTTCCCCTCGTTACAGCTGCACACACAAATGTCTGTTTTTTGTTTTTTTTTAACTTTACATTCTCATTAAAACTTGGACCATGACATAAAACAACTTTATCTGAGAATTTAAAAAGGTTTTTTTTTTTCTTACAGTCACAATACAGATTCAATTAAATTTGACAACATGATCTTTAAGCTCTGATTTTGATGGTGGCTTCATCAGTGATCTTCTTGTATCTTCTGTAAACATTTGATTTGAAGAGCAAGAACAAAAAAAAAAAAAGTATTTTTTGTGGGATAACGCTCTGCGCCTTGCAGTTCATCATGAAGTCCATAAAATCAATGGAACGGTTTCAGCCACCGTTACCTGGCCTTTTTCATCTCTGTGGCAGTATGTGGTGTCACTGTGGGTCTAATAAAGTCCTTGGTGATCACTTCATCCTCTCCTAACCTCCGGACGCAACGGTGGACCACTCGCAGGACCTTCTGTAACCTGCGGTCCAGGGCTAAGAGGTGGGGCTCCGTGAGGACCGGCCATAAAGAGTCATTCTGGAGGGAGTCCCTCATTACATCACTTAACCTGAACTCTGACTGAGCCAGGAGTTTCAGTCTCAGCAGGGTGGATTGCTTTATCCTGAAAACACAGAAGTGATTCCTTTTGGTTAAAAGCAGTTAGTTTGCGATAACTAAGAGAATGGAGCATAAATCCCCAAATAAACAAGCTGAACTGCACTACTTACATGCAGCACTGAGAGAGTGGAGCCAGGATAGACATTTCATCCTGAGAATGCTTTCCAAACCTGAACACAAGATGTGGTGCCAAATATGTTGAAGACGTTTAAACACAACATTCCTCAGTGATATCATACCGGAGAGCCGGCTCACCCTCTCGCATTGTCCAAATGGAGCAGGAGTCCTTCATCCCCAAATTTGGTAAATATTTCATAGTGGTGCCTGTCCATATTACCTGTAAGACAATGAAAGGGGAAAAAAAAACGCCTTAGACAAGAGTGGAATAAGATGGCTTGGCTTTAAACGTGTAGTGATAACGTGAACAGCAGTGGAACGAAATACCTATTAGAAAGTCAAAGATGGCCATGTCTATGATGTTGAGCAGCCTGTTGCCTGAGTTATAGGGATGCATCTGCTTTATTGTGTCACAGTAGAACGGACTCACTTCCCACCTTTAAAGAAAGAAGCATAAATGCAATTTACCATGAGATTTATAGATTTATGGAACATAAGTTAATTAAAAAAAACTAAAAACTGTAATAATGTCTAAAAGCAAAATCCAAATTTACTGGTTAATTTCCTCAAAACACTCTGCTGCATCAGACCTGAACTGACCTTAAACAAACAGTGGAAAACAAAGTATTTCCCCTTTTGGAATAAAAGATAAGCATCCAATTTCCATCAGAATTTATAGGAGATGTGGTCTTTTATTTTGAAAATGCCATATCCTTCACAAACATGCTGTTAAGATCAGACTGGATTCTGAGCTCAGCGACTTTTGCCACTCAGATATGATTGTATCTGATGTCTGATGATCGAGTGATGGTGCAGAATTAACTTAATTAACTCAATAAATGTAAAAAATAATGGTGGTTTAGCATAATAAAACGTCTTACTCCTGACGTCCAGTGAAAGAGTAGGAGCGTGTCCAGGGGTTGGGGATGGAGAGCCGTGGAGCGATGCTGAGGCCGGGTAGGTACGCCGAAAGCGAGCCCTCCAGGAAGTCTGGGTTCCCGCACACCGCGTATTCGGTCTTACACACATACAGGCACTTGGCGAAGAAACATGTGTTGTTTGCTGTTTGGAAAGTAAAGTAAAATTAGTCACATATGATCACATGGTTTTTAATAAGCTCTGCCTTTCCTAGACAGCTAGATGCCAATGTCACGCCAAGGAAACAGAATAAGCAGGTCACACTGACTTAACCTGGCAGGCCATCCTAACAATTATTCCTATAGATTTTAAGAATTAGAGCGGCTCCATCTGTATTTGACTTTTATTACCAGGAGGAAGTGACAGCTGAAGCGAAAGAAGCTGCCTCTAACATTAAAGGGAACACCCGTGGAGGACTGTTGTTGGTTTTGCAGTAAAAGCTTGTTGATTCAAGCACGTTGGCAGTTTTACAGCCGTCCCGTTCGTGTAGAACGGGGGCTCCATAGACGGTAAAAACAATGGATAAAGCATTAGGTCACGTGGCCCATTGGCTTTCAGAAGAGCGGTTTTGAAGCCCATTTATCTTCGTATGGGGTGCAGTCATGATTGAGACCAAAATGGAGCTTTAAACCCGGCTGTAAATATGTTTATTTCTGCTCTAAAGTTGGACATTTTTACATGGGAGTCACTGGAGATTGAGTCACTTTTGGAGCCGGTCTCTATCGGTCAGTCGAGCAGCAAAACGTAGTTCTGCATGAGACTCAACCCAGAAGGTTGATGGTTGGCGCTTGGCTGGCTCTTGGAAGCTCCGGTCTGAGCCATCACATGAAGTCCATCCCCACCCTGCTGCGATGGGGCCGGTACGTTCTGTACCGATGGAAACAGCTGCTAATCTACAGTTAGGTGTGTATCTTTCTTTCAAAGCCAGTAGGATTTTTACCATTAATTCTTTAAAGAGGCCACATTGGCCACATTATATTTTAGCTGGGGGGAGGTGGGGGTGGGGTGTTACTCCCTTACATTCAGTAAACTGTGTAGCTTTTTTAAAAATCACTTTAAAAGGTCTCCAAAGCCACAACAAAAGGAGTCGCTCTCTCCCACAGAACACACTGAAACAGCTCATATGGAGGTCGTACTTTTCTTCCTCTAGACAACAACATCATTATGAAGGAAGTTTGCATTGTGCATGTCTGATGGCTGGTCTGGTGCCCTAAAGCAAAGAACGAGCCGCTTTCTCACCCTCCACCACGTCTGACACACCCGCTGACTGAGTCAAACTGAGGGGGATTTTTCAGGAAAAGGAGCTTTTAAGAAACAGAACACCTAAACTAAAAGGGTGAAGAGTTGCGTTGCATCAGTGGGTATACGGGAAAAGTGCTTTTTTAAAATGTATTTCTTTTTAAATCCTTGCAAGTTAGAACTCTTTAAGACACTCCTGCTCGTACCTGGAGATGTGAAGAACACTGCTCGCAGGTCTTCATTGTGGGTAACTTGGAGAACTTCTGCTGTGACGTTCACTCTCCTGCCGGCCACCGGTGGGACCCTCCGGAAGTCCAGGATCCTAGTAAAAACAATGCAGAGTTTCAGAAACAAAAAACAAAAAAACACGTAGAAATAACTTTAATCTTATTTCAGAATGAAAAAAAAAGTCAATAATTCATGCTCAAATGAAGATGAAGGTTGTTTAATCCCAGATTTTTATTTTATTTTATTTAAACCACAAATGCAGCTGTCTGAGTGTCTCCACGATGTGTAATTGAGCTGGCTGGCATGCACTATCAAGAGCTTATACCTTCCCCAGGGGGCCACGTTTCAGTCACAAACAGTAATCAAACCATGTGTGGAGCTGAATCGCTGTTTCTAAAATTGCTGGCATTCCCCAACCTCTGATTCCAAGTGATAATGATCAGTGCTCCTGGCAGCCAACTCAGTCATGCCAGGAAAGATAAGCTGCCTTCACAGATTGAAAACATGTCAAATTAAAACAGAGGTGACAGCAGAGACTGTAAAACATCGGTGCATTTTAAATGATTATCATGCCAATATTTGAGCCAGTCTCTGGAACTTGGTGTAATTGTTTCAGGAGTTGACATGACACCCCTGCTGTTTTCTGTCTAGTGTGGCGAGGCAATGACTTATCACTGTGTGTGGCTTCTTAATGATACCGTCTAGCTCAGAAGACTGTATTTCAGAATGAATCACCTCACCTCAGCTTAAAGCACGTTTGCAAAAGGATGTGTTTGTAGAGTCTGTATCCAAACACTGTGGTTTACTCTCATCAGCAAGTTGGAAATTCCTGGGCTGTGCACAAATGTTGCAATCTTTTTGGAGAGTAGACATGTTTTTCAAACTTGTCTATAGGAAACCATTTTGGTTTTATTTTTTTTTTTTATGTTTTCCTCTTTTGTTCATCCATGCATGTTATTGCAAAAATGCTGCTACTATGCCTCTGATGGCAAATCTTATTGCTGTTCTCGTAACCCACAATAAATGATTTCTAGAATTAATTGGAATTAAGAATTTAAATTTCAACAAGATCGGTGCCAGTCTTCAAGGAGATTTAGAGACTAAACTCATGGCCTCAACCATACAAACAAGGAGAAACTTCACAAATGTGCACACGTGACAGGATTTAAAATGATGATGTATCGAACAGCACAAGATGCTTCTGGTCCAGAGGGAGAAATCAGACTGTTGTGCAAGAACTTGATGAAATATCTCGTTTCAAAAGAGATTCAAAAGGACAAAAAGGAACTGGAGCAAGCCTAAAATCAAAACTCGTAACTTCTGTTCGACTCTGACGTAAGAGTTAAGAGCCAAAATAATAGCATATTGAGTCTAGTGTCAGGATGATCATGCCAATCCTACCAACCCACATGCCATGAAACATGGACAAGTGGTGCAAAATCAGCAAACGTTTGCACACTGTGGTGCAGATTCCTCACTTTTACAGTTCTAAGATATGGTACAGACAAGACGTTAGTGCAAGCCTACAATCATTTGTTAACCTCCGTCACATCAAGGGAACATTTCTGTAAATCCGCGTTCATACAGTGCTCCAAATCAAAATCATACTCAGCAAATGCTGGATTATGGTCTTTTTTGAGAGCTTGTACACTTGAAGCGCTAACGCTCACTGATTTGAAATGACACGACCGCGGGAATATGTAGCTGATTTTGGGCCTAAAACATGCACTGAACTGCATTGTTTGGGGCCTTTTTGTTTTAATGAAAAACGTGTGGAGGGGGTGCACCTGTCGAGGTGGAAAGCAGCAATCTCTGCATTGTGTCTCTGGAAGTCAACAAAGTAAAAGAAGTCCTCAGGAGTCTCCTCATCCCTCTGCTGCCTGACACACACACACACACACACACGCACACACACACACACACACACACACACACACACACACACACACACACACACCAGTTAAGATGTCAGACAAATGCAGTGTATAATCAGCCAGCCATAAACTGTAATTTTCACACCCGACTGGATGATTTAACCAGACACAGCTTAGGATGGATGTTTTCATGTCACACATTTTTTTAACATAATAAAATGTTTTAGTTTTGCTAAGACAGCATGTCATATTTTACTAGATTACGTGGGCGTGGACTCAACAGTTGAAGCTGACACCTTCAGATCTACATTGCGCTGTTAAAACCCGTGCTTGGACTTCTGGTGAAGACGGAGGTGTTTATCAGGTTCACTCCTCACCTCATCGGTTTGAACATTGCTTTCGCAAAGTTCTGCAGTTTCAGAGCCAACTTCAGGTGATGTCCGCTGGGTTTCACCACTGCAGTCGAGAAACGGAAAGAAAATATGCAGCGCATGTTGTGAAAACGCTTCGTCATGAAACATCTACATTATCTATGAAAGTCAGATGAGAGGTTGAAAAATAAGCAGGTTCCTGAGTCAGTATTTGGGTCTTTTGCTGAATTTCTTGAGGCACATTCACACAAACAAAGTATGGAATGTGGTTTTGTTTGGCCGTTTCGGTGTGATAAAGTAACAGTGAGCGTATCGAGCTCTCTCAGTAACTCTCTCAGTAACTGTATATTATGTTACAGGGAAAACCAGACCAGCCAGGTGCTCGTCTCCACCGTAAATCCCAGGATTTCAATAGTTATAGACGGGAAATTTCCTGGTTTTAACCCTAACATACATGTTGAAGTTTCCCTGGACAAGATACTGAACCTCATAGTGCCTCCATTGTGTTACTTGTAGTTCACTTTGGATAAAAATGTCAACTTAATGAATGAAATGTAATATAGTTGGCCTTGTTATGGAAAAAAACAGTCAAAGCACGTCTGGAAATGAATCAAAGGGAACTCAACATGCTGCAAGCAAATGTTGCGGAAGAGGAGTCACTGTTTCACAATTTAAGGCGGAAATAACAAGAAATAATAATTTTTTTAATTTTAGCCAAATGGACAGATTGCTTTTGGTGCTTATTTCCTCTTGGCAGTGACTGATGTTTCGTGGTCACACACTTTTCTCTGCAGGAGACGCTTGTCAGAAACTAACAGAAACAAAACATGGTGAGTGCAGAAAAGTGCTATATTTCACTTATAACGTCCATATTTCTGTCTGGAACGCACAACACAGTTGTCACATGCGTCCCAGCACTTCGTACATCTTCTGTAATGTTATCCAACCATCAGCTTGCAGCACTACAATAAAATCTAACATAGTTTGTCTATGTCAGTAACACTCTTGCATCCATATGCAGCTTTTACTTTACATGCTGCTCCGAGGTGGGGGTGTGAATGCTTTCCCTGCAGCATGCAGACATCAAGCGCATAATTAAGAGCTCAGCTTTTGAACACAAACAAGCGCCTTCTGCTTTTGCCCCGGAGCGAGCGTCTGACACAAAAAATATACATCTGAGTTCTTGTGCCAAATGAAAAACAAAATCAGCACAATCACAAAGAGAGCAGTGTGTTTGCCTCTGATGGTACTGCCATGCAGTGAGGAAGATCCGGGGGGGTTGTGTACAGAGACAAACAAGGAAGGCAGAATCAGAGAGGCTATAGTCAGAAATTACAATCGTGCTGTTGCAATTTGCATGAAATACAAGCCGGAATGACGTGACGTATCGAGAATAAAAGGCTAAACTCCTTTCAAAATGTCCCAGGCAGTCTCATTAAAGGCAGGGAAGACTGATCCATACCTTGGGTGCAATCACATGCTCCTTTCAGGGCTTTCTCATCCTGGGTGTAGTCTGTAAAATAATGCACTCGTGAGCTTATATATTTGCAATTTCTGTTTATCAATTTACAAGACTGCATGCATGAATAAATACTGCATTTGTTGCAATGCAAAGTGTTATCATTGTTAGTCGTTTTTACAGGTGATTATTTGAAATCCCAAATTAGATTACAGGTAGATTCGATTATTTGAAATCCCGTCCCTTCACCTGCGTTGACCACCGTCATGTTCTGCATGTCCCGGAGAAGCTGGAGGAGGGCGGGGTCATCCCGGGAGTAGAGAGCGTAGCGGTTTATACCCACATGGAACTTTACCCAGCTGGCATCGGGGTTGTAGGTCATTTCCTGCTGCAGCACAGTGACGTTGGCCAAAGCCGCTGCCTCGTTGTAGAGTTTCTTATGTCTGAGGAGTTCGACGCAGAACACACTCCCCACATAAATATCAGAAAAGAGCTGACACGTGTTCAGACAAAGGTTTTTGAACACTCCAGTTTTGCAAAGAACAAGCAGTGAATAAAGAAAGTCAAGTTGTTTAGAATTTTTATAATATTTATTTATTTAAATTATCCAAGAAAACACCTTTTCCTTCTATAAGGGAATTACGATGCAGGTCCAGCTCTTTTTTCCTAAATTGTAGCAAAGTTTGCTCTAATGTGTTGAAATTGTAGGTGTCTGTGTTTTCACCTGTCTGTCTGGTTCTGTCTGGTTCTGTCTGGTTCTGTCTGGTTCTGTCTGGTTCTGTCTGGTTTGTCTAGTTCTGTCTGGTTCTGTCTGGTTCTGTCTGGTTCTGTCTAGTTTGTCTAGTTCTGTCTGGTTTCAACTCATTGGCAGTTAAGTATGTATTGCTCTTTTATGGAGTTCTTTAAATATCTAGATGTATGTATTTTGTTTATAATCTTTTTTTGGGATGAACACCAGACCTACAAGATGCCAATCAGAAGGTATTTCATGCTGTTGCAAAATGTTGTGGTTGTCCTTTGGGTCCAGACTGGCAGACACTCTGCAAGTCAATAAGTCGGCCTTCGGCAAAAAAAACACAACAAAACAAAAACAGGCTGTTTCTCCTCCATGTTTGACAGATGGAGTCACACACACTTAGGAACCAAGCAAACAAACCTGCGTGTGTTGAGCTGAAGATTTTGTTGCCCAGGAGAGCCTCACTTTCTGAGCATTTACCTGAGGGAGTCCTACCACATGACCCTTCACACCAGCAGCATATTTCTACAGCAGAGAATCTCTTCTTCAGTGGGGAAACTGGTATTTTCTGTCGCTGAACTGGCGGTCCTCAGAAACGTATCTAACGGATGGATTTCCGTTTTGAGACCGTTCCTAAATGAATGGTTTCCCATCACCGTTTGCTTTTGGACCGTCAAGGTCACCGCCCCTTACCAGCACTTCGACTCTCTTTGATATTTGTCAATATAAACACTTTCAACTACACTATTTTGAGTGCTGTTTTCCTGCCAATATTTTTATGAACCTGAACTTTAAATTTATACCTCCAGCAATTTAACGCTTCCCTTTTTACCATTTCAGATGATTGATTGCTTTTAATCAAATAAAATTTGAAAAACTTCACTTTATTTTTCCATCTGATTTACCGTGAATCTTGAAGACGTGAAGTAGGTAATTTATAAAAACACATGTTGTAATGCTGGTGTTAGAGTTTTGAGAGCGTGTGTGTGCCTGTGGCGAACAGATGGGCAGATTAAAGGTGTGAGAAGCTGATTACCAAACACGAGTTTATTATTCTAATATCAGTGACACACTCCCACTCTGCATGTTTGGCTTTGCTTTAGTCAGCCACTACTTACAATAACACATTCACCCGGGTTCAATTATCCCGGCCACATACCCCTTCTCATGTTGCAAAAATAACCCGAATCCGCTGCTGTCGGTTTCAAGCGATTTTATAAAACTCAAGTTGCAAATGAAATTATTGCAACTTGATTAAGCATGGCTTTATATGTCTTTTATGAGTCTTTAATAATCACACCGTCTGGAAAATTAGGATAGAGAAATTTATTGAATGTTCTGCACAAAGCATTTTACTACTTGTTTTATGGGCCTTTTTGCGGTGTGTGTGTGTGTGCGTGTGTGTGTGTGTGTGTGTGTGTGTGTGTGTGTGTGTGTGTGTGTGTGTGTGTGTGTGAGAATTCTAGCAGATATGGAATATTTACAACGTTCTTTCTATTCATTTTCGGTGAAAGCAGGAGCCAAAACTAATGTGATACTAACAGGGACGAGTCCGCGGTGGCAAGGGCAGGACACGGTCACAGCTGACCACACTGAGTGGGACGGTCATTCTTCTCCCCAAACAAACTCCGTCACAGTCTGGATAACAAACTCAGATATGGCGAACAGCTAAAAATATAAGTTTGTGTTGTCTCTTAAACTAAGGACTCGGTCACCCTGTGACCCGTAGGGACAGATCAGGGTACTCGGGCCACTGGACAAGTGCGGACTCCAGAGTACGCAGTGGCGCGGCATATGATTAGAAGAAACAACAGCTTCTGTCAAAATGTGCTGCAGTGCTGAGACGATGGTGCAATATTTTGCAACTACTAGCCTTTGAGCTGTCAGTTTTGTGCATTTTTTAAAAGGCAGAAGCAAAGGGAGATCCATTTCTCGTGTTGCCTCTTATTTTCCATCATAAGAGCCCAAAATCTGTAACTCTCCATGAGGGAGTGTGTCGGGACAGACAGTCTGACAGCTCCACAAGCCAAGACAGCTCCCAGGGATTAAGAGGGGTTTTAGCAGTTTTAGCTCCTTGTTCACCTTAAAGTGTCCTAGATGCAAGCTCTTAGAATGACATGTTTGTGATTGTTAAGCTGTGGTTCACTTGACAGCAGGCCTTGATGACGCATACACTTGTCTACACATCCTGATGACCGCCAACGGGTTTATATCTATTATCATGGACAAAGTGCAGTAGTGTTTGTGTTTCTGTGTGCCTGGGAGGTGGGTTTGACCGTTGTGTCACTGACCCAGCCTCCCAACCTCAGCAAGCCTCAGCACGTGCTCTGAGAGTGGGAGCTCTCAGCCGACATGAACACGCTCTTCTTTTGTAATAAAGCAGAGTAACACTTGCAACTCAAACTGCAAATCTGGAAAAAACAAAACCCAGAGACTGACCTTTCCCAGCGGGACACCTTCTTCTTGTAGTACTCCATCAGCTGCTCCACCTGCAGCAGCCTCTCCTCCTGCCCCAGGACAGGAGTCTGGATGTTGTACAGAGGATGAGCAAACAGCTTCTCCAGCTTCGAGGCTCCATCAGGGGATTCGGATGTAGCAGCACCATCAAGGACGGACTCATAAGTCCAGTTGGAGAGCTGTGGTGTGGCGAGACCCCCCTGCCCAGGGAGGCTCAGGTTGTTGGGACCACATGAGCAAAAGTGTCCTGACAATTGGCTCAGGCTGCGCAGCTTTGGCAGGAGGATGAAGTAGAGATCAGCAGAGAAGATAGCTGTGAGGGTTGCAACGAGGAGGAAACGGTCCCTTCTCATCTTTGAGATGAAGGGGGATTAGAGACAGAGAAAGAAAAAAACAAAAACAACAGAGAGAGCTCAATGAAGTCCTGACTATGTGCTGCTCCAGTGTGTGTAAAGCATCACTTGAAGGAATTCTCCAGTCTCCTGAGCAGCCAGCCGGGCAGATTCAAGCAGTCACAGGTTTCTCCAAGTCTATCAATTTTTCTCTCGACCGTGTTCCAGTCCGCTTCTCCTTGCCTCACTTTTCCTCCTCCTCCTCTTCCTCCTCCTCCTCCTCCCTTGGCAGCAACTGAAGAAAGTGCTGAGCTGAGAGCGAGCATGTGTTAGCTGCAGTCACTGACAGTAGGGACCTGCTGCTTTGAGGAGCAGCAAGTGTGTGTTTGTCTAGAGTGCGTAGTGGGTGCGCTAGTGCACGAGTGTACACAAACATCTAATCACAGGTTTGTAGACCGAGATGGTAAGTACAACGAGGGTGCTGAGAGGCACGCTGCTGCACGGATTTCTTATCAGAGCGAATCTGAATGAAACTCCCTCCGGCCGGAGTATCCGCTGATGTAACACATCTGTGTGGCTACAAGCCCAGTTTTCATTATCATGCGTGTAAACTGGCTGCCTTTTCCTGTGTTGTCTGGCAGGGAGATTCCAACTATGCATATTATGTAAATGTTCAGGTTGAGCTGACGCAGTGTGCGACTTGCCTTGACGTCTCTCCCGTTTTCTCCTAAAAGATGTGGAGACAAGTTTCCCTTCCTTCCTGTCATCCTCTCGTCCCTACCCTGCTCCTCCTGCTCTTTAAAGACTACTTTTACTTTTCCTTCAGCTCATCAAATCTCCTCTCCATCTCTAATTTAGACTTTCCTTCTCATTGCTCCTTTCTCATCTTTTCTACCTCCTCCACAGTCTTTCTTTCTTTTTCTTTCTCTTTTCCCTCACCTACTTTTCACATAGAACTCCGGTTTGTCTCGCTCCAGGCAAAAAATTCCCAGCTGCACTTTCCTTCCTGCTGCCTGTCCTACACATGAATCCCTTGTTTTTCTCCGTCTGACGCTGATCTACAGAGAAGCACACGTTCAGAAAAGGAAGCACTTGAACGAAAAAGAAAAAAAAAAATTACTTGCACAACTTGACATGAGGAAACAGTCAAAAATAACACTTCCCTGCCTCACAGGCCAACTTCTCTTAAGTCTGTCCTTGCCTTAATCCTGTAAAACATACAGTCCTTAAATTACGATCGCTCCTTGCTGCCCCCATGTCTTCTGTAACTGTGCCACACAGCTCTATAGTGAAGTAATGAAAGTCTCACAGGGAATTTTACGGCTTGCATCTGCACTGTTGTTATTGTGGTATTTTGGAACATCTGTCGTCTGCTCGGATGTGTGTGTGTGAAACTCTGGCAGGATTGCATGTAAATGTCTTTGAGTAGCTCTCCAGGGCGTTTTACCGTCTCTGAAGAGAAGACGGGTTGAGTGAAGCCTTTACTGATGATGGAAATTAGTGAAAGGAAGCCTGAACCTGTCATTTAACCAGCAGAAACACAGCCCCTTTCCAGGCAAAGTGGGTGACTGCCGTCCATGATCATTCTTATAAGACCACAACTAAAAAAAGCAAAAACAAAAAAACAACAAAAGGAAACAGTTTTGTCTCTAAAGTAAATACTTTTACAACATATGTTTGGGTCAGTAAATAAACAGGGACCTCTTTCTTTTTTGTTTTTTTACAACTGTGCAAAGTTTCTATTTTAGGTTTCTGATGGTTGCACACAATCCACACCATGTTTTCTCTGGAAAACTAAAAAAGGAAAGAAATTAACAAAGGTGCCCAAAATGGGCAATCTTTTATTTTGTTTTTCACCCACAAAACACACGAAATGTAAAAATGAATACTTTTGCATGAAAATGCATCAGTCAGTATTAAAAAATTTGGTCTGCTGACTCGTCTCAAGATTATCCTGACAAAACACTATACTTGATGGAGATTAGTGATGCTTCAGTGGCTTTTCTGATCCTTGAGGGGGCAAACATTTGCCTGGATGACTTATTTCATTTTTCCCAGCTGTGTTTGTTTGGTTTAGTCCCTGAGAAACAAAGTCAAGGAAGAGCTCTGGACCTCATTCCTCCCCCAGCAAAACATCCAAACCCACACTTAGAATAACCCAGTTTTTAAGGAAGAGAAAACGTGTGCAAAAAAAGTTTAAAAAATCAAATATGGAAAGACAACATGCAAAAGTAGGGCACAGAGTCATGCGTCAACAGTTTGAGCAGTTCATCAGAGCTGTGATGATAAGCACAGGGTGGCTTTTGTTGAGATGATTGAGTGAGAACGGCTGCGATGTCTGTCTGTCTGTCTGTCTGCCTATTTAGACAATTGGTTAGATGACCCAGAAGGCTTAAGTCAGGAAATGTGAAATAATCCGTTTATAAAGGAAATATAACAGATGAGATGATAGCTGCAGTTCTTAATATTTTTGAGCTATAACTGCAGGCCAGCAAGGTTGGAAAGTATTTTTTTTTTTTTAAACTTAGGAAGGATTTTTAACAAAGTGATATGAAATTGAAGCATCTATGTGGCTGCCATGATAAGCAAAGGTCAAATCACTATGGAAACAAGCTTCAATGCTTTCTTTCTTATCTCCTTTAGCACAGCTTGCGTTCAACCATCCTTTATGAAAGGAAAGGAGTTTATGATAATGACTGAGTTTCGTATATTCAAATGAATTTATTCATGTTGATTACAATAAAGACAGGAGGGAGAGTCTTTTCCACCATCACCATCCATCCGCCCTGCTTTAAGGCGTTAAACCCAGCCCTGTCACAGTTGAATGAAAGTGCAGTCGGAGTCTCTTTGCCGCACTGTTGTCTTTTCCAAAGTCGTGAATTCTCCACAACGTTCACTTGACTTCACGTTTTCCACTCAAGTCAAAAAAAAGTGGACAGAGAAGATTGTTTTTTTTTTTGTTTTTTTTGACTATGTGACTGTTCTTGTGGAAACAAGTAGCTTGGCTTTTGCCAAATGGGACAAAATGCTGTGTGCTGGTCTTTTTTTTTTTTTTTTTTTTTATGTAGCAGGTTACATCCGGGGATCTTCACCGGTTCTCTTACAACCTCACACAAGCAACAGAGCTACAGGTACTGAGGTCCAAAATACTTCATTTTAAGGTGTATGCTGTTCCCCGGTCATGAAACTGGCCTAAAATATAACTGTATTTTCAAAATGTCAAGACTATTGGTACTGATGGACCAAATTACTTTGGTGTGGAAAAATAAATCAAAAGAAAAAGCTGAAAGCAAGAGAGAAATAAACTGAAAATGTGCCCAGAACACATGCTGTGTACAATATATCACATTCTGATTTGAAGTGGAAATCCTCCCAGCACAACATCGGTATCTCACATGCAAACAGACATTTTCAATTTTCAGCTTCGGGACAGCTTCAGAACATAAAAGGAATGCAGGGAAACAAAGTTCATGTCGGAATCTTCATCTATATCCAAAGTGGAAACTCACTTTTTCTTCCAGACGCTGTGCGCTGAGCTTTGTGCTGCCAGTCAGATTCTCATACCACACCCAGTGGATTCTGGTGGAATTCTCTTGGAGGAAGAACATGTTCAACGGATGAACGTTAGAAAAAAAAAAAGGTTTAGGTCAGAGAAAAGGATTTTCATAAATATGACGTTTGCAGAGCAGTGTTATCAAGTAAGAAATCTAAATGCTCATTCCACAAGAATGAGCTGCTCCAGGAAAGGCCTTTTTTGTGTCTTGTTCCGAAATACAAACTGTAGTTATGATATGAGCCAGCCAGGTTGGGAGAGACAAACACAGGGCAAAGAAGCTCAGCAATGAGAAACAGCAGGAGAAAGAACTTTAGCAGATAAAGCATAAACTAAAGGGGTCAATAGAGGCTTGTAGGCACATAAACAACTGATTTCATATCATGCTTCAAAAGTAGTATCAGCATTTGTTTTTGTTTTTTGTCCCTCTCTCATTATCCCATCATTTAATTTTCTGGGACGACTTTAGCCTGACCGCCGGGTGCTGCAGCCTCAGCTATGGGACAGAAGAGTCTTCCTCTGTAACATTCCTTCAAAATTGATTGGGTCTTATACAAAATATTCTGCTGGGCAGTGTTTATATACCAGCGACTAACTATCATATGCTCACAAACCTGGACTTCCTGGCAGCTCCTACTCCACCATGCTTGTACCAACGTATTCACTGACCCTCCTCTTAAACAAGCTTTTCTTACTTTATCTCCGGGTTGTATAACCCTGGCTTTTTCTCTGACATGCTCGTTCTTAATCCTATCCATCCTTGGTGCTCTTCTATCACAGACTACTCCAGACTCTCTTCTCCACCTGCTCCACCCTGCCTGCAGTCTCTTCCTCATCCCTTTTTACCACTCTCCGTTTACCACTCTCCCCATTGCCCTGAACAGTTGCACCCACCTTAAACTCCTATACCTTCCTCATCTTTCTGCCTACCTCTCTCTAATGCACATCTCCACCTCCATACTCTCACCAAAGATTAAAATGTCCTCTGCAAACATCATAGTGCATTCACCTGTGAATGTGGTCGTCACATTCACAGGCAAATTATGCCATTGACTACATGTTCACTGGCAAAAAAGTGTTTACATGTGTCCTTTTACAGCCTCCTTTCCTTACTTTCTGTGTAATTTATTTCAGTATATCCTTTTTTTTTTAAAGATCACAAGAGTATTTTTACGTTAAAATATCAGTTTCACTTTCTGTTCAAGGAATATTGTGTTCCCTTTAGGCAGAGTGGTCTAGTTCAACTACCACTAGAAAGCAATCAAACCAACAATTAAAAACGATAAGAAACTTTGGACTCCCGTAGTCTCTTGCACCAACCATATGACACGGTGTCACTTATCAAACAGAAAACGATTACACTAACTGCAGTGGGCCGTATGGCAGAGGCTATTAACAAGTTTCCACCAGGCAGTACAGCTCTGTGCAACATGGCATGCAATTATTTATGTTTCCATCATCAAAAGCTGTGAATCATACAAAAATAAGCACACTTTGTTTCTTTTTTTTTGGGGGCTACCAAAGAGCTGTGGTACACCACACTTAAGGTGGAGCTAAAAAAGAAATCCCTGCTTTCATTTGATTGGTCCTCCACTATTATCATTTTTTAACGGCGTTGCAATCTTCTCCTTTGATTTTATTGACTGCAGACACTGTGTTACACAGGTATGATATCACACTGTTGCATAGCAGAGGTAAAAACAGCCACCTCACAAACACACCTGGCAGTGGAAACACAACGGTCCCGAACTGAACCGTGCGGACCCAGCTGAGCCGTTCTGCTCTGTGGAAACTTTTTAATTTAAACGTTTAATTTAAACGTTTTAATTTTTATTCTATTCCCTCTATTTATTCAAATAGACCAGTAAGCTGATTAAGCAGCCTCCGGTAATTTAATATTCATCTTTTTTCTAACTTTTGGGAAAAACACATACACACATTTCTTTATAAACAATGGTGTTGATTTAAAAAAAAAAAGATGAAACACAGAACATAAAGATCAGGTAGTTATAAAGCCAGAAGCCAAAGAAGAAAAGGGGCAAGATCACGAAATCAGAGTGAAATTTACCTGCAGCTGTAAACAGTCACCAACGGTGATCACTGTGGGTGGTGTCGTCAAAGAGAGATCTTCTCAGGTAGCACAAAGGTGGCGTAGGTCCTCCCAGACACACCGCCGTACACAGATGATGGATGGAGGTGTGGGTATGAGGGGGGGGGGGGCAAAAGATAAAAATGACAAATCCTGCTGTTTATACTTATCAGACACAGGTTGTGTGTTTTAAGGTTACCGTGGGCTGCTGAGGCTGCTCCTGATCATTTTCTGCCCAGCTGGTGGATGAAGCTGAAATGGATAATAAGAGACAAAGTTAAATGAATAAATGTGTGCATCTGTGTCTGTGGCGTTTAGGTTGCAGGAAAAAGCCCATCTCATCGCTTAGTGTGGAAATTCTCTTTACCAGAGAGACTGAGAAGAGACTGTGCACAGACCATGAGTATTGTGCACTATAAAAAATCTGGCCAGCACCTCTGAAGTACAACATGTGCCCAAAGCTCCAAGCTTCAGAAAAGGAGAATGTAAGGAATGCTCTGACTCTACTCTTCATAATGCGGTTAAACTGGTCCTGATTGAATCAGTGTATCAGGTTTGATTAGCTTGCAAATCCACCCTGACCTGCAGCTTTTAACCCTTTTTTAAATCAGTTTGCTCAGCAGTAGCGACACACGCAGTCATGTATCCAGTATGATCCTGATGAGAGTGGTCATTACTGGGAGCGAGATTATAGTGCACATCCCATGTGACAGGCACAGGCCAGAGTCAGAGCAAAGTCCACGCAGCACATCAAAACTGTAGTTTGTACTGAATTATTACCACAAGAGCTGCGTTGCTGCTGTGAAGTTTGACCGCGGTTGGTAGGGTCAGACACTTGAACGATCTTCTGAGGTTCAAGCGTCTGTCCTTTCTTCTGAGTCTTCTCCCTTGTTGTTCTGCTTCTCTCAGGGTGCATCGCATTGATATTAAAACTACAAAGTAGTGCATTTGTGAAGAGATTACATCAACTTTGCTCACGCTCCTGAATCTGCTTCCATCAGAGTTGTCAGTTGTGGGATATTTTGTAACAGTGGCTCAAACGTTTGGATCTTCACTGACATACTTGATTTAGGCCAGAACTGTTATTGGTCTGCATCTTTGTGGTGCAGTTGGCTCTTACTGACTACTGCATGTACTGCTTCTGTCCATTCCTGTACATATTTCTCTGAATGCATACATTTTAGGGCTGCTTCACTGCACAAGTTGAACTTTTTTGTATTATTTCCATATATGTGAATGATATTAACATTGTAAATCATTAAAGGCTTCAGAGGTTTTTTTTTATTTTATTTTTTTTTTTCAACCAGTGGGTGGCTGTGGACCAGTGGGTAGTTGAAGTTGTCCTCCTATTATTAGGTTTTTAGTTCAATCCTCAGAAGCCACACGTCAAAGAATCCATAGAAAAGACTTTTAAATCCCCACATTGCTGCCAACAAATCCAGTATAATTTACTACAATTCAATCTAATTCCATAGAATTGATATTATGTTCTTATGGATGGTTAATAAATATCTTGTTTAATCCACGCGCTTTCGTTGATCCTGTGGCACAAGGCTGTACCAGAAAAATTCCACATCCCAAGCTGTCAAAATAACCCACATAATCGCTGTGCTTCGTCCACACTCCAGCTGATCCTGCTAGGATGAACAGTCTGTCTACTACTTCGAGGACTTCTACACATACCAGCAGCCTTTTATGAGTGCTCCAGCGGTGCAGGAGTGGAAGTTGCTTATAAACTGACTGCACGAAGACAAAACCTCGTAAAAATAAACTCAAACTCTCAAGAAGGATGAAACGTTGAGACAGGAAAGTGAGCACTTAAGCCACCCTTCTATGTGCTCTTAACAATATGACAAACACGTGAATGTAGATCAAAAGCTAGAGCCTGGTGGTCGGAAAAAACTACCACAACTGAGACAGGGACCACAATGTAAACAAGAACGTCTTGATAAGGAAATGTAATACCCAAAGCTGATTAGTCAACTTTTCACACAGACGTTTGCTCAATAATAGTTTTTTTTTTTTTTTTAATTTAACAAGTTTTCTTTAAACACCAATAACTGACTGCTACTTAGAGATACAGTTTAAGTATGAAATTACAGACAAAACAGTGAAGGTTATACAAATTTGAAAAAGTTGATTGTTTTTTTTTTTTAAAGTTCTGGTTTTAGAATATAATTTTCAATATTTGGACCATTTAAAGCCCAATAAAATGGCTCAATTTTACATATTCACAAAAGTAATAAAGGTTTCACAAATCACAAACTGTGTTTTAGAGCTTCTTTAAGATCTAAAAGGTAACTTAATCCAAGTCTGAGCAGTGTAAGTACTGTGGTTTCTGAACTGGACCTGGTGCGAGGCCACATTGCTCTAAAATGCAGGATGGTCGTCAGAGTGAATCAGAAACTAACTTCAGCGTCATGTTGACCTGCTGGTTGCCATGTATCCTGCTACATTTCAAAGTTGGAAAGCTATGCCCACCAAAAAACACTCGAAGAAATTCAATACTCATTTAAGCACCGCTTTTCAACAGCGTTACATACCTCGTCATTATCTTCCTGTCCTCACTGTAAACTGAGACGGATGAGTGACGACGCCTCAAAGGTGCAAAAAAAGTTTGTCATCTGAGCTTCTTGACATTAAAAGAAAAAACAAGCCCTGTGATAACATTGGTTTTAAATGGGGTTTTTTGTAACATTCTGTATGCCTGTATGCAATAATCTTCTCTAATCCAGAATAATATTAAAAGATACTCTCACTTGGTGAAACAGAACCTTTTCTCCTAAACTTCTTAATCCTTTCTTTATTGTGTCTCAAGTCTCCTCTTTTATTTTTAAATCTTTATCTCCAAGGGTTTCTGTCTAAGACGAGCGAAAACTGGTCCCTCAATGGGAACCTCATATCTCTCCTTGATTTGAATTTGACCCCAACAGTTTTTACTCAAGTGAACGCCACAGTTGTACAGTGGAAGCGACTGCATCTGCGGCCCTACACAGCTCAAGCCTCTCAGCACCGGACCGTGGCACATCTGCCAACGCTGGCCTCTGTTAGAAAAGCGTTTCCACCCAGTAGCACAATAACCCACAAATATCAGTATCTCACCTTACAATCTTCCCTGGAGGTTCAAAATTCCTTTGGTGATTCAGATGACGCATTTGCCCTCTCAGACCTGTTTTTGTAGGAGAGGGATACCTTTTACTACGACTGAAGACTGTCTGCCCGTGGCTTGGGTGCAGAATCACGCAAGAAATCCCACTTCTAACAGCTATGCTGTCATGGAAATGAACCAGCATACCCAGAAAGAATGAAAAACTGAGCTTGGAAAGCCAACACTTGACTTCCCCTGTGTTTCTTTGAGCTTGGACTTCATGAAGGAGCGTTCTGACACTATCAAAGCTCAACAGTAAGAAGCTCTGCCAAAATGATAGAGGTGGTTTTATTTTTACAGACTGATACCCTGTTTCAGTTGAAACAGAAGATTTGACAGATCCAAAAAACCAGGTCTGAACAAAAAGATGAGAAACCTTTGGGATATAGGACCTAATTCACCATCATTTCATTACTGTTTACCAGCTCATCTCGTGTTGGATTTCTAGCAGCCTCTTGTGTCACCTGAGACCAGGATGCTGTTTTTTTTTTCTTCTTCTTTTTTTTTTTTGGCTGAGCTCAGTACAACCACAAGTTCTTCTGGCTTATATGGAGCACAGAACTCAGCTGGAATGAGGGGATAAAAATGGAAATGTGCTCACGTATTTGTTCAATCATGTAGTGAAATACAATCTAGAGGAAACTTGGTTGTAAAAGGCCACTTTTATTTATCCAAGCTGTAGTTGGTTTTTTTTTAACTGCATGCAAGCTAGTCTATATTTAAATTTTGTTCCAGTTTGAAGAATGAAAAAATTCCAAATATGAGACTAATTTTCACATTTAACTGCTTTCCTTTAATGTCACTTGTTTTCTTGTTATGCCAAGATGAAAATTCCTTAAAGCATGCATGGTCCACATATATAGCCCTATGCAAACGCACAAAGTTGCACTGGTTCACTTACACATGCACAAACACACCCATGCAAGATCGTACACATATGCAGCGGTCACAGTGCTGGAGTCCCACACCGCTAAACACAGATGGGATCTGGAAAAAGACATAGTTGTGGCCTGCCAGGAATGGTACCGGCGGGAGGCCAAGTCAACAGTTCAGTCTAACTGCCAGTACTGTACGTTAATCCATCTTACAGTTGGAAGATAATTAAAACTGACAGCCATTTGTCAGCTGGTTGTAGCAGAATGAGCTTTAGTCCACATGAATTCTACTTCTGCACCTATTTTCTTTTTTTAAAATGACTTCACATGACGAACCAATTTTTGTCAAACATTTAGCGTCCAATGATAAAAGGACACCTCTGTTTCCCAACTACCTGTTTCCAGCTCAGTACTGAAGAAAAGGGGAAGGCTGACAGCACAAAAGCAGAAAAAAGAAAAAGAACACATATATCTAAATGTCTATACTTAGCTTTCACAAGAAAAAAAGATGATTGGAGTGGAGTCATAAAAATGTTGATCATCACATATATGAGAGATATAGATTATATATACTATATATATTAATAATATTAGAGATATAGAGGGAGACTAGAGAAGAGAGAGAAGAGATAGCGGAGATAGAGAGAGAGAGTATATATAATATATAGAGAGTAGAGAGAGAGAGAGAGAGATATTATAGAGAAATAGCTAGATAGAGAGAGAGTAGAAGAGGATATATAGGATATGTACTATAGATATTATTAGATATATATATAGTATATATATTATATATGAGATTATAGTTATATATATATATATATATATATATTATATATAATATATATATTAGTGTATCTGATTGGCTAGCAGAAGCTGGCACTGCCCACAAATACAATGATTTTTGTTCGTTTGTCACTAATTGTGGCGATTGGTCAAACTGTATTTTTAAAAATGAATCAACGCGAAAGCGCGCTGACAGTGAAGCAGAGCGATGTGGTGGCGTTGGTCTCAATGGAGTCGAAAAAGAAAAGGAAAGCTGGCCAGAGAGAAGGCAGTAGGCGAGGAGGCCGGCATACGCCGCAACATTTCAGACATTTTCAAAGCCTCCACCCGCAGCGGTGTTCAGCCCCTCCCCCGACGTGACGTATGTTCAGGTTTAATAAAGGACTGATCCAGGGGAGACAGGTGTGTTACAAGCTGCAAACTTTTATCTGAAGATAGCAGGATGATCGCTGTTAAGACTCTCCATGAGCCCTTTATGTGGCTGCAATACTAACTTCTGAACTTTATTTTAAATGTTGCAGTGGTTGCTTAAATCTCACATCCGCCCAAACATAAAACTACAAATGGATGTTCCAACCATTGATATACAGAAGGTATTTATATATGAGGCATCCTGGCATAACCTGGATGAAATGAAGCAATAAGCATTAAGTTATGTGCTGTGTTAAACTGACAGGTTGATATTTTAATACTTGGGCTGCTTTGCTCTACCACTCTGTCCACATACGCGTATATTGTCCACATCTGTCCTCGTCCAACAGAAATAGTTGCAGAACTGCGCCAGTGAAGAGCATTTTCTTTAATCCACGTTAAACGCTGATGAGAGAACTTTTCATTTAACCAGTTTATCAGCGTGTTTATCTGGTTTTGACGTCTGAGGTTTATGTTCACAGCTCCATACGAATATGTGCTTGTGTGTGTGTTTGTGTATATGTGTTTGTTTGTTGCAAAGCTCGATGTAATGCAGTAATACATTTGTAGCACATACAGCAGCCTATGACATCTAAACATTTAAACATAAACCAGATACAAATATCTGGGAACAGTCCCATTGATTAGTTTTTCCTAATCTAGTGATTACACTCCTTCCTCTTATCTTCAGGGGGAGACTTGCAGGGTCATCTCAGTCTGGTTGTAACTCAAAGGAGTATACTGGTACGAGGGAATATAGTAGAAAAACAATTTGTTGGATTAAGTTTTAATTATGTATGAAATATGATTGCTATAAATATAAAATAGAGCTGCAACAGTTGATCGACTAATCGACTATTGAATTAATGCCAACTGATTCGATAATCAACTAATCATTTTGAGTCTTTTTTTTTTTAATAGTGAAAAGTCCAAATTCACCGATTGCAGCTTCTTAAATATAAATATTTTCTGGGTTCACTAGTCTAGGCCAGTAAATTTGAATATCTTGAGATTGTGAACTTTTGGTTTGTACAAAATAAGACATTTGAGGAACAAATTCCATCCATCCATCCATTATCTATACCCGCTGTATCCGTTTCCGGGTCACGGGGGTCTGTCGGAGCCTATCCCGACGCATACCAGGCGAAAGGCAGGGGTACACCCTGGACAGGTCACCAGTCTATCCAGGGCCACATGGAAGACAAACAACCAATCACGCTCACATTCACACCTAGGGAGAATTTAGGATGATCAATTAACCTACCCTGCATGTTTTTGGACTGTGGGAGGAAGCCGGAGTACCCGGAGGAAACCCACGCAAGCATGGGGAGAACATGCAAACTCCACACAGAAAGACCCACCGGGCCAGGAATTGAACCGGGAATCTTCTTGCTGTGAGGCAACAGTGCTAACCACTAAGCCACCGTGCTGCCCGAGGAACAATATCAGCAGCAAAATTGATTAAAAGATTGTTGTAATTTTTAATGAATGAGTAGAGGTGGCCTGAGTGAGGGTATGACTCCCAGCCAGACTTTTTGTCCCAGTCCAGCCCTGCTTCCATATATCACAAATGTGATTTTTCCCTTATTTTAAATCATCAGCTGTGCCAGTTCAGCGCCTTTGTACTTCTCAGTGACAGCTTACAAATGGTGTGTAATAAAACTTAATTATTTGTGTTCCCTGTGTAAAGCAGCTCCACTTCCTCCTTTGGCTTGCTGACTGTGTTTGCACCTCTAGGCTACCATGCTGTTAAGACGCTGCTTGATGGACCATCTGGAGGCTCAGCAGGTGGACGTCAGAAATGCTGGTGCACACTTCTTTGATCTCACTATGTGCTTGTGCAGATATATTTGTAAATCACAGAATTTGCTGAAAGAAATCCATCCCTGAAGTTTTATGGATAAAGACAGTGTAACAAATCAAATCAAAAAGGAAAACTGCATTAAGAATGTGGTGGAGACGCATGAAGCACTGAATGTTTCTGTTCTCTGCATGAACTGAATCCAAGTAAAGAACAGAATGCAGTCAGGCATGAAGGCACTACTGTGAAAATGTAGACTGAACTTGAACATTTAATATAATGTGTACGCCAGCACTTCATAAGTGTGTCTGTCTGTGCACTTCATGGATTAGGATTGTTCAAGAGCAACAGAAAGACACATGTTCTGCCTGATTCTTCTACATATATTGGATATAATACTTGATTTTTATCTCTAATTCTGATTATTTTACTGCATAAATCTTCACTTCTGAGCTGCAGGAATGTACGGCTCAACAGAGAAACTCTTTGTCAGCCTGGCTACAGTGCTGAACAGAAAACATGAATAATTATTATATCTTCTACGCACAACAAATAATAAGCTGTTCTAGCTTTGTGAAGGGCCTTTTAAAATATACTATTAGATTATCTTTCTATGCACAATAAGAATTTACAGACTTACAAGAGTACCACTTCCTTTTCATTTTATGCACTTTTTGCTTTGTATGTATTACATCTGTTTACATAAATTATGCCCAAAACACACTTATTGTGGATAGTCATAGTATGACAAACTGAGGCAAACTAAGTAACTTTGTAAGTGTACTGAAGGTGTATAAAAGAAATCAACTGCAGCGTGTCATATAAGCTGCTTTCATGAATTTAACAAATTAACTTTGCCTCCATTGAGCTAGTTCAATAGATTAGATATTTATGACAAAATAGGCAAGTGTTGGGAGCAGATACCTTAAATTCTCATCTAAGAATAGACAACCTAGTGTTGTTTCTTTAGCATCATATATTGTGTACTATTAGACAGATGCACCAGCTCCATCTCCAGACCACGTCTAATGACACCTGAGGTGAAGTAAACAGGATATCATTTTATTAGAGAACATTTCTGTTCTGTGGTATTTGTCTATCTTTAAAGGGAGCCATATTTATGGGAAAAGCTGTGCTTTATAATGTAAAACACTCTTGTCATTAACTTGGGTCCTTCAACGTTGTGCTGAGCATCTGAATATCTCTTTCACGTTCTTTTCCATCTTTAGTCAACCAACTCCTCCCTCCTCTTCTTCTTTCAGTCAGATTGAGGTATTCCAGGTTGTCTAGATGGCTACTAAACAGGGATGTGTTTCCTCAGGGATGAGATGAGTAAAAATGTCCCAAACTCATAGTTTTTAACAGGAGAATACAAATCAGTCTTTGATTCACTGTAAAGTTACGTAGCAGTTTTACAGTAAGCAATGTACCAGTTCTATATTTCCAGCTTCAGATTTTAAGTCTCGCTGAATCTCTGGAGTATCTGAAGATCTGCCTCCAAACTGGTCGGTTGACTGCAACATGTAATACAGCAGTATGGCGACCCAGCAGTGGAGCTGCAGGACTGGAGGTAACATGCTGTGTCCACAGTCTGAGTGTTTGGTCACATGCTGTGACCAGCAAGTTTACATGTGAACTATAGTCAAAACATTTAGCTCTTTGAAATAAGACACAAAAAACCCCCACAAAACAAAAGAAACAAATAATAATACAACAAAACAAAAAACACAAAAATACATGCTGCTTTGTGTAAATGGGATTGCACATTAACCAGATTTACCCTTTGGGCATTTTTAAGAGTGGTAACAATTTTAAATATTCAGACAGTTAATTGGATTGTAAACTTGGTGTTCTCATACAAAAAAAAAAAAGTAATTTTGAGAGACAGGAAGCATCACCACCCAGTTTAATGTCATTTCTCCACGGTCTCTGTCTGCCTCTCCATGTTGGCTGTGACCAAACCTTTATAAATTAGTAACTCAACTAACATTTGCTCTTGTAGATAAACCCTGTTTTTCATTACAGGAGCAGCATGCAAGGCCACTCCAGAGTGTATAAATAACTTATGACCACAGATTTAGTTTAATATCAAACCTCGACCCATGCTGGTCAGTGTCACCAAGAACACTTTGACCTGCATGTGTCCAACTAAAATCGGTCCAGTTGACTCCCATTAAATTATTTAGACATTTTAGTGAAGCCTACAAATATACATTCTGATGCTGAGATCTTTAAATACTATGCACAACTTTTAGAGATGAAATTACATTTTTGGCTATAAAATGACAAAACCTCTAAATGCCACGTAAAGACTCTTAACAATTTAACACCTGCACCCACTGTTATAAAAGTCAAATGTGGCCCAAAAGATGAACTATATTGTTACTGAAGAAGTATCAAGAAAAAACCTTGTCTTATAAGTTGCCTGCTTAAAAGTCCAAGTTTAAGGCTTCTGGTTCGGTGACACGTTACTAAAGACCACGGCTGTGGTGTCACCCGATGAAGTCATGATGACATTAGTGCTAAGTTTAAACATCAAACACCAGGAACCAGTCTGTTGATTGGTTCCTAGTAAATGTTGAGGATGCGATGGTCTTTAAAAGAGCATGTTTGAGAATATAAAAAAGCAATGCATTCACGTGTTTGCAGAAAAGGATTGTAATCAACAGCTCCATCTCAAGGCTTTTTGCTTCACTCCCTTTCATTATATAAATGAATATAGGAGGTTAAACTTGCTGGGTAAAAATGTCATTTGCAGGTGATGGTCTGTCTTGGGTGGGTTATTCAAAAGACCGGATGGGGTCAGAAAACACATCAAGTGGACTCCTCCTCCTTTCAGCTCCCGGGAGCGGTGGTGGAGTCTGCTAATTTGATCGGTTAATTGCTTGCTGAGTTTTGTTAAATTAAATTGACATATTTCAAGTGAACTTTCATCCTACCTGTGCATCATCCCAGTAGCAGAGCTGCCATCATACAAAAAAAACCCTGAGAATAACTGAGTAAACAACATTAATGCAGTAGTTTATTTTCATGTAGGACCAATTAGTCTCTTTTTGTTGTTTTTTTTAAAGTGCAAAATACCAAACAGATGGCCATCAAATACACTGGTTGGAGAGACATTGATAAAGTATAAATCCCTGCAGTAGGTTGCTATGGCAACTCTGCGTAAACTGCCCATGTACACAGCATCAGTGGTCCAAGCCTCTAAACCTCCTCATGTGGGCAACTTCCTCTGTTGGGTCTGCGGCAAGCTGGTTTGAATAGAAAAGTGTAAGTCCGTTGCAATAACTATGTCAGTATTAAAGTAGAAGCATGATGTCACTCACCGCGACGGTTTTGGAAATATGTAGGCTGCTGTTCCAGACAGTGATCTGACCCCCTCACTAACAGTCATGTACGAACTGTTGGCTCCTACTGCAGAGTAACAAATAGAAGACAAGGAGTGTGTTTTTTCAGGTATTACCTTACCAAGTATATACCTCTGAGACATGATGTTTTATTTTCTATCTGATATAGAACTAGAAATGAATAAGAAACTTAGAAACATTGACAGGCAGCTGTATCTTTTCCAGTGCAACAAACTTACTGCAGCCATGTAATATGAGGTCCACTTCCAAAGGTTTCTCTTCACCCCACTGAAGAATCTGTAAAGCCCACAGGTCCTCAATACTTGGGCCAATCTCAGACCTCCACGACTCCTGAAGTTCTTCAAATGTGCTTTCATGTTCCTTACCTCCACTTCCATGGTTTTCATTTAGGCCTCTCAGTCTGTGTCTGCAGTCCAGCTTTAGGACAACTGAACGCATTTCTTAGAAGCTGTAGATGCTCCAAGATCATTTTGGATTGGCTCCACAGGCTGGATCACTGCAGTGATGGGAAAAAGCTGTTGTGTGGAGATAATGAATGGTTTGTCCCATACATAGGACATATAATAGCCAAAATTCAAGTGTAAAGCTTTTTAGGATTTCGGAGTAGGAGCTGTTCTGACAATTACTCTTTTTTTTTTTTTTCTTTTTTTTTTTGAGGTTAATAAGTGATCAGTAATATTTTTGCGTCTGAGTATCACTCTTTTTACTTTTATCCAGGTTTGACATGTGTATTAAGACTGTCCAGTTTATGACGCGTGAAAAGCAGCCTGCAGAATGAATGCAGCGCTCCCGTGTGGCAGCTCTACCACAGCACACTCGGGAGAAACGTGTCTTTTGTTCCCACCAGCTCCTGTGTGGGCACTACGAACATGAACAATAAGTCACATTTCACAAGTGTTGTGAACTCTTTTCCCCGTCTGGGCATGCATGTAGCACTTTATGTAGTTTCTCACTGTCAGCCAGTGAAACATGATGCAGTTACGCAATAAATGCTGATTACATTGCTAAAAGGGGGCTTTTCAAGAGGCAGCTGTGTCTGATTTAAGAGTTTAATTAAAGCTAGAGGTGTAAAGTACAAATGTACGATTTAATTTAACGCTTGCATGTTTTAAATACAGCCAATGAAACTCTGTAGTTTTTGACTTAATAGAATGAGATTAAAGAAAATTTCAGATTAGAGTAGATAATCTAACATGCAATGTTCACTTGTGTATCAAGATGATGATAATCAAAAATTACTTGTATTTGCATTATATTATTTGCTAAATTAAAAAAGAAAAAACAAAAACAAGAAGAACAACTTTATAAATTGTAATAATATTCACCAAAACCTGCTGTTTGGTAGCACATATTTCATAGAGCATCCTCATATACTTGTCGTATCTTACGATATCCATACGGATAAGATGAACACTTCACAATCTAAACCACTTTTTAAGTTTATCAAAACTATTCTATCCAAATGTAAAGTGGTGAAACAAAGAAAAAATAAGCAGCAAATTGTGCTTTTAAGTGTTTGGGCAAGTCTGAGCGCTCCACTGTACTCGAGAGGAATGTCCACATTTACAGATTAAGATGAATTCATGACAAGTGTTTGAGTGAAAACAGAGAAAGTAAAATCAACAGAGCTCTTAAAGAGGAGTCAACGCGGCGTTTTAAAATATCTGCAAGTTTGCTGGGGCTTATCTGATCCACAGACAAGAACTCACTGGCCTAATCGTTTAAACAAAGCATGTTATTCAGAACCCACAGGAGTAAAGATGGGTGACAACATCAACCATATTATAAAGTAAAGTTGATCTGCTCTCGGATAGATCTATTGGCACTGTGGTTAAACATTTACTTACTCAACTTGCAACGATTTTACTTCAAAGGGAATGAGCGATTCAAAGTGTCCTCCCAGGAAGGTTAATGAAGGCACATGAGCGCTGCGGAGTCCTGGAGGGCACGTCCTTTCACGTCCTTTCACGTCCTTTCACGTCCTTTCACGTCCTTTCACGTCCTTTCACATTGTTGAAATGTAAAAAAGTTTGTTGCCAGCTTGATGAAAGCTTGACATAGTTGATGATAAAGTAACTACTATATAACACAAGACAGTGTTTAAAAGTTATAGTTTGGTATTTTTGCTTGTCGTCTTAGGAAAAGTACAGGCAGAATTTTGTCTTTGTTGTAATATGAACATGGGCCTACTCCCTTTTTTTTCTTTGTCAAATATATTCAGTTCACCTAATTTGTGCCGTATTAGTTCACTGCAAAAGTAATGTCAAGGTACCTTATACGTAAAACAACTTGAAGTCTGTCCAGTTAAGTACAGTCTATTTTTATTCCTCTTTACCTCAGTTTATTGTAGTTTATTTGATCAAATTCATTCTAATAAAGCCCATAGTCATATAATGCCAATTGATTAAGGAAAAAAATACCACACACATACGGCATACCTAAGTAAGAGAATGCATTGAAATTTAACATGGTGCAATTCTCAATCCTGAGCAAATACAAGGTAACAGTTGAGAGAAAAAAAGGTTTAATTTGATAGGAAAGACAGACCAAAAAACATAGAGAGACTAGTCCAGGGATACATCCCTACGAGATAATTCATACACATACCAACAGACCAACAAACATAGAGAGACTAGTCCAGGGATACATCCCTGTAAGATAATTCATACACATACCAACAGACCAACAAACATAGAGAGACTAGTCCAGGGATACATCCCTGTAAGATAATTCATACACATACCAACAGACCAACAAACATAGAGACTAGTCCAGGGATACATCCCTACGAGATAATTCATACACATACCAACAGACCAACAAACATAGAGACTAGTCCAGGGATACATCCCTACGAGATAATTCATACACATACCAACAGACCAACGAGAACGGAGAGGAAAGAGCCCAGTGCATCATGAGAGGTCTGCCAGCAATAAAATATATAAATATAAAGGGATGGTTTTGGGCATTTGAGCCTATAGGCCTATTAACCTTAACTGTAAGCTCCATTATAAATGTAAATTTTAAACCTAATTTTGTAGGTAGAGAAGATGTCTGTGTCCTGACACCAACCAGAGAGCTGATTCCACAAGAGAGTTACCTGGTAACTAAAGCTCCGTTTTACTGTCGTTTTACTTTATTTTGCGTGTGTTGATATAATTGTGTCCTTACCAAACTAGCCTATTGAAAAGTTAGTTTAAAAACTCTGCATTGATTCTTTACCCGGTGTATTGAGGGTATGTTGTGTTGCTCATTACGGCCACTAGATGGAGACGGAGAGTCATTTAACGTTAGTTAGTGGGGAGGCAAACAATCCTTTTATTTTATTTCATTTCATTTCCTCTGCAATCCTCATTACATGTGACCAACGGTTACTGTTAAACCAAATATTAAACCCGTGATTTCAGTGAAGCAGTCCCATTCACTACATGCTTGTAACTTTTGCCGTCTCCTGTCGGACTCACAGATGGCAGCATCAGCTCGACTTTTGGTTTCCAGCTCAGGATAATTACACACCCATGACCCGCCCTTGTCTCCAAGTGGACTTGCAAATACCATCTCGATCCTGTCCCGTCTGCTCTCGGTGATGGGGCAGCGATGATACCAAAGATCTTTTGTAGAGCACTCAAATATAAAGACTCGGTTTCATTAATTTACATGTGGTAAAGGTCTCCTATTTGTCGCCATGCTGCGCGTTATAGTAGAGTCGGCTAATGGACTTCCTAAGAAGAAACTTGGAAATCCCGATCCAATTACCTCTGTGATTTTTAAAGGTAAGGATAATTTTGTTAAGAACTTTTAACCTTTCATGATGTCTTGTGGATGAATGAAAAACATGTATTTTGAAACAAAGTCGTGTAATGTATTATTTATTTACCTGGTTTTGTTATTCCCAAGATTGGGAAGGCAGGCCAAAACAAAACAAAAACAAAACACTCATTTGAACTTGATGCCAAATTTGTAAGTTGTAAAATTCAAAGCAAAGTCTAGTTCTTCAAACTAGTCCAGTTTAAGCCTTTGCATGTCACCGCCCTTCTAGAAACAAAGCTGGGAGGATGTGTTATTATCTATAAACAGTGATATGATCTACATCTATGCTTGTCAAGGTAGAAATTTGAGGGATGCAGGACCTCAGTGCCTGAATTACAATATCAACAGTTGTGCATAAAACAGAACAGTCTTGCCTCTTAGAGGGAAAATTTCAGTCCTCATTATCATTTTAGTCATTATCTGCCTTATTTGTCTTTCTTCAAAACTCAGCATCTGGACCCCACAGAAACCAGCGCTGCTTCTGTCAGGAGAAAGCAGAACCATTACTGTTTTTCTCTCCAACTTTTGTCAGCCGATTGATAATCATATTGAGAAATCATGTGCCATAGATTAATTTCATCATAAAGAATGCGGTGTATTAATTTATTTGAATTCCTGGACATCGTTCACATACCAACGAAAACGTAAACCGTCAGCTTTCACATGAATTATTTTGCTTTCAGAGGAGACAAAGAAAACCAAAGCGATTGACAGTGAGGTGAATCCTGTGTGGAATGAGGTAATTACATCACACGTATATACAACGACCCAGACGTTAATCACATGACTGTTGATGTGACGTCTCTGTGCGTGCGCCAGTCTCTCAAATCACCATTTGCCGTATTTACTCTTCTCAGATCAGACTTCTTTTTTTCCTTGCAGGTGCTTGAGTTTGATCTAAAAGGCGTTCCTCTGGACTCCAGCTCAAACCTAGATGTGGTTGTGAAAGACTATGAGACTATTGGGAAAGATAAGTGAGTGACATACAGTTCTAGGGAATGACTTTCCTGTATCTTTGTGGAACACTGGGAGCGATGATGAAAGCAAAGCGTTAATCCTCGCTATAATGCCACACAATGTCATCAAGTCACTGTGCAAACTTGCTCTTGTTTGAACTAAGAGTTTCTAGGAAATACATTTGATTAGTCATTCTTTGGCTGATATGTTTGGCTCCTTGTCTCTATCAGCTGCATGGAAGCAAGTTTTCTTTTTCACACAAGTAGTTTTTTAATTAGTCGTAGTTTGAAAAACTTTTGAAGCTGGCAAATAATCACTGACACATCACTGCTGGGTGACTTTTAATGTCTAAATATCACCTTGTTGGCATCAGAACACTGGAATATAAAGACACTAAGATAAACTTTCTAGTGTCCTGGACTACGAGTTATGTGGCTCGTTGCCTTATCCCCCTTCACACCCAGCTCACCCTGCTGAGACTTGCCAAACTGTGTAGGATGACTGATCCTGATTGGGCAACAAAACATGAATCGCTGTTTGTCTTCTGTCTCCATATGGGATTTGTATGCCACTGTTTCTACAGCAAATGTGCAGCATATCTCAACTATTTTAACATCCTGCAAAGGATTTACTACAGTGCAAAACGTTGTTTAGAACCAGTAAGTAACTTCCAGCTTAAGCCGCATGTGGGACCAATCTCTATCCACCACAAAGAATGTTTCCTCGACATCTCTAATTACATCTATCAAAGTCTTGTCTGTCAGTACACAAATCACACGAGATATACTTGTATCTAATGAAACGTGTTGATAAAACTACGTGGATTTTTCGTTCCGAGCATATGCTTTGCTGTGTAAAAGTTTCCCCTGTGCACGGGACAGTCAGGGAGGTGTATCCAGCACATGAGACCATGTAAAGCTGAGCAAAGTTTTCCACTGGGCTGGCCCCGTCTGACACACTCCCTAAGGATCTATGGCGTGTTTGCAGGGGAGGACTTCTCTCTCTCAAATAGCTGCTTCTAGCTGCTGTTATGGGTAATTTCCTGTCGTCGTGGCAACAAGAGGGACCGAGAGGCGGTCTGATTTTATAATTAACTAAATTAAGGAATATCACAGGACCCAAATGAAACTGTCAGAATAGATTACGGCACGCTCTTGTTCATAACAGTTCAAGCTCAGATTTTTGCCTATGAGTTAAAAAATGAAATGTATTCTAAGCTGCATAAAGGAGAAGTCAGGGGGCGCAGTAAAGTCGGACGGATAGAGAGATCACTGAATAAGCTTTAGCTTTTACCTGCAGCAACAAGAGGATTAACAAAGTTTGAAAAGTTTCGCCTGGCGAGCGTCCAAATTCTTTTTCTCTTCGGTACAAAGAAACAGTCTGGTATAAACTATAGACCATAAAAGAAGAACTGGACAACTCCCTCGTGCTTTTGCATGCTTTTGAAGCCTCTTTCTTCAGACTGTGTTTCATGTTGCAAAAGAGTGGTCTGGAATTCAGGCGTCCTGATTTCAGTCACCTAGTCATTTATTTTGACTTGATTTATGCAAACTGTGATACTTATGTATATTACTTTACATTCATTTTGATATTTTTTTTCTATCATTGTCATGTCAAGTGTTACCAATATCTGGAATAAGTAGCTGGGAGAGCTGAAACAAGGACTCGCAGAGGTCTACTTGTCCCTCAGCCTGCTGCTCACAGGATTAGACATGCTGCAGTTGCCTGTGGATCCAGCAAGCCTGTGGGCCTGTATTGAATGACTGCAGGTCTCAGCTGGTCTCTGGTTGGAAGGGTCCTACAACAATCTGACATGGCCTCCAGCTCTTTCAGCTGGCCGATAGAGGCTGGATGGTAACTTTGATTGCGCCCTGTACGAAGAAAAACAGGTTTCAAAACTGGTCCTCGGAAACCCATGAGTCACGTGACCTAATGCTTGTTTTATGCAGTCTATGTGATGGACGTGCAACCAATCAGAGAAGTTGAGCGTTAGAGCGACAACCAGACTAGTACCAACAAAAGAGAGTCAGAGTACTAGAGATGTGAATGACTTGTTGGTTTTGCAATAAAAACATAGCGAACAAAGGTGTTATTACAGTTCTGCAACCGCCTTGGTTGTTTTGAGTAGTGGCTCCTGGATGTTCCTGTTTGAGTCCTTTTTATGAAGCTTGTCCTTCGCTTGGTACATTCTGTACCAGTGTCTCTGTCTGGTAACTTCAGGGGTGCTAGACCCATTTCATCCGAGATAATGTTTGGTCAGGCTCGCAAATGTCAACCTTCAGATGAAATCTTGGGTTCACTAAAAGTTGGAGGAAGTCAGGAAGGGTTATAAATCATTTTAATGGGGTTCCACCCATCCATTGTTAAAAATAAAGTCATAAAAGTAAAGTAGTGGAAAAAATTAAAAGACTGCAGTGACAAGCACATTAAAGAAACTAGTTAATAGTTAAAAGAACCATGGGGAAACCTTCTAATCTGAGCTGTTAATCCTGCACCTGCCTTGCATTTATAATTTTAAACAACAGTTTCTTTTTACTTAAAATCGAATAAAACTGAGCTAACGACAATGTTTGGCTGTAAATCAAAATTGCAGCAGCTTACTTTAAATTTTATTGTACGTTTGGAAAGCAGAAAATCCGGACTGGAAGGAACAAAATAAATTCTTGCACATTACACCGAATATCTAATAAGAGCTGGAATAATCAGGGTCACTCATCCTAACATCCATCCATCCATTATCTGTACCCGCTTTATCCGTTTCCGGGTCACGGGGGTCTGTCGGAGCCTATCCCGACGCATACCAGGCGAAAGGCAGGGGTACACCCTGGACAGGTCGCCAGTCTATCCAGGGCCACATACAAACAACCAATCACACTCACATTCACACCTAGGGAGAATTTAGAAAGATCAATTAACCTACGCTGCATGTTTTTGGACTGTGGGAGGAAGCCGGAGTACCCGGAGGAAACCCACGCAAGCACGGGGAGAACATGCAAACTCCACACAGAAAGACCCACCGGGCCGGGAATTGAACCGGGAACCTTCTTGCTGTGAGGCAACAGTGCTAACCACTAAGCCACCGTGCTGCCCCTCATCCTAACAGTTATGTGGAAATTAAAAAAAACGCTGACAAAGAGCGGCTGAGGAAGGAAAGTGAAAAGCTGTTTAAATCAGAGGTCCCTGATTATTATTTGTGGTTAAAAAGCAGAAATAAAGGGTGATGTCAGGCGATAAGGAAAGGACAGAAGTAAGTGTTGATTATTTACATGTCTGGTGAAAAAAAAAAGCACTAATCCTTTGGTCACAAAAAGATTACAAGTAATGATAAAGGAGTAAACACTAGTTGATTTTTCTGTCTGAATTCCCAAGTAAAGAGTCATGCTGTGCAATATTACGCGCAGTTGTTCGATGTTGAAAATACATTTTGAAAATTTAGAGCTTTAATTTTTGGCCTTTTGTCATGTTGTGGATCCATTGCGCTTGTGTGTGATGACATGGTGCAAAAATTCCTCCCGTCAGGGTGGCTGCCAATATAAAATGACTCAGTCTGCCAAGGAATATGCAGTATCCTTCTAGTCATGGACATTTCACATATTTCACATAAATACAACCCTTTTAAAGGTTTACATTTTCTTCTGTCACTGATAGCTCTGATTAATGTTTTGCCTTGCTTAAATATCTGTAAAACAGTGACTGCACTTTAAGTGGATGAAAAACAGTCCAGCCTGTCCGGATGAACTGCTGAAGAGCAACACTGGAAAAGTGCTTAACAAAGTAAATAAAAGTCTTGTCTGTTCAACACATCCCACAGAGTCAGATACTGTCCCCTCCATCATGTGATCTGATAATTGTCTGTGAATAATTGAAGGAGTTGACGGAGGAGATTGTGACAACAGATTTAATCATCGACGTTTAAATGATTACCACAAGTTCTCTGGAGATGTTTTAATGAACTTTCCATACCCAGCACGTGGTGCTTTACATCAGGGCGATTCAAGTGGTCATACTTTACCCAGTGAATGTTGCTGCTGATACAGAGAAGAGAATTAACATTTAAAGTTTGCCAATTCGTGCAAAATCTACACACTTGTGTCTTTCTCCTGATCGTCTCCGTGAGAGTTTGATGCAGCAGGCCCTCGAAGTCCCCGTCTCCCAAATGGAGAGATTTATGAGGTAGTGCATTTCACGTCTTGGTGCAGGAAGCCACCAGTGGTCAAAATATACAGATGCCACGATGTGAGACGGTGCTTGTGCTCTGGCTCATGGGGTGTGTTTTGTTTGTTACCTCTGGGCGGTTGGCTGCTCTCCTCCGTGTCCCTACTGCAAATTCAGCTGCATTTATGCAGTCACACAGCATCGCAGTTCTGTTTGTCTGAGTCAGGAAATCAGCAGACAATTGTCCCTTATCGAATGATATAATCATTTGGTTGTGGATTCAAATCATTCTTTTTTTTTTTTTAAGTGATTTCCTGTTGTGTGTGTGTGTGTGTTTATTTATTTAGATTTCTTGGGTCAACCAAAATCTCTTTGAGAGACTTGGCTTCAGGCCAGGCAAGATCTCTGCCATCCAGAAATATTCCTTTGGTCAGTGAAAATGGGCAGAGTACTGGGGTAAGTCTCATTTAGTTATTAAAATTTAGCAAAAAGAAATAAAAGGAAAAATAGGATGGGTGCATTATTAAAAAAAATGGATGTAACTGACCAAAAATAATTTATTTTCAGGCTACAATCAACCTTGTGGTTGCATACGACCCTCCGGCAAATGCTGTACCAAACCCCAATGATCCTCTACCTGGAGAGGCTACAGTAGATGCTGGTATGTTTATTACGGTGCAGAGTGTTTACTGGCCACATTTAACTAGAGACATGCTACCTATTTTATTTATTATTTTATTTTATTTTTCTGCTGCTTAGGAGGTGGTGGCAGTGGTGAGGAGGATGGTGATGCTTTACCAGATGGGGGCCAAAGCAGCTCTGCAGGAGTCACCTCGTCACCTGGTCAGCCTGCTAATCTTCGCCAGAGGCTGGCGAGGGCACAGAGCCGCCACCGACTCGTTAATAAACCCCAGGACTTCCAGGTCAGTTTGATAGAAGTGATGTGGAGGTTGCTAATTTCGAACCTTTTGTCAGCAGATAAAGATTTTTTTTGAACACCATGACAAGGAACCATCCATCCAGATATAATTTAACTGATTTAAGCACGTACACGGCTTGGTGTTGATTGATTGATCCACGTGAATTCCAAGTTGTGTTCGTCAAGCGTTTGGCCCAAGTGGACACCAGATAAGACACCCATTTGAGCCCATGTTCATTCATCCCTCATGGGCCTCCGATTTTTTCTCTGGCCATTTACATCTCAGTTGCATCCCATGTGGATGTCCAGCCTTTCCTTGAAATGTTGCATAACTGGTTAGAGAAACATAATTGTGTGACATATTTGAGCCTATCAGTCAGTGTTTCAAAAGGAAACAAGTATTTGCTTGTTCAAATGTGTTCCTTAAGTCAATAATTTACATGGTGTGTGTGTTTTCACATGACTCTGTCTTGACGGTTGCCTCGGACGGGCTGCTTTCATGCTCTAGAATCGTTTTGACATGCTTGAGCAGCCTGTGTTATAAAGCAGATCACTGAAAACTCAACAAAAATTTGTCACCCAAGATTTTTATTTTTGAATTACAGGAGTACTTATCAAACTCTAAGACAGTTTATGCATCTTGTTTACCACTAAAACGATGTATATCTAAACAAATGCGGGTTCTGTCAGTCAGAATCGGTTAAACTCTCGTCTATCCGTCAACGCTGACATGGCAGTGCTTTATGTCTTTTAGGTTCGTGTTCGCATCATCAAAGCTCGTCAACTGCCTGGCAACAACATCAAACCAGTGGTGAAGATTTGTGTATGTGGAGAGACCCACAGGACAAGGATCAAGAAGGGGAATAATCCCTATTTTGATGAGGTACCCCCACTTTAAACAATACAAACAACACATCTCATTTTAAATGTAAATATATGTTCTTTTTTTTGACTGTATCAATCTGAAACTTGGACTCAAACAGTGTTTATGGTATGATTTCGTTTGCTTTGTCCATTTAAGCCTTTTATGATTGTTTTTGTATTTTTGTAGCTTTTCTTCTACAACGTTCACATGCTACCGTCTGATCTGTTTGAGGAGAACATCAGCTTCCGGGTTAGTGCAGTGCAGCATTGTCATTGTTTGTGTTTGTATATATATGTGTGTGTGTGTGGACTTCGTGACCTCTAACTTGAAACATTCCTCTTTTCAGGTGTACAACTCCTATTCACTGAGAGCTGACAGCCTTATGGGAGAATTCAAGGTACATGGTGCCTTTTCCTTCCACGCAAAACTATTAATAGTTCAGATGACTGACTGATTAATCGCTCTGTGTTCTTTTACACAGCTGGATGTTGGCTATGTGTATGATGAACCAGGTAAACTCACCGCAAACCACGGATCTGAATGTTTGTTTTTTGAATCCCAGTGAGGTGAAGAGTGGACCCCCACGAGACATTGTCCACGGGTTTCCTGTTGGCTGCATGTGAATTGTTTGCAGTGAATATGTAACAGCCACTTAAGCAAACCTTAGTGGGCAATTCACATGGAGCCGATGTGGAAGCGGCATAGTGACCCATTTATTAGTCCAGTTCCCTATGTTTAGACTCACCCACCACTTCATTGGCTATACCAGATGTACCTAACAAAGTGTCCACTGAGTTTGCATCTGAGATGGGCCCCACAGACCAATGCTGGCTTTAAAACACCACGCAGGTGTTTAAAGACATTTTGTATTAATGTCCTTGTCATGGCGTTGTAAGTGGTGGTAAACTTGACCCTACGTACGCAGAGTGGCGATTTGGTGTCTATGCAGTCTTGCTCTGTATCTGCTAGATGTGTAACAGAAAATATACAAAGCAAAATGTTGAAATGAAATGATTATTTTGCCCATATTTGGCTCTGATGATGGAATTGACTCAAGGCAAACGAGGGTGCATGAATCAGTCGCAAAGTCGGGGAGTGTTGGCCTAGTGGTTACAGTGGTGGGCTTGGGCGTGGAGGACCCAGGTTCAAGCCCAGGGCTGCCCACAATGGTAAATCACTGGGGGCTCCCAATTGCTCCCCGGGGCGCTGCCCTGCTAGCAGCCCCACTGCTCACTAGTGAAACTAGTTGATGGGTTAAAAGCAGAGACTAATTTCGGTGTGCATTGTACATACAGCATGTGCACGATGTCCACACTGACAAGAAAGGGAAGAAAAAAAACAAAATCCACCACTGGCCCAACTCTTCACATTCTCTGAGCCTCTACGCCTTGCCCGGCCTCCACAATACCTGCATCCCATGTCCCATATACCATGTCAGAACTACCTTACGAAATTTAGGCTGCATCTGGCTCATACAAATCCCGCCAAATCCCAGGTGTGGCTCAGTTCATGAACTTTGGAACACGTCTGGCCCACTTCCCAGTTCTAGCACTTCCCTGGGCTGTAACTGAGCCAAAAGTCCCAAATGTGTCCGCTATCTGGGAAAGATCTGTGTGTTGCAGAGTGGAAATGAAAAATAACTGAAATAACTTTTAAAGCATGAAAAAAAAAAGAACTCAAGGCACTTCTGAGGCAGACAATGACAAAAAAAAAAGGTAGGAAACAGCCTTGGAGGAAAAACAACTCATCTAAAGAAAGACAATAATCTGGCACTGAGCAAAGGAAACAGACGAGAATAAATGGATGAAAAGGATGAAACACAGACAGGAAACAAAGTTTAGCCAAGAAAGCTAGACTACTGACGAAACCAGAAGATCTCAACAATCCATGACATCAGAACACGTAACTCATGAAAACTACCATATCAGGTCTGCTTCATTTTCTAGAAAATCCCCCCTGATGGTGCTGTCCGTATTAGTCCAGTATGTGTGTCCTTTGTGGGACTGTTTTGTTTTTAATGTGTTCTCCGATTTCAGCCCACTGTGTGATGAAGAAGTGGCTCCTGTTGAATGACCCAGATGACGGCAGCTCGGGGGCGAGAGGCTACCTCAAAGTCAGCCTCTTCGTTATCGGGACAGGAGATGAGCCGCCGGTATGATTGACAAAGCTTACACAGACAGCAGTGATCTAATTATTGATCTTATTGTATAAAAAAAATATAATAAATCAGTTAAGGCATGAACATGGAAGCCTTTTAGAATATTAATTTCATGTTGTGGTTCACATTTGCACATTTTGGTTAATGGCATGTCTCTAATCAAACACCAGAGAGCTCCGTGTGTCTTAATATTATAATTGCTGACTTCAAATGTAGGCTCATTTGGATTAGGATCATTACTTAGTATTTTTTCCACAGTCTTAATCGGGTTAATTCCTGAGCGTCGTCCATGTGGATGAAGTGACCGACTGAGCTGCTTCACTTTGCTGTGTATAAATATGCTGTTTATGCTCTTTCATCTGCTGTAGATTGATAAGACGGAGTCTAGTGACGACCAGGATGACATAGAGAGTAATCTGCTGCTGCCAGCAGGTGTGACTCTGCGCTGGGCCACGCTGTCGCTGAAGGTGTTCAGAGCCGAGGACATTCCCCAGAGTAAGATGACCTCTTATTTCAAATTCGAACTATCCGAATCATCTGCTTTTTTTATTTATTTATTGTGCCCCCCTCCCTCCTCAGTGGATGACGCATTTGTCCAGACGTTAAAAGGGATTTTTGGAGGGGATCAAAACAAAAAGAACCTGGTGGATCCATTTCTGGAGGCTCACTTTGCTGGCAAAAAGGTTTTTGATGATTTGCCTGATTATTTTAGCAAAAGCGCTAAATGAACGCATGTGATAAGACCTTTGTCGTCCTTCAGAGGGACAGCTAATGTGGCGTTTTTCTGTCTCTTCAGTTGTGCACACAGATTATTGAGAAGAATGCAAACCCAGTGTGGAACCAGTTACTGAACCTTCAGGTCAAGGTAATGAGTCCCGAGGATGTAAAACTAGAGACCAACAAGCCATATGGAAGGCAGTTTTTAACTTAACTGACTGTTTTCATTTACTGTAGTTTCCATCCATGTGTGAACGTGTCAAACTGACGGTATTCGACTGGTAAGTCAGACAAAAATGAGAAATGCTGAGATGCAAAACTATTTTGCCCTAATGGAGACACCTTTGTTTAAGAGAGTTTAACACAATGTTTCCACAGTGAGGTCAGCTGGATTCAATTTCATGTGTGTGTGTGTGTGTGTGTGTGTGTGTGTGTGTGTGTGTGTGTGTGTGTGTGTGTGTGTGTGTGTGTAACTGTGTGACTATGTGTCCAACTCTAACCTCATGAGAATAAGGCAGCGCAGTGAGTCAGACTATGGTGGCCCCTCCTTTTCCCTCAATAACATGTCCTGTTGGCACCGTCGGACAATTTTCATCACCGTGCATTTTTGAGCGACTGAGCAGTTTGATAACTCAGTCCAGGAAGGCCAGAGGGAAATAAGTGCAAGAGGAAAAGGATAGAACATTTTTTCTCTTTCCTCAGAAGGTGTTGATAATACACTCACCCAGCAGATTTCCTGTTAAAAGCTTTTTAGACCGAAAGCAAGAACATTCCTGAGATTTTTACATCTGATTTTAAGTAGGTTGTTTATACAACCGTTATAATGCGTCAATATTTGCCTGTTAATGACATTTGTCACATGAATGTGTGCAGTCTAAAGTTATGTGTGATTGCAGGGATCGCATGACAGGAAATGATGCTGTTGGCACCACATACCTGAACCTGGCCAGGATAGCTTCCTCTGGTGGAGAGGTCGAAGGTATTTGTTCTATTCCACAAATTGGATAATAAGTCTAGACATTGTGTGACAACTCTGGAGCAGAAGGGGATGTCCTTTGTATCTAACATTATTTATTTGTATGAGTACAGTCATTGTGGTAAATGGTTCATCAACTGTCTTTTTTCTTCTGGAATAGAGGAACATGCAGGAAATCGGGAAATACGATCATATGAAGGTTCACTTGTTTTTGTTTTGCTGTGTTTTCATGCAATGCAGTGCATTCCACATGCTGTGCATGCTGAAATTCTTAATAAGTCTAGTTTTGCTTGTGTGCATTGTTTGTACAAATTTGATTTTGCTCTGTTTGACATTATTAACATGAATAAGATTAATTAATAATACTAATAGGCTCTACACGATTATCTCACCATAGCTGCTTCCAGCTGCTTTCCCAGCACTCGCCACATCCATCTTAATATGACCTACTAGCATTGAAACTTAGCTTGGCTTTGCTCAAGTGTTGCACATTTGGGAAGTGGTTAATCCTGTTGCTGTCTCTCCAGTTAACTCGGGAGAGTCGGAAGTTGGTTTCTTACCAGTGTTTGGGCCCTGCTACATCAATCTGTACGGGAGCCCCAGAGAATTCTCCGGCCTGCCGGACCCCTACGAGGAACTCAATTATGGCAAAGTAGTGGAGACATGAATATATTTTTGGTTTCAAATTGTCTTTTGAGCCACCTTTATGGTAGTGTTAATATGCCACTTGTGGTTTAATAAGAATTCCTCTCAATGTTTTGTGTCTGGACAGGGGGAAGGGGTGGCCTACAGAGGCAGGGTTTTGGTGGAGTTGTCCACTAAGCTCGATGAGAAGGTAGACAAAACAGTGACGAGCATCCAAAATGACGATATCCTCGTGGTACAGGTAGCACAACTATCTCATTACTCAATGATAGAGTGCATGTGTTGCTATGAGAGTAGAAAACATAGCAGAAAGTATGTTTGTGGTAATGATCCAAATGATTATTAATCACTTTACAGCTGAATAATATTATATGTAATCGCGTCAAAATGCTCTGTCTGTCCGTGTCCTAACGTTTTATTAGAAGTACCAGAGGAGGAGGAAATACTGTCTTTGTGCAGTCTTCCACAGCGCCTCTATGATTCAGGAGCCTGGAGAACCAATCCAGTTTGAGGTCAGTATTGGTAACTATGGAAACAAACTGGACACCACCTGCAAACCGCTGGCCTCCACCACCCAGTACAGCTGTGCTGTGTTTGATGGTGAGTGGCGAAACCTGCTTTGGGAACCAAAAAACTCTTTACTAAACTTCATTTTAATTGGTATTCTTTTTATTTATTTATTTATTTATTTTCCAGGGAACCATTACTACTACCTGCCCTGGGCAGACACTAAACCAGTAGTTGTAGTGACATCATTCTGGGAGGATATCAGTCACCGTCTGGACTCTGTCAATATTATCCTCTATATTACACACCGCCTGGTATGATTGCAGTGTATCATTCATTTTTGAAGAATTAGTTTCATTTGAAGTTGACACATTTATCGCCTGCAAGGTGATAAATGTCTCCTATTTGATACAGCTGAATACTTGCATCAGTGTCAGAGTCAGCAGTAGAGTCTAAAGATGCCACTATGCTTCTCATGCCAATTGTGTTGTTGTTGCAGAAATCCAATCTGGAGGCATTTAAGGCTGCAAAGTTGGCTAAAGTCTCCGACAACAAACTTGTAGAGGTGTGGCTGAAGTTGCTCAATCAGCTGATTGAAGACCTGGAAAGGTAAACAGAGGAGGCGTTGCTGAGCAGTCGCCTTTGCTTCTCATAATGTAATAAAAGTTGTATTAATCTATAAGTCATTCAAAAAAAAGTTTGGTTTCATTTGTGAGATCAGAGGATTTCAGATGTAAGATGTAAATACACCACTGCATTTGCTTCATTACATGCAAACTTGTCTGCTCCCCTCAAGCTTCCCGACACCTGAGCTGGAGGGCCGTCCTAACTTGACATCTCTGGACATCCAGATCAAAAAGCTGCGAGATAGCGCCTTAACGTGTATCAAGGAAGCAGCCAGAAGCATGAGAGAGGAGGCCGTCGAGATCTCTGACACGCTCTCTGACATAGAAACCTGGGTAGACAAACTCCAACAGCTGGCTGAGGAGGTACGAGCACAGCAAGCAAAACCTCCCAATTTCAAACGAGTTTTGGTTTTCTCTCTCTCAGTTAAGGTTTACATCCATGTTGCTCCTTCCGTTTCCAGCCCCAGAACAGCATGCCTGATGTGATCATCTGGATGCTGCGGGGTGAGAAGAGGGTTGCCTACAGTCGCATCCCAGCTCACCAAATCCTGTATTCAAGATTCAGCGAGCAGGCCAGCGGTCAACACTGCGGCAAGACGCAGACTGTCTTTTTAAAGGTACTTGTTACCAACAAATAAAGGTTTGACTGTCATGCAGGAGTCGTTTGCAGTAAATCCTTCTGAGACATTTTGCTTTTGATCCTCACAGTACCCTATGGACAAGAGCAAAGGCCTAAAGGTGCCAGTTCAGATCAGAGTCAGCATGTGGCTGGGTCTGTCTGCGGATGAGAAAAAGTTCAACTCGTACTCCGAGGGAACCTTCAGTGTGTTTGCAGAGCTGGTGTGTTAATCCCAAACCTAACTTAGTATAAAGTATCTGAAGCTTTCTCACAAAACAAACCGTTTTTTGATTTATTTGTGATCACATAGTTTTGCAGAAAATGCTTACAGCAGCACAAAGGTGTGTTTTTATGTTGAAATATCAGATTGAATCTCATTTAAAGACCTGAATATTTGATAACATCTCACTCTTGTTGCAAGTCCATCCTTAAAACCATCCAAAAACCAATGACGCAACTAACGCACGGAGCCACAGTGGACATGACAGCAGCTAAGAGTCTCAAAGCAGTGATGGAGAAGAAAATGAGAGAATGACCAAACAAGTAAAGCTCAGACAGTGTCGTAAAACTGACTGAACCTAAACACCTTTAGAGGGTCTCCAAGCTGAAAATTAATGAATTTCCTTTGTGCTGCTTTAAGAATTTGTTCAGCTTGCAAGTATATGGTTAATGTCATGTGAATGTTTACCTTTATTTAATTTTCATAAATATTGACCATTCAGTCATTCATCTCAACATCAAATCATAACATGAAATGAACAATATTCTTTCCTGTGTCATAGTATGAAAACCAGGCCAAGCTCTTCAGGAACTGGGGGACCACGGGACTGGTGGGCCGCCATAAATTCTCAGATGTAACAGGCAAACTGAAGCTGAAACAGGAGTACTTTCTTCCACCCAGAGGATGGGAGTGGGAGTCTGACTGGTTCATTGATCCAGAAAAAACGTGAGTTTAATCAGATTTGGTCATGTGGCATCTGCTTTCCCTCTGGGAAAAAAAAATGACACTTATAAAAAACAAGCTTTTAGGATTCAGGATGCACCGCTGAACACAAGTTTGTGAACTGTGTGGACTGAAGGAAGTGAGCTGTGTCTGGTCTTTTCTGTTCACATTCCTCTCAAGCTCTGAACTATGATTTAATGTCAGCCTGGCTGATAAAGATGCCTTACCAGTCCATGATGTTTTAGTTTACATTTTCCACTCAGTTGTAATATGTGGAAAGCACACTAATGTGTGTGGAGCATCAAGTGGAACATGTTGAGCACGTGTGGAGTTTATGGAGGCCAAACGTAGGGTTCCTCCAAGCGTGATTAGTGTCCTTTTATGTACTACTGAACATGGTGTGTTTTTGATGCCACTAGAGAGGCCCTAAAATCTGATCATAGTGGCTTTAAAGCTATTACTCTCTCATGTTTGACTTTGTTTCAGTTTGCTGACAGAGGCCGATGCGGGCCACACTGAATTCATGGATGAGGTTTTCCAGAATGAGACCCGCTTTCCCGGTGGCGAGTGGAAGGCTGCCTCGGAGCCATACACGGATGTGGTGAGACCAGCACGCTGACATGCAGATAATGTGCAGCATAGCCGCGCATGTCAAACAAATGCAATCTTTTTCTGTGTATCTCTGTGACAGACAGAAATACACACATGGATTTACATGTATGAACTGCAGCAACATGACTCAAGGACTTCTTTTTTGTAATTCTTGAACAATTTTCACAGCTTTTTTTTTTTTTTTTAAAGGCTTCTTTATTTCTTACAAACTGGTTGGAAGGTTTTGGGCTTTTAAACTGTTAGAATATCTATTCCTGTGATTCAGAGGAACGTCACATCAGTGATTTAGTCATATCTGAATCACACCTCTTTCCTGTTCTCTACCGACATGTATGACTGAAAATACACAGCAACTATATATTCAGGTAGATTAAATAAGTATATGTGCCGCTTAAAAAGTTTTATGTTTTACAGAATGGAGAAAAGAGCCGCAACCCGGCAGAGTTTGACCTTCCTCCAGGATGGTCATGGGAGGATGATTGGACCGTGGATGACAACAGAGCTGTGGATGACCGAGGTGCAGAAGTTCACAAAAGTCACCAAATTGCTCTTCTTTCCTTGAGTTACTTACCTCAAAACAAATTTACTTAAATGGAAAAAAAAGAAAGATGCGTGACTGAAGTCATGAGTTTGCACTGAATGGATCATGTTTACTCATCTTGTCTTATGCTCCTGGTTTGATGGGCAGAATTGTATAAATAAACTCACATGACAGATCCATAAACTAGGACTGTGTCTGTGTCTAAAGGCTGGGAGTATGGAGTGACCATTCCTCCAGACGACAAGCCTCGGTCCTGGGTCCCAGCAGAGAAGGTGTACCACGTCCACCGCAGGAGGAGGCTGGTTCGACCTCGCAGGAGAGGTGCCCTCCCTGCAGGAGCAGCTGTGGAGGTCAGCACAGGGCAACAGCATGCTGTTCCAGGCTGTAGTATCATTAGTTTTTAAATGCATGTTAATGTTTGCCAATTCACTTTATTAAGAGCAACTGTTGTATAATATGTGATTGTGATTTTTGCACTATATGATTTAATGTATTGCTGTGCCCTTTGCAAATAAAAGGTCTGAGCTAGATGTTCATTTTTAAATGCAGAGGAGGGATCGAGGCGACCCTGAAGGCTGGGAATTCTCCTCTCTGATTGGCTGGAAATTCCACAGACTGGAGCGTTCATCAGACACAGTTCGACGAAGGCGCTGGAGACGAAAGATGGCGCCAGGAGATCGCCTTGGAGCATGTGCCATCTTTCAGCTGGAGGGGGAATTGGTGAGTAAATAAAATTACTCTATTATTACTGACGTTCTGAATCTGAATCTTACACACTTCAGAAAAGCAAGCAGTCCTGGTTCAACTTGGGAGCTAACAGAAGCAGGAACTGACTATGAGTTCAATGAGTCACTAAATACTGCCAAATATTTACTTATGAATTTTACACATTGACATTCCCACAGTGTGTTTTCATTTGACAAAAAGGTTTGTCTTGCAGGGTGTTGATACAGAGGAAAAAGAGAAGGGCTCCAAGGCCGATGCCACCAAGCTGTTCGGTGCCAACACGCCCACTGTGTCCTGCTACTTTGACAGTGAGTGACACAAACTGCAGACACACAAAAATAATCCCAAAATGTAGATAAATGTACACAACATGCAATACATAAGGGATGTTGTTCCTTTAAAACCCTGTCCAAAGGATCATATATGTACCACCTCCGTGTCTACGTCTATCAGGCAAGAAACCTGGCATCTATGGACAAAGATAGTTTTTCCGGTAAGATTTTGGTGGTCAAAGGATTTATACTTTGAGTTAAAAGGGAAAATTTGCTTGTTAAACATGACAGTTGATTCACAGTTCTTTTTTTTTGTTTGTTTGTTTTACATCACAGATCCATATGCACATGTGTCCTTCCTGCATGTCAGTAAGACAACAGAGAAGCTGAAAGCAACGCTGAACCCAACCTGGGACCAAACTCTGATTTTCCATGATGTGGAGATTTATGGAGACCCCCAGAATATTGCTCACTGTCCCCCCAACGTGGTGCTGGAGTTCTACGATGCTGACCAAGTGGTATGCAGCAGGAGGTTTACAGGAAGAGGGCGTTGGCGGGATGTTATTTCACAATACTTAGCAGAATATCCATTAGAAACAGACAAACAAAAAGGATGTAAATAACTTGTCCACCAAGGTAATTCCCCTCAAACGTATATTAAGACCCAGTAGAAGTGTGAGGTGTTGTCTTTATCTGAAGAGACTACCGGCCAGTGACCAAACAGCTGGTTGGAGCGTTATTTAAAAAAATGCCCTCAGCTGAAGTGATGAACCTAATTTCTTTAAAAAAGTCTCAAAGGCAAGAAATTGACTGAAGTTAAGGTTTTTCCAGCATGAATTGCCTTAAAGCATTATTCAGATAGTTGCATAGTTGTGCATTTTCAAGAATTATATTTTGCAGTTCACACCAAAAATAAAACACTTACATATTTCTATTTTAACTGCACCTTATGTTGGTGCTTCTCTTCTTTTACCTGTTGCTGAATGTTTGAAATGTGTTCTGAGTTCTTTAATTTTACACTCAATAGTTGCATAATCTTCTACATTTCAACGAAGTTACCGTATGTGTGGCATGTGATTATCTTCGTAGGGGAAAGATGAGCTGCTGGGCCGCAGCGTTTGTGCCCCGTTGGTGAAGCTGGACCCCAGCATGGATGAGAGGCCCAGGCTGCTGTGGCATCCTGTCATCCAGAGGGGGCAGAAGGCGGGGGAGGCACTAGTGGCTGCTGAACTTATTCTGAAACACAAGGTTTGCCATGAAACTAATGAAAAAATATACAACGACTATAAAGCATTATACTCTTTAGGACCAGGGTTCTGTAACACAACTTCTATCACAGGCAACATGCATTCATAGCGAGTGGCAAATAACTGTTCTTTCTTGATCATATACTGACTCCTTTTATTTCTACAATGTGGATTAAGAATAATCTCTCAGGAGGAAATTAATGTAATGAGTGTCTCTTTCTCGAAAGTCAGGTGAGTCAGATCTTCCCCTGGTTCCCCCAAAGAGAGCCGAGAACCTTTACATGGTTCCTCAGGGCATCCGGCCTGTGGTACAGCTCACTGCTGTGGAGGTAATTCAAAATCTCAGAGTCCACCTGCCCTCTGAACTTTATACATCTTGTCTTCGCTACCACATCTTTTGTTTGCCTGTCTGTTTCCAGATTCTTGCATGGGGTCTGAGGAACATGAAGCCGTATCAGCTGGCCTCGGTGTCCTCACCCAGCCTCGTGGTGGAGTGTGGGGGTCAACGGGTGGAGTCGATGGTCATCAAGAACATGAAAAAGAGCCCTAACTTCCCCAGTTCTGTCCTCTTCATCAAAGTGGTAATGACAGCGTCACACAGTTTATTGAACGTGTTATGTAATTTAGGAAACAGGTGTCCTAGAGTGACAAAAGGTATTATAATTTGGAGCTATTGAGCTGGAGAATGAACATGCATCAAAAAATAACAAAAAAATACACCTAAACTTTGCATAAATAAGTGAAAACAGAGAATTTAATCTATTTACTGTACCTGGAGTGCTGGAATCCCACTCTGGACAGGACACTATTTGAGGATGTAAAAATGCTCAGTAGAAAATGTAATAAAACGTCTTAAACGTCTCTATAAAACTGTAGATAATATAATTTTCTTTTTTTAATTTTACTCTCATCCAGCTGCTTCCAAAGGACGAAATGTACACGCCGCCCATAGTGCTGAAGGTGATCGACCACCGTCCGTTTGGCAGGAAGCCTGTGATAGGTCAGTGCACCATCACGTCTCTAGAGGAGTTCAGATGTGACCCAAACGTCGTCATTTCAGAAGGAGCCAGGGCCTCGAAAAGTAAGGAGCAATACTGAAACAGACACATTCTCATGCAATATTGAAACAATAATAATCTTCCGTCTAATTTTGACCCGTTCAACAGTGGCTCTGATGATGTCTTCCCCTCGCAAAGATGTCTCGATCACCATGGAAGAGACGAGACCACTGCTAGAAGCTCAGGTAGTTCCAACGGCCTTCTGTCATTGTCAACTCACATTGAGCTGCTTCTAGAGTCTGAAGTACAAAAATTTGACTTTTATGTCAAATTTGACAAATGTCATTACTCTGGCTTGCAGTTCTTATACAGCATGTCATCTGCTGTCAACAAAATGGCTTCGCCTACTTCCTACTTAGTATGTATGATTACTTATTTTAGCTCTCTAATTCACAAGGCCGGGTCACCAATGACTCCACCAATGAAGCCTGAGTATCACTCAATTCATAGTACTACAGCACGCTCAGTAAAGGCATCATCATGTCACATGATTTTATCTAATTTAACTGGACCCACCTTAATGAACACATTTATTCATTTTGATCACAACAAGGGCGTAACATTTGAATAAGCAAAGAACAAGTGGTGTGACAAACATCTATTTTCCCCAAGGTTGACATAAATTTCCAGTATGTAGCGATCACATATTCCTTAACTCAAAAGTACTTTCCTTCATTTGGTCCCTTACAAAGGTTTACACTCTTTATGATCTAATAATAGACCTAGGGTTGCTTTAACGCCGGAATGTTCCTTTGACTATCCTAAATCTGTGAAACCTGCAAAAGCTGGGGTGTGACACACAGATGTTACTGTGGATATTTTTTAACTAGCTTATCTGATGCTAAAGAGGAAGTTTTAGAAATTCAATCAAGGTATCATATGTTAGGTGGCATATGTTCATTAAGCTTTCAGATTTAACATGTAGACATAAAAATCTACAGCGTATAATTCTTGTGATGTAGGCCGATAAATGCATTTCCCAACATTTCATCACATTTAAAGAGCAGGTTTAAGGCTCTTCTTGCCCCTCGGCCATGTCGAATACCATGTGTAACTTCATTAGTTCAGATGGGACAAAATACATTTTACATTATGATAAAAGCTGATTTTTCTGACCAAAGGCAGGGCAAGTTTATTTGCATAGCACACTTCAGTAACAAGAAAATTCTAGGTGCTTTACATAATGAAATCATGAAAATTAAGAAAAAGAAATTATGAGCTACAGTGCACTGGCATGATAAAGAAAAGTTAGACTTAAGCTAGAGTTACGGTTTAGTACAGAAATTAACATTGTTTAAATCTAAATTCAGAATGGTTTAAATAATTCAGTCTGTAAATAATTTAGTTTTTAACCTTGATTTAAAGGAACTGAGGGTTTTAACATTCCTGCAGTTTTCTGGAAGTTTGTTCCAGATCTGTGGAGCATGAAAGCTGAATGCTGCTTCTCCATGTTTGGTTCTGGTTCTTGGGACACCGAGCAGACCCGAACCGGAAGACCTGAGAGGTCTGGATGGTTGATATTGTAACGGGTCTCTGATGTACTTTGGTCCTAAACCATTCAGTGTTTTATGGACTTACAGAAGTATTTGAAACTATGTTCTCTGAGATGCCTCAGAACGTGAATGATGAAGTCCACTTTCTCATTTCTAGTGAGAATTTGTTTTTTTTTTTTTGTTTTTTTTGCCCTTGTTTGCACATATATTTATGATTGATACCATGTTGGTATAACCGGAGTTGTATATATGCATTTTAATCTAGTAACCAAGGGTGTTTTGTGTGTGTGGGTGTGTGCAAGTGTGCTACCTTCACCAGCCCTCATAACAGTCAAACTATATTTTTATTGATCCCTGGAGAAATCAAACAAGATAAGAGTAAAGGGAGAGTCGAAGAGAGGGGTGTAAATGTTCTGCAGAGGAGGGCTAGAGTCACCGGGTGTGGAGGGTGAGGAGAGAGAGAGTAGGAGAGAGAGACGAGACAGTGGTGGTGCAGTCTGGTGTCTGTGTTGTAATATGCATCAAGAAGAGTTTATAATGTGTTGTTTAAAGAGTAAAAAGTGGACACAAGACAATCAAGTGTTATAAGCAAAAAAGAAAACAGAGAAAAGGGGGGAGGAGCTTTCCATTTACAATCACATCGTTTGAGCGTTTGGGGGGGGTTGGAGGCAGTATTGAAAAGTCATATATATAATAGGCATAGAAGTATTTAAATACTCATACATGTCCACATATATCAAAATAAAGTTATAAACAGAGAAGATAGATAAATAATCCATACACACACACACACACACACACACACACACACACATATTCATACAATCAATGAAAATAAACCGTGGATTAATGTGTGGACATCTAAGAGTTTTGCTATGCATAGGTGTAAAATACATATGCACATGTACATGATTATACATACATACAAATATACATTGATACATGCTGTACAGGTGTGCCTAATTGAAGTACACACATATATATATATATATATATACACATATACACACATACACATATATATATATATATATATATATATATATATATATATATATATATATATATATACATACATATATATACATACATATATATACACACATAAGTAGCTATTCATATGATATACATACACATACCTTTAAATCATTGCATATAGTATATCAGTATATGCATACACTTTGCATGTTCATGTCACAATACATTTCCCCGTAATCCTTTACTTACACTCATGCAACTCATATTCATACATACATACATACATACATACATACATACATACATACATACATACATACACACACCCATGCATATCATCCATATAAGTATATACATCCACTTGCATGTATCCACATACACCTAAATAGATACATGCACATAGGGATACACACACACAAATACATAAACATGTACACACACGCACACACACACACACACACACACATATACACACACACACACACACGTGCGTGCATGCATGCATGCACACATACACACACACACACACACACACACACACACACAGCTATTCATACATACATACATACCACATACATTCACGCATATACACAACCACACTCACGTATATAACTACACACACACACGCACACATACACACACACAGCTATTCATACGTACATACATACATACATATCACATACGTTCGCACACATATATGCACAAACATACTCACGTATATAACTACACACACATATATACACACCAATACATACACATACACACACGCACACACATACACACACACACCCATACACATACACATATAAAACATGCATCTATGTATATAAACTCACTTATTTGCACATAATACATACAAGAATATAATAATAATAATAATACATTTATTAATTACAAAACTAATAATATTAAGTCATTTAAACACTTCCTCCTTTAACTAGTTATTCTTACCATTCCGTTGTTGGTTCCTATCGTCATCGGTCCAGCGCCCCAACCCTCCCCCCAGCCCTGGGCCACCCCAGCCCCCCACGGCAGCGGCCGCAGCCAGCAGGAGGGGAGGGAGTAATCCGAGGCCGCCGATCCCACACCCTCCCTTAGTACAGACCATTACCAGCTGGAGACCCAGCAGGCTCAAGGAACAAGGCCGCGATATGCCCCCAGATCCCCGACCCCCCAAACATATCGAACCCCGCACGGGCAAGAAACAGTGTCGTCGGTGGCCCGCCAATGCATCGGCCCCCGCCACGCGCCCCGGCGACGCGACAGCGACAGCAGCATTCTTGATCAGCTGTAGCTGTCTGGTTGACTTTTTAGGCAGACCTGTGAAGACACTGTTGCAGTCATCAAATTGACTGAAGATAAATGCATGGATGCAGGTTCCTCCCCTGGCGTTGCACCTGCTGTTTTTGTTTAAAGTGTTCGAATTTGGCTACGATCGGACGTGGACGTTTGTTTTCCGGGTTTTTACGCCCGATACGATGGACTCTGTGAAACGAAATGTCTTTCACAGTGTCTGCTGGGATTTTTAGTTGTTTCATCATAAATTCTTTGATCAGCTGCTCAGGGTTGTCCTCTCTTGTTTGCTCCGGGATTCCAGAAAACACCAGATTGTCCCTCATGCTGCGCGATTGTAAGTCAAGCATCGCTTCTTTTATTTCTTTATTTTCTCTCGTAACGACCGCCAGCTGGGATGACATTGATGTCACGGATTCTCGGAGAGAAATGTTTTCTGTAGTCAGCGCAGCAATTTGGTTTTGGCTGAATTCCAGACTTTCGCGTAGCTGCTGGAATTCTTTATGCAGTAACTCGACAAGCGCCATCCTAGTGTCCAGTCCGGACAGTTTTTCATTAATTGAAACGAGAATGTCACTCACCTCTGAGCTGGATGAGTGTCTCGGAGAGCTGTGTGTGGACTCGGACTGTCTGGTCCTCTTACTTGGCGTGGGCTTGATTTTCTCCATATGGCTCGCTGACTCGGCGTCCTCCGCGGCACAAAACGTGTTGTAGAACGCGTCGATAAAGTTTTCAAGTTCTTCCACCTTTTCAAGGTGCTGCTGAGACATTAGTCCTTTGATCCTGGAGATGTTCTTCAGGTGAAAGAAGGTCGACTTTGTAAGTGTTTTAATGTGTGTCTGAAGGTTCAGGTCTGAGTCCATGACTACACCCAGTTTTCAGGTCTTATTGTAGCCCCAATAACTGAAGCTGTGTGGTGACTTTTAAATGCTCTTCTTTTGGTCCAAAAACAACTACTTCAGTTTTGTTTACTTAACACTTGTATCTCATATCACCTGGTAACATTGTAATGTAAAGTTGTGTGTCATTTCCATAGTTATCGTGCGAAAGCATGTGTTTTAAATAGGAGTGGTCCTAGGATGGAACCTTGGGGATGTCAAGAGTAAATCTAAGTTAAATCAGTAAAATAAAAACAAATGGAGATAAATACAATCAATTCCAATTATGTATTTATTTTTATTGTATTTTTTTTTTGCTATATTATATATACATAATTTTGTAACACATGAACCCATCATCTTGCAGTTCAGTTTGTGGCTTACTTCTGCTACATGATGACTATAGATACTACCAAACCAAGAGTGAAATGTAACAAGTAAAGAGACAGCTGATGTCATCAGATACCCTTTTCACAGCAGACATTTTGGCCTCGTTTACACCTGACATCAGCATGTGTCTTATGTGATGCGATTGCAAGTGCAGACAAGTGTAGATAAGTGTACATTACGTCACAACTGACATTGTTAACTTTTCATGTGCTTCAGGGGAATACTTTTGATGACACACTAAGGCCTTAGATGCAAAAAGACACATAATAGTGATTTATACTGTTGTTGTTTCAATTAGCAGAGTCAAGTTGAGTTTTTCACCACCAGGTGGCAGCAATTCACTTCAATAGCTTCGTCTGCTAAGAGTCAAAAGAAGAAAAGATTAAAGACAAAAGTGTGTTTTCTGAATGCGTTCTTTTTTGCATGTTCCATGCATGTAAATCTCATTAAATATTTGAGATTCCTTTCATGCCGTGGACTAAGATGACTTATCTACTTTAAGAACAAATAATAAGCACATGCTGCTGACATAGACCACACCTTTGTGTGATCAGGGGCACAAATGTTTTTTACATGCCACTAAAATGGGCTAAAATGTCAGCCAGAATGCCTGGAATGTGGTTAAAGTTATGGAATGAAAACCCATCCTTCATGTGTCCTAGATGCGTTTTTATATTTGTACTTAATGCTGTCCACTTGTGAGTTCATGGCCTAAGACATGCGCTAATGCCAGGACCAAACAGGGCTTTATCAGTAGAGCATGCACAATAACTCCTGAGTGGAACGCACTCTTCTTCATTACACATGTGCTTCTCTTGCTTTAACATACTGTAAAAATGCCTGCTGTGTTAAAGCTACGCTGCCTTTTGTTACGCCCTTGTTTCACAGAATTGCCACCAATCATGAAATTACCCCTTTGGACTACTTGATCCATCTTTCCTTTACCACAACTCGGTTTCACTTTCTGATCGGTGTTTGAAATCTATCGCACATTACGTGCTTCCTGTGTGTCGTTGAGCTTTTACGTCATGATTGTGTGTATATATTTGTGACTTCTTTTTCTGTTTTGCAACACATCGCATCTTCCTCCAAAGCGTGTAGAGAAGGTGAGAGAAAACAAGATATGAGCTCAATTCTAGTAAAATAAGAGTTCTCCCATTTGTGTTCAAATAGCTGTTAAATATAGAAAAGTGATAAAGCAATATTCTTCTTTTCTTTTTTTTTTTAGGAAAAAGAGACAGTTGATTGGTGGAGTAAATTCTATGCCTCATCAGGAGATCAGGAGAAATGTGGCCCTTACGTCAAGAAAGGATATGACACCCTTAAAGTGAGCCAACTCTATTATTCTTTCCACATTACACACAGCTGACTTTATTTCTGAAAGTGCAAAAGCTTCTTTGTGGCTGCAGATTACTTGACTATCAGAGTGACTTTCCAGGTGTACGACTGTGAATTGGAGAATGTCCCAGAATTCAAAGGGCTGACTGATTTCTGCAACACCTTCAAACTGCAGAGGGGCAAAAATGAAAATGGGGATGATGACCCCACTGTGGTTGGAGAGTTCAAGGTAGTTTGACAGGATTCACAATAATAACCGTAGTATCTATTAGCAACTACAGTCAATCTGAAAAATCTGAGAGAATTTCCTTCATTCAGTGTGGTTCATGTTCTTTTCTGTGCAGGGTGCATTCAAGGTTTACCCCCTGCCAGATGACCCGGGTGTTACCCCTCCACCACGTCAGTTCAGGGAGCTGCCAGAAAGTGGACCTCAGGAGTGTCTAGTTAGGATCTACGTGGTTCGGGCAATAGACCTGCAGCCTAAAGACAATAATGGCAGTGTAAGAATGAATCCGTGTTACCGGAAGCGATCTTCCTCTTCTTTCAGCTGATAGCCTGTTTCCATCTTTCCCTGTTTTCTGCATCTTCTTCTATCACACCAACCAGCTGCGTATCTTTTTTTTCACAGCATCCAGGAACCTTCTCTATGGCTTTTCTCTTTTTCAGCTCCATCTCCAGCATCCTTCTACCAATGGATCCACTATCCCTCCTCTTTATGGGCTCCATATTTCATGGCTCAATCAGCTCCTTCTGCTCTCTCTTCTCAGTGTGATCCATACATAAAGATCTCGGTGGGGAGAAATACACTTGATGACCGAGACAACTACTTACCCAACACCATCAACCCTGTGTTTGGAAGGTAAACCTTGTAGATGGTTTATTTTAAGTTTATGTAAGTTTATGTAGATAATCTATTTTGCACTTCTCCGAAACTCCGCTATGTTGTTTAGGATGTTTGAGATGACGTGTTTCCTACCCCAAGACAAGGATCTGAAAATCGCAGTCTATGACTATGATATGCTGACCCGCGACGAGAAGGTCGGCGAGACAGTGATTGACCTGGAGAACCGCTTCCTCTCCCGATATTACGCATACTGCGGCCTCTCACAGACCTTCTGCATGTAAGAAAGTATCTGACCACAAGTGTTAAGTCTTAGAGGGGATATAAAAAAAAAAAACGTTTTTATTCCTTTTCTTGTCATCCAAGTTCTGGCATCAACCAGTGGAGGGATCAGCTGAAGCCGTCTCAGATCCTTGACAACCTGGCTCGTTTAAAAGGCCTGTCCACACCCAGGACCGAGGACAATGGCACCTCAGTCACTTTCAATGGAAAAGATTATACGTTGGCGGAGTTTGGTAAGTGACACGACTTGAAATGTGTTATCACATATGTTTTTCTTCATGCTGGTATGTACTCAACATTAATGCTGATGCATCAAATATTGTAATGGTTATGAATCAGAGAACGGAAAGATGGTTATGTCACATTTGACTTCACCACAAGTGTAAAACCTGTGTAGCTGAGGTACAACTGGTTTTTGATTAAAGAGAACAACAAAGAAATCCACCAGCACTTGGGCCCGGCCCGTGAGCGACTCTGTCTGCACGTGCTCAGAACACAGGGGCTCGTCCCAGAACATGTGGAGACCAGGACGCTTTACAGCAGCTTCCAGCCCAACCTCTCCCAGGTTTGATGCTGCATGTTGTTTCTGTTCACGTTTGCACTGACCATGAATCAGTTTTGTAAAATCGATATGTATCGATTATATCTGTTTAGGGAAGGCTTCAGATGTGGGTGGATGTTTTTCCTAAAAACATGGGACTTCCTGGACCTCCTTTTGACATCACACCCCGTAAGCCTAAGAAGTAAGTACCGTATCCTTCAGCTCTTCCTCGCTGGTCACACTAGACGCCACTGTGCTACAACCCACTCTGCTCGGCTGTTCAGGTATTTCCTGCGTGCCATCATCTGGAACACCACAGAGGTGACACTGGATGAGACCAGCATCACTGGAGAAAACATGAGTGACATATATGTCAAAGGATGGATGCCAGGCATGGAGGAGGACAAACAGAAGACGGATGTCCACTACAGGTCTCTGGATGGAGATGGTAACTTTAACTGGCGGTTTGTCTTTGGGTTTGAGTACCTGCCAGCTGAACAACTCTGCCTCGTATCCAAGAAGGTGAGGCTTGTGTAAAGAAGCAGATGTTGAAAAGAAAGCCTGCATTGTTGTTTTAAAACATGTTTGCGTATATTCTTTATTCAAACAGGAACACTTCTGGAGTCTTGACAAAACAGAGTTCAGGATTCCCCCCAAGCTGATTGTTCAGATATGGGATAATGACAAATTCTCCCTGGACGATTACCTCGGTAAAATCATGTGTTTAAAGTGAAATGAGGATTTAGATTGCATGTAAGATCAGCTTTACAAACCCTGACTATGAATTCATTCTGTTCCCAGGCACACTGGAGCTGGATTTGTGTAAACTTGTCGCTCCTGCAAAAGTTCCAGAGAAATGTTCCCTGGAGATGATGTGCGATCAGGAAATGGTAGATACAAACAAGCTGCGGAACAAGTCTCTGTTTGCACAGCAGTCCGTCAGAGGCTGGTGGCCTTGCTACATCGAACGGGATGGCAAGAAGACGCTGGGCGTAAGCATAAAAAACACCGTGCACACAAAGACTGGTGGTATTTTCTTAAGTGTATTTGCTCAAACCTAAACTACTGAGCAAGAGTTGGTAGAGATGGATGAAGAGAAAGATCTCTTAAAGGGGGACAGTGCTGAATGTAATCTGTTAAAGCAAAGAAACTTAACTAAAACTGTGCTGCAAAATACGAAGAAAAACAAAATCACCATCCAGATGCTTTAGTTCATATCAATGACTTCTAAATAAGGTGCAACTAAGCGGATCGGCCTTGGCTGACTGTTTTAAAAGTGTCGAGCTCTTTGCTGTCATGCTGCCGCATCTTGCACATCACGTCTGTCTCCTTTGTGCACCTCGCAGGGCAAAGTGGAGATGACACTGGAGATTGTAAGTGAAGCAGACACGGATGCGAGACCTGCAGGAAAAGGAAGGGACGAACCCAACATGAACCCAAAACTCCACCCTCCTAAGTATGAGGCCGCAGTGGAATCGCTGTGAAACCAAACTGATTGTGAAAGCTTGTTAGACATGTCCGGACAGGAGTGCTTTAGTGTTTTTAACATCTATTTAACATCTAACAAATATGGTTCCCCTCTTTCCAGCCGCCCGGAAACATCCTTCTTTTGGTTCACCAACCCGTGTAAGACGATGAAGTTCATTGTGTGGAGAAGGTTCAGGTGCCTCTTCATCGGAATCATCCTCCTCATCATTGTGGTTCTCTTCATCGCCATCCTGTTGTACTCTTTACCGGTAAGACCAGAATAGCAGGAAACATCTTCTAACATTTATCTCATGTTCTGAAATAGATTGGTCTCATGTTGGAAGGCTTTTTACTTGTGAAGAAGAAAATTGTGAGGTTTGGTGCTTTATAGACTCGGTCCAGACTGCAGAACGTGTATCAGTGATTTATCTTCTGCCTTTTCCAGAACTACATCTCAATGAAGATTGTGAAGCCACTGAAGTAACTCTGGAACGGAGGGAAAGTAGCTGCAAAGGAAATCACACTAACAGAACATGCTGCCAAACTGTCAACATGGCGTTTTATTATGGGATGGGGTGCTTGAGCATTTGCACTATATCAGTATAAGAATATTTTGCCAACATCACTGTGACCACCTTCACAAAGACCCGGACTTCTTTAGTTTCCCAACCACATCTTCTGACACACTCGTTGGACATCCAGGAAACAAATATCTAATTATTGAAATGCAATCGGTTGCAGCAGTCATGTAGTGAGCTGCTGGAGTTTTCATTAAACATCCATCAGCTTCCATTTTTTTCGGGTTCGGGTTTTGGGAGCGCCAGCCTTTTCCCGGCCACATCCTCCAGGATGACAAGGCATTCCCACACCAGCCGAGGGATATAATCTTTCCAGCGTGTCCTGGGTCCGTTGGGCCAAACCTCACCTTGGAGGCATCCCAGATCACAAACCCACCCGAGTTTGGTCATTCAGATATGGAGGAGAAGCAACTCCAAGTCTCTCTGGGATCACTGGACATCTCACCATCTTTTTTTTTTTTTTTTAAATCAGATTGTGCCTTTCACAGAGTTGATTTTCACTGTTAAGATCTTGCATTTGTAGGCTACACGCTGCAACAATTAAAGTGTTTTTATTATGTGACTGTTAAATTAGATTGATTTACAAGCCAGGATTTCACTTTTCCTCTTTCATTAATCACAGATTCGTCCTCAGTTTCACAGATCTGTCAAATATAAATATATCAGGAGTCTCATTTCATCTTTTTCTTCCAAGACTTATTTACTTATTCTATTTTTTCCTGTGAGAATTGTTAGTTGCAGATTTAGCTGCCCTTAAACTAGGCAGTAAGTTTTAAAAATGTAAAAAACAGTGTAATTTTTTTTTTTTTAAACTGTTACAGGTAAAGTAAGTGATAAAGTAAAATCAGATTTACACATGACAGCTACAAGTTAAACTTTACATTTAATATTCAGTTATGTACAGCACATGTTGTACAGGAATCATGACTTTATACAATTAGGATCCAAATTGTATGTACTGAAGTACATTAGTTTCCATAAAATACAAATATTTAAAGTTGCAATATGTAAAATGGTTGGTTGACAAATATTAAACCTTAAAAAAAAAAACTGACCACGTATGTATAGAAATGAGACAGATGAGGACATTATGTTAAAAACATTGCTGCTCTTCAGAGCGCCACTAAAGTCACCATGGTAACCAGCCAACACTGGGATGTACTTCCATGTAATGCCACTAGAGGGGGGAAGCGAGTGTATGTAGTATCTAGTAACCCACAGCACTGCACTCATTAATCAAGTTACCGGATGGGTACTCAGTGAAACTGGGCAGTTTGGGTTACATTTCTTTGCCTTAATATGAACCACTTTGTTTCACTTCAGCTTCCTACATTCATTCCCTCCCTCCTCCTTTCCTTGCCTACCTAAACAGCTGGAGCACTTCAGACAAGAGCCGTGTACGACACAGGAGGTTAAACTTATCCAGGGTATCTTCTGGCTTCGAAAAATCCTAACAATCATGATCCCACTAACGGGTAATTAACGGGTATGTCAGCTCAGATTTTCCAACTTTGGATCTGGGCATGTTCATGTGAAAAAGACAGCTGTTGCATCAGATGATCAATCAAAAACATATGTTCAGCTCGGGACTTATTTAGGTCAACTCTAAAATAAATTAATAGATTTAAGCCTAATTTGAGTAAGTAAGAATAATCATAAATCAGTAAGTTATAATGAACGCTGCTACTAACAGGAGACAACCCCCTCTTTTACAACAATTTCTACATATTGCAACTGTAAGTTAACCTTTTGTTAAGGCTTTTTCCACTGAATGACTGCTGGCATTACTCTTCCTTTGCACCGTCCCGTTTGCAGTGCTCCCTCAGTAAAGCCTCCACCTCTGCTCTCCGTGCCAGGCTGTTGGTCTTGCCTTGGAAACGCCCGTTCTTCCCTGCACCCTTCCCCTGCAGCAACTCTAAAACCCTGGAGAGCACAAAGAGGACACGTCGTTTCAATATACAGTTATCTTTAAAACAATAGAAACCAAATAAACATGTGGTGAATTCTCTCACCGTGGCCCCATTTCAGTCACTGGTCCACTGGGTCCAGCCAGGAGAAACAAACCGGGCCCCTTTTCCTCTCCGACCGTCAGGAAAACCAAAGTTTCCTATGACCAATTTAAACAGTGCTTCAGGAAAGAAACTGACATGCCAACGGCGAGAGTGAAGCAGGCAGCTGGTGATCTTACCTCCGTGTTGATTTCATTGGCAATGATATTCATAAACTCGTTGTCACCCTCTTTTCTGTAGGAAGAAAAATGGAGCAAGTCTGGGTCACCAGCGGGGTTTTTTGAGGAAATTCAAAATCGGGATACATTTTTGAAGGCATACAAACATAAACAACTATAATCTTACTTATGTAAGCTGAAGAAGTTGCTCTTTTGAGGGTCGTGTTTGTAGTTGTGAGCAATGAGGATGGCCATGTCCCGCAGCAGGCTCAGGTTAGTCTGGCAGCAATAACGTTTAAATTAACTCCTAAAACTTTCAATCGCTCTCCAATACAGGTGACTTAAAAGATTCTGTTACCTTTTGGAGCAGTTTCACAGACTTCTGCAGCTTGTCAACCGCCTCGACATGTTCATCTGGTCCTGTCCTGTTGAACCAAGACACAGATGTTTGTGCACGTGAATTTAACGCACATCTGGAAGTTTTTCATAATTTGAGCTCACTTCAGGAGAGACACCAGGGAACGCTCAGTGGTGTAGCTTTTCTCTGCGTATTTCAGGACCCTGTTTCCTGCCAGGAAGATCAGGTTGGTTTTGTTTTTCTTTCCTTTCTCAGTCCCAAGCAATTTTATAACCTAAAGTTTATATAAAAATGAAAAAACTATGACTAAATGCGATTACATCGGATTTCTTAAAAGTTGGTGGTATGTCTGAAAAGTTGTACCTGCAAGTCGCTGAGATTAGACACATGGGTTCCACAGCACATGTTGGCATCAATGCCCTCGATATCAACGATCCGAATTGGGCCCGCATGGTCATCCGGCAGCCCTCGACTCCTCACCTGATTCACACATGCATACATCTTGTTTGAAACAGCGCACGGTTTCTTCAAACCCTCATTTTAGTCTATTCAGAAGGCTGATTTTAAGACACGGTGGCTACATAATCACAGACCTTTTCCACCGCGGGGTCGTCTATTGAGAGAAGCTGAACATTAACAGCAACTTGAGCTCGAATCTTCTCGTTTACAGCCTCCTCCAGCTCCTGAAGCTGCGCCGCTTTCACAGAGGGAGTGTCCAGTTCGATGCTACTTTTCTGACGCCCAAGTTCCCTGGAAAAAAAAAAAACAAAAACAAAGGAGGTTAAAGGCATAAGCCTTGATGTTAAAAGGGAATATGATGTGTGCAGTGGTGACGCACCAGGACGTGGTTTTGTATCCAAACATGGTGTCTGCCAAAGCTGTGATCAGATGCTGACCTAAGAAAAGGAGAAAAAGGCTGAACTCGCATCCTTCAACATCTACAGTGCAAGAGTGAGGCAGTCTCAGGCAACACATTTCATAGAGAAACCCCCTCATGATCCTGTAGTCTAGAGGACACAGTGCATGAGAAACCATCAAGCCACCACAACCATTCAGGAGTATCTTTTCTTAGTCCAACCTAGTAGCGGGCTCTGACTCCTACTTAGATTTGAAGTTAACCCGTGGACGCTGACGGTTAACAAATCAGAGGCTATGAGATGAGACTTCAACTGTGTTGGTTCAGAGGTTCACTTAAGGAGTCGAAACGTGCACAACGCGCATCCTCTTTAGGTGCATTATAACAGAAATGAGAAGGCATGCAGAGAAATAAAATCGGAAGCGCTCCGTTTCCACACTTGTTTTCTGAAACTTTTTATTTCCACATGTTTTCAGTGCTGCTCCTCCTTACCCGAGTGTTGCTGCATATGATCAAACCTCCGCTCCCAGTTCACCTTCAGCTGCACCTCCTGACCCTCACCCAGAGGCGTGGCCACAAAGTGCACGGCATCTGGCCCTTGCCTTGTGACCCTCAAAACTGGGACCTCTCCAATCAGTCCATGATCATCTGGCTGTGGAAGAATAATGTATAGCACAGTAGACATACACCAATCCTAGAACGTAGTACTTCACGTTGAACTAACTTACTTGGCCTCCTCCTTCGGGAAATAAGATGGTGTCTTGGAGTCTCACATTGAAGCCTTTGAGAATTTCTCTCTTTCCGTTCACTTCTTGTTTTAGTTCCGCAGGGACACAGGACACTACAGAGGTAACGAACTAAAAGGAAACAAATGAAATAATATTTTTAAAATAAACAAATAAATAAAAAATGTCGCTTAAAATTACCAGATGCAAACTAACCTTTAAGTGGGAGCGTGTTTTTATTGTTTGGGGACTTAATTAACATCTGGGTTTTTAAATAAAAATGTGATTAAAATAGTTTTTTTTTCTTTAAAAAAAAAAAAACAAAAAAAAAACAGGAAAGTCTGAAAAACTGGTGGATCAGTTATGCTCAAGTTGAAGTTAGTTTCCTATTTGTGGGCACGAAGAAATTAACCATTTCATATGGAGTTGGGATTTTCTTTTACTTTAAAGATCTGCTCTGAGACCTTATAGCTGCCAAAATAAACAAACAAATAAAAATTAAAAAGATTTATTTTTAATATGTATCGAAATCGAAAGCATCGAATCGAAAACTAACTTCAATGTGGTTTCGTTCGATTGTGTTTTGGGACATTTATTATATTTTAAAATGAGAGAAATAATACGCGTGCAGACAATACTGTGAAGGGAGGAATTCACAACTCACAACTCATACCGCTATGAGAATAAAATTAAATATTTCAGAGCAGAAGTGAGGCGAGTGTTAGCTCGTGTAGCCGGTGCGCTGTGCAGCCGCCACGCCGATCAGAAAAGTAGTTTTTTCACTTCCCGGAGATTATTGACGTTTTTGCATGTTATTTCGCGGATACATACCTCTTTCATATAGCAATCTCGCTGACACTGAAAAGCCATTCTGGGCTGTTTATGGGAGAAACCTTTGGCTGGGACAACACGAGATCACTGACACAGTTTCACAGCAGTCCGTTGGACGGGTAGCAGCGTGGTCCAAACGTAACGGTTCCGACTTTAACATGAAATGGTTTGTTTGATTGATTGGTTTTAGTTTTTAAAACACATCTCCACAGTGGTTAATTGATCAGCTGAGCCCCACTTAAAAACTGGGTACATGCCACCGGGTAGAGTCCACAAACACAGGCAGTCCACCGGTCCCCGGACCTACATGGGACCCACATGTGCAGCCCACGTTTGAGGCCCACATAGTTACACATTTAAATTGATTTCACTTATTTGAGTCTCAACACAAAATAATAAGAAAAAAATAGACTATGATTAGATTAATTAATGTAGCATAGAGAATTGTTCTACCTGTTTCTTATGTATGACTGTTTTCTAGTGTGTTTGTATATCTATACAAAAAAAGGAAAAAACACGGAATGAATGAGAAAAACTGTCATTATAATGATTTTATGACACAGTCACAGAAACCATAATGCTGAACAAGTTATGTTTTCATTGTTATTTTTATCAAAACTGACCAAACATTATTTCCAAAACATCAATAAATAAACAGACAGCCTACAAAAAATGTCACGCATATAAAAACTGTATTTTGAAACACAACAAATGAATTCCACAACAAATATTACAAGGATCAGCTCCGTCTTCAGTATCCCAGGATACAGAGTTTATCCGCCTCCATGAATGGGGAAAATGTTTCATATCTGTCAATCAGACTGTAAAAAGAAAGAAAATGGACCAATGTTAGTGACCACATTGATATTATTGATAAATTAAGATTTTCTTTATCCAGTCTAACAAAGGTGATTGATATAATAAACATCATAAACTAAAATGAATTTCAGCTGTCTGTATAATGTGATCAAGCGAACTTTCCTACAACTATTCACTTTACTTACATCACTGAGATCACCCATGTCTGGTATTTGTCCTTTGTTAGAGACGGCCATATCTCTGATCATCTGAAAAAGCAAAGCTCGGTCTTCACACATGCACAACAATCCAATTTAAATTAAAAAAAAAAACATACAAAAAAAGAGAAACAGAATATTGCAAAATACATTTGCATTGAACTGAAAGTATTTCATGTTGCGTTACTATCAAGGACAATAACCACTTACGTCTGCATATCTGTCATACTCTTCCTTTCCCTCATCTTCCTCGTGCTCCCAGTCCCTCCAGTTATCAAAGTCCACTGATATCCAACTTGGCTGCAGAAAGAAGAGTGACACAATGTTCAGTTTTATTTACCAAGTTAAGCTGAAGTCAGTTTAACTCTTTATCCAACCACAATCTCTGAGCTAGTCCTTGGTAATTAGGTAGAATTAATCAATTTTAAATATACTTATAGAGCCCATATACCTTTGCTGGATCCTTCTGCAAACGAGGCCATGCGTAATCAGGTTTCATTTTCCTCAGCAAGACATTGATGGTGCGGTCATAGACTCTTTCCCTGGAGTCCTTGTGATAACATAACAAAAACGAACGGTTTAACATGAAGATTTAGTCAGCACCATATCAGTTTAATTACATGGGACTGCTTATCATCTCCCAACAACTGCATACTTACATGGATCTGGATCTTGTCATAGAAGTGGAGCTCATTGTAGAAGACATCGTCTGATTCATTTTTGCAGCTGTTGCACAAACAGAACAAATAAGTCACAGAAAAAAAAAAAACATCATGCGAGATTCCAGTCATCAAGCCTAGAAACCTCACCATAAAATCATTTTCTCTTGCTGGATATCAACACGGACATCTTTAGGTCTCTGAACCAAGAAGTTGACGGTAACGTATTTCTTTCTGTCAAACCACACTGCATGTGCTGGCTGGCTGTTGGGAGACATGATTAGGAATCATAAGTGGGATTTTTTTTGAAGCGTGAAGCCTGTGTGACGTCTGATCTATTAGGTTTATAAAAAAGGAAATGGGTAACACTTACCTCTCTTCTGGTCTGACAATTTTAGGTTTGTTCATTTTGACTTTTGCTACTTCTCTGTTCCTTTTAGTCGCTGGAAAACAAAAAGGACGAAGCTTGTTGGTTCAGTTGTGTGCTCTGATGGAGGCCAGAGAAGTTATATTTAGAGCAGTTGGTATCAGCTGCTGGAAGGCCTGCCTGCCACAACCTTCTCCCTGCTATTTATAGGCTGTCGGTGGAACACTCGGGAAAACCGATGCATTTTCTGGGCTCTACAACGAGCCACCCTTTGACTAAGAGGGTGAACGTGGGCTGAACGTCGCTCAGATTCACAACAGAAAAGAGTAAAACATGTTGTGAGTGTAAAAGAGATAGCAAGAGTAACTAATGATTACATAACTGCTTTTTTAAAAAACTTTTACTATATTTTTTATTTACTTTTTCCATTTTTGTTGATTCATTCCAGACATGTCAAAAAAATTGTATAACATATGAATCTATGTATCTATAAATAAATAAATATATATATACACACGTGCATACACACGTATTTGACCATTTAAACCCCTTTGTTAATAAATCTATATAAATAAATGAATCTGTTATCAATTTATGTAAACAAAATAAAGAAATCTATAAAATAAATCTATCCCCAATGTGCACACACCTATCTATAGACACATACCTATATACATGCACATACATAGCAATACATAAACACATATATCCTGTTTAACATGTCTGAAAAGTGGTAGCCCACATTACCTCTGCAGTAAGTAATACAAAAACATGTATTACAATGATATATTTTTCAAATAAGTGTATAAATGAAGCGTGAAATGGGAATAGGTATGTAATAGTTACTGATGAAAAAAGCTAAAATATTGATCAGAATTGAAAGGGCTTGAGCGTTTTTGATTTCTGTTGGATCCTAACTCATGTTGAAGTATAATTATTATTTACGAGAAAGGTATGGCCAAATCCTTTTTAATAAGAAACTAAGTTATGAATGCAAGGCAGACCAAATGGGACTCAGATATTAAATGAAAACACTATTAGAGAATAAAAAAATTGAAAACTTTTTTTTTTTTAGGAAAATGTAGGCAAAAAATGTAATTTTCTAGTCTACAACTAGGACACGGAATGTAAAAGTCGACCCTTCCTTTAACGGGAAGATGCGACACAAAAAATGTGACGTTATGTATTTATTATAAACCTGAAGACTCCGTACAGTAGAGGGCAGTATGCACTCAAGCATATCCTACATGGGACCCACTATTAACTTTATACAAGAATAAGGGCGTATATTTTATTATTCTGATTATGATTATCTATTATTATTTACTAACATGGTGATAAATTATTTATTTTTTATTTGCATATTTGAAGTCCCCCGCTGGTCTGGAGCCCCGCTGTTATTGTTTTGTTTTTTTTTTAGCGGAAATGTAGTTCCCCTTTCTGTCTGTGCGAGGAATGTGGCGCGAGACCGCCCGTCAACGCTGTACATACAAACAAATTAATGTAAAAAAAACCCGTCAGACGCACCTTTTGTCCGCTCTTATTTTCCGTTTATTGGCTGTGCCTGTGAGTTACATCGAACCTACGTACAGTGCAACCATCTCCAGGAGAAAATGCGTCGTACGCGACAGGTAAGAGCGAATGTTGTTAGCTTTAGCTACGTTAGCTGGAAGGTTCCACCATCTTCCATTCAGTAAGTCGACAGTTAAACGACAAAAACGCTGCAATGATCGCAACTCCGCTTTGAGCAAAGAAGCTCCCCCGGTGTGCGGATGGATCTTCAAAACGCGCGTTTGCGCTGCCGTTGGTTGAACAAACCAGGCGTCGATGAGCGCTAACGGACGCCGAAATCCGACAAACAATTTTAGCGGCGCTAACGCGTAAATACAAACACATGTTATGCAATCGATGCACGCCGATCTCACCGCGGGGTTACATTTACTGTAACTGCATCGAAAAACAAGCAAATGCACTGGGAACGAGTGCGACATTGACTTGGAAGCTTTTGAATAGTGGATTTGTTAAGGCAGTAAGGCGCATAGGCGGAAAAGCCCGTGTGAAGCCAAACGACAACAACAAAGCGGAGACGTGGTGAGATATTTTAACATTTGACTAGTTGTGCCACATGTTAAAATGTTACCCGTTTCAAACAAACAAACACAAAACTGCCACTAACGACTCTTTTGGCAGATATCCTGTTATCCTCAAACAATACATGCTCTATCTCGTTTGCAGTCGTGTAATTTACGTTACTGAGACTTATGTGTGTACACGTTTACATTGAAGATTACATGATTTTTCTTCAGGTTGCCCTAATATGAGTGTTATTTTTTTATTCTTGTCTCTTGGTAGAGAACTATGGCTGGAAGTGGCTCAGATGGAACCGAAGACTCGGACTCCTCTGCTGAAAGGGAGCAGACCAACAGTTCAGAAAGCGACGGGACCATGCCCAAGAGACAGCGCCTCACCAGAGCGTCTACTCGCCTTAGCCAGACCTCTCACGGTTGGTCCGCATACTCCAGCTCATTTTAACAATGCTCTCAATCTCAGTTGTGTCAAAACTTTTATTTTTACTTTTCTGATTCCCCACCAGATACACCAGACTTGAAGCGAGCTGCAGATCATGATGAATCTCCACCACTAACCCCCACAGGAAATGCTCCGTCCTCTGAATCTGAGCTGGATATATCCAGCCCCAACGCTTCCCACGATGAGAGCCAGGCCAAAGATCAGGCTAACAGAGACTCAGATAAAGACCTATCTCTTCGGCCCAAACGCCGCCGCTGTCCTGAAACCTACAACTTCAACATGAAATGCCCAACTCCAGGCTGTAATTCCCTTGGTAAACCACCTTTTTGCATTTTTCTAAATATACTTGTCAAAAGGATCCTTACTTTTTTTATTCTTATTATTAATTTTGAATAAAAATGTGTCCTTCAATTGTTTAGGCCATCTCACAGGAAAACATGAACGTCACTTTGCTGTCTCAGGGTGCCCTCTTTACCACAATCTTTCTGCTGATGAGTGCAAGGTGAGTGAGTCTTTCATTTGTGATTTAGACCGTGTCCACATTTGATTCTAATGTCTGTCTGTCTGTTCACACAAACATTCATTCGTTCATTCATTCATTCGGGAATCAGCAACATACTAAAACACACAGTGACCGTGAAAAAGAAAAATGACTTCCTTTCGGTAGGTTGGGACCCCTCCCCCTTCTCCTATTTATCAGATTAACTGTATCTATACAACAACAATGACAATGAGAAAACATGGATGATAGCCGAAGGCTTTAGAGGATCATAACAGAAATGACTCTGACATGTTGAAAATTAATAGAGGAACTAAGATGGGCAAGTCCAAACAGTACAGAGTACAAAAGTCCATGATATTGTTGTGTGTTGGGTTCTCTCGTTATGTCTCATGCTTATTGTTTTGTGTTTATGTGATGCAGTTGTTTAACGTTTGAGTACGTCATTCCGCTTAAAGGGAGGACGTTGGTTAATCTGATGGACTGTCAGTGTAACTTGTGATGCGTTGCGTCTACACTGCTTGAAGTTTGTAAACACATGTGGCCCAGACGACCTGAGAACGGGTTCCAGGCTCAAACACCAGCACACCCTCATACGCCCCCTGAGTGTGTTTGAACTTGTGCTTAAGGCTGTCCAGTGTGATCAAATAAGTTTGGACAGATTTTAAAGTCATGTGTAAACGGGGTAGTAGAAACCATAGAATGTAATTATAAAACTAAAACTATTTTTAGTTTTCCCACACTGATGGCCTGCAGAGCCTTTCACCTGTTTCTCACTTATGTTATAACTGCTCTCTGAGATTTATACTGGCAGTGCATTGATGAGTTTTCATTTAGCTGTGAGGGGAAGAAAATATTATTGCTCTTTAAGTTTGTGCATATTCAGAGGATACGTTTTTTAAAATAATCTAGTATCTTTCTGCTTGATTGTATAGTATATACAAATAGCAGGAATCACTGATATTTTCCTTGAACTGTATGTGAATTGTTACCTGAAATACAGGGTCACAGAATACAGTGTAACACTGGTGACAGACAAAGTGCTCGTTCTCAGAGTATCAGACCTCGTTGTGAAAAGTAAGTGAAACATTTAAACAAGACAACATGTTTGATAACATTAAAGAAAAAAATGAATAATCAACAACAAATTAAAAAATTGCCTGCAAGGAGTCAGATTTTCTTAATTGGGATATAAAACATTAGACAAGCTAGTGGTAAAGAATCATCGTCTAAATTCTTTACTGATGATGAGAATTTAAAGGTCCAGAGAGATGCATCATGATCTGAAGTTAAGCAGAGATGGTGATGCTGGATAGTTCTGCTTTCTGTTTGATGTTGTGCTACTTACCTGAATTCTGAACAGCTTGCAGAAGAAGGTGTTTTCTGACAAACCCAAACAAAGCAACAAGTAAACAATGACTGACAGATTAAAAAAAAAAACATTTTTTTTTCTAATCTTTTGGTCAGGTGAAAGCCGTCAGCCGTGAGAAACAAGAGGAGGAGGTAAAGGCACAGGAAGAAAGCAATGCACGTCATGCAACTCGTCACCAGGTACGAAAAAAAAAAAAAGATTTAGGATACTTTGATCTATAACGTTGTGCTTGCTATCTGTAAAGTGACTTGTTTGCCTCCTTCTTAACTTCAGACACCGACACCAAAACAGAGCAGATACAAGGAGCAGGTAGCCGAGTTGAGGAAAGGAAGAAACTCTGGCCTACAGAAGGAGCAGAAAGAAAAGCACATGGTACGTCAGCACTTGCTGGTGTCCGCCAGCTGTCTTTCTCTCTCTCTCTCTTTATTATTTTTAGGTACCGCTGGTTATCTATTATGTCGCTGGGATGTTGTCTCACTGTGTGTTTGTCTTCACGCTTGGTCTGCAGGATCATCGGCAGACACACGGCAACACCAGAGAGCCTCTGCTTGAGAACATCACGAGTGAATATGACTTGGAGCTGTTCAGGAAAGCCCAGGCCCGTGCATCAGAAGATTTGGTAATGTGATGTTCTGTATATTTCTGCTCTTATAGTAATACTCTTGAAACCAGCAGTAACGGATATGTATGCCGTCCTGCAGGAGAAGCTGCGTATCCAGGGTCAGATCACAGAGGGCAGTAACATGATCAAGACCATTGTGTTTGGCCGTTTTGAGCTGGACACCTGGTATCACTCGCCTTATCCGGAGGAATATGCGCGGCTCGGTCGTCTGTATGTGTGCGAGTTTTGCCTGAAGTACATGAAGAGCCAGACCATCCTCAGACGACACATGGTGAGGCAACGGCTAATACACTGATCATGCAAGTGTGTTGTTGAGACATCTGCTTAGAAGGAAAATAATGTTCCGTCATCAGGTCCCATAAAAGGTTAAAAAAAAAAAAAGAGAAATTTCAACTAAGAATGGGATCATCTATAATTTTTTTAATTGTTTACAGCAGAGCTTTTTTGTTAGTGTTTGACAAATAAAATGCTCCTTGCTTGTTACCCCTAAATTACTGCTTTCAAATAAAAAAAAAAAAATGGAGTTGCTATATCTGAACATAATCAGTTCTTGGGAAATAACAGTGTTTGTCCTTTATTTCACGTCTTTTTAGGCCAAGTGTGTGTGGAAACATCCTCCGGGGGATGAGGTGTACAGGAAGGGCTCTACATCCGTGTTTGAAGTTGATGGCAAAAAGAATAAGGTAGGGAGACTCGCACTCGAACGGTTCTTCTTCATTTACTCCTTAGGATTGTTATCTATATAGAAAAGTATATCAAAGTCTTACAGAAGTTAATAATGACATTCTTGTAAAAATAAAGCCTTTTTTTTATTTTTATCCTCAGATCTACTGCCAGAACCTGTGTTTACTTGCCAAGCTTTTCCTGGACCACAAAACACTTTACTACGACGTGGAGCCTTTTCTCTTCTATGTAATGACTGAGGCTGACAACACTGGCTGTCATTTAGTGGGCTATTTTTCCAAGGTAAGAACAAAACAAAAAAACAATAGCAGACCAATAGTAATAAACATCCTGTAACTCTGTCGTTTTTCTTTTCTAATTCTGTGAAGGAGAAGAATTCTTTCCTGAACTACAACGTATCCTGTATCCTGACGATGCCGCAGTACATGAGACAGGGTTTTGGGAAGATGCTCATAGACTTCAGTATGTATACGTGTTCTGAAGTTGCTCACTGCCCTAAATTGACATAACTCATTAGAACCAACACCTTGTTTTTAATTTATAAAAGGAAGTTGTTTTTTTTGGAAAACTTAACTGTTCTTTAAAACCTTTTCTTCGCAGCCTCTGAAGAAACATGAAATAATACCAAACTAGTATAAACCCTCTGGTTTTACAATTAATACTAAGTTCTGCCTTCTTTTTAATCAGTATTGTTAAAAAAAAGTAATAATTTGAATGAGAATGTTGCTACAATGTGCATCAGCCCATGTTGAAGAGTAAAAATGATGACCTCTCAGGTTATATTTGATTAAATGAAACTTTCTAAGGAAAATATTGTCAGTCTATAAAAACGGCACACGAATATTGTAACCGGTAATTTCTGCATTATGTGTTTTTCATCATCCTTGTTTGTCTTCGGCCCGGCTGACCATCTTCCATCTGTGCAGGTTATCTGCTGTCCAAAGTGGAGGAGAAGGTGGGCTCGCCAGAGAGACCTCTGTCTGATCTGGGTCTCATCAGCTACCGCAGCTACTGGAAGGAGGTGCTGCTCAGATACATGTACAACTTTCAGGGCAAAGAAATCTCTATCAAAGGTGAGCGAGAGCAAAACATAAGAAACCTGACCATGTGGTTCAAAGTTAAGACGGTGAGACTTTTTATCAGGTTAGATGAGTCGTATTCAGTACAATGTCCAACAATCCAACAGGATATTTACTGGTTTAAATTTTTCTTGATGTGCAGAGATTAGTCAGGAAACTGCAGTCAATCCCGTGGACATCGTGAGCACCCTACAGTCTCTGCAGATGCTCAAGTATTGGAAGGGAAAGCACTTGGTACTGAAGCGACAGGTAAGATGATGTGAAGTTGTTTTTTTTTTTTAAATTATTATTACTTTTTAAACCGGTATGTTTTGACAGACCTGTCAGCAGTCTTTAAATGTGTGAGCCAGTTGTACAACTAGTCTTGCTGCTCTTTCATTTCTAGGATCTGATTGATGAGTGGAAAGCGAAGGAGATCAAACGAGGTAACAGCAACAAAACCATCGACCCAAGCTCGCTAAAATGGACCCCTCCCAAAGGGACGTAAGAACCAACATACTCAGGCTACTGAAAAAGAAACCCTTTAGCCTCATAAGCCACAAGTAGCCTAGACCCATAAGCTGTCAATATAAAAATAAAAATAAATAAATAAAATCAGTGTTTCATTGTTTTGCATTTTTATCCAATTAATTTCCAAATGGCTTCGTGGAGTCACTTTTAAAAATGTTACTTTAATTGAAATCTTCAGCAGCGTGTTTCACATCAAATTGTTCTATTGTCAAACACAGAATCTGTATTTTATTTGTTTTGAAACTGCTTCTATCAACTTAAGTTCTGAATGTTAATGATAAACGGTGCGTGTGATTGATAACATGAACGTTCTCTTCTACTGCAGTGAATGCATACTGACATTTGGCAGCATTTAAAGGTCATTTTTATTTCTTTCAAGCAAGGTGCATTAGGACAATGTTAACTATTCCTGTGTGAAATGAATACAGCAGTTTGTGGCATGAACTGAACTAACCAGGGTATATATTTTTAGAAGCATCATTTGTAGTAACGTCTTCTTTGGTTGGAGTACAGTTGTATAGATTTCTTTTTTTTTTTTTTCCTTCTTTTGTAGCTCCACTAGTACAGGATTTGTATCCATTCCCGCGGCCCTGAAAAGTAAAGTAAAGTAAAATAAATATTTTGGCTTAAATAGCTTAGTGACTGTACCACTGTAGGGATGCACAGAAACACCACAACCTCAGGTTTTGTACCGTTACAACCGTACCTTCTTGCTCGTATGGTTTCTCTGGAGCGTGCGTTGCAGCGGTTGTTGCAGATGGAAAAAACCTGGTTAAAGACTCTGAAATAAACGGCAAACATTTGAATGGAACTGTGCTTGCCTTGTGATTTTAATTGTAGCTATAAAGTGTGTGTCTATTGCATTTTGATATTTTTAATAATAAAGCTGGCTTGATATTTTGAAAGAATATTCCGTCTTTTGGCGTTGTTGCTCACCTCTGCTGGAAATGCTCCTTCCCATCAGGCCCACAAACACCTCTCCTTTATTTCCTTCAGGTATAGAGACGGGACAAAAAGATTAACATAGTAAATGAGATTGAGTCATTTAAAATGCGTCAGATTTCCTGCGGTAAATAATTCCACATTTTATTGTCGCTTGAAAGCAAAAGCAAAGTGATGTTACTCACGTCTATTTACTTGAAACGGTTTCCTTGTAACTGAGAGGAAGAAAAAAAAATGTAGTTTTAAAAACAAAAACCCACCAAAAACGATTCATACGTGGAAAATTCCCCCCCCGATACGTGTGTGGAGCAGGGATGGGTTTGTACCTGAGCGCTTCCCCATGAGTCCATAGAAGCGAAGAGCTTTAGATCTTTTCATCAGACCGTCTAGCTGGTTGTGGAGAAATGTGTCTATTGACTCCTCCTGTCATAGAAAAATGATTGATTTGTTTGTAACAAAGACCATGATTTAAATAATTTTTAATAAGTTTTTACAACCTCCAGGTCTTACCTGCCACTCTTTGGACGCCGCTCTCTCCTCCGCACTAAACGTCAGTCCTCGGTGGGTTTGCATCAGCGCGCAAACGGTCACAACAGCCAGCTGGATTTTCCAGTTGTCCATCTCTTGATTGCTATTTATTTATTTAGTTTTCTTAATTTTAAGCTGGAGATACTTTAACTCCCTTTTTATTCAATCAATGCAAATATTTTTTGGTTTGGAAAAAAGTTAAAAATAGATTTTGAAATGTTTAGAGGAAGCAATTCAGTATTCGATTGTGTGTTGCAGACAGGCGGGCTGTATTTATACCCTAAACCCCCTGCTACACCAGACCCCTCCCCTTTAATTGCGGTTACAGGCCTGCCTTCTCTCGATATACTAAATGTCAGTATTTTCCACGACATTTGTAGGCGGTGTAGGTCCTCACCGTACAAACTATGTAACCAGTAGCTACACATGAAAAACCTTAATTAATGCACTGAAAAAGGTGTCACATTTTCAGCCGTGAGTTCTGTAACTGCTCCATAGCTGCGTCTAAAGATTAACTAGCAGTTGTTTAGATAGGAATAAAAAAAAAAAAAAAGACATGTTAAATAAAGGTAAAGCTCCAATATTTACATTTCTGATTGGCACTTTTCATTGCCGTTTTTATTAGACCTCCAGGTTGCTGCTGGTCCAAACACATTCTCCTTTCTTGTCATTTGTCACCTTGTGATGTCCACGCACTGCTTTGATATCGCCGAGTAGAGGGCGGGGCAGGCCCGGCTGGCGCCGGATCTCTGACGGACGCTTTTGCAAATATGTAACTGTCAACTTTATTGTTCTGCAAGTTGACTTGATGGAACAGTTAGTTCTAGATTGAACAAACAGGAACAACCCAGATGGGATCTCTAAGAGTGCCGGATGTACTGAGGCCGTAGCACTGGCGCTCAGTGGTCAACCCAAAGTGCCGGACAAGTCCTCAGGGGGCAGGTGATGTTTCAAACAGTGTTTGAAAATTTGACAGATATGGAAAACCATTCCAATATTGGTAATGTTTTCACATTATCAGCGTGTTATTTATTTCTGTCTTCCTGAGATAATTGCAGTGTTATTAAGCCTTTTCATGATCTTTACTTACTTAGCCATTTAAATGCTCTGTTTGTAATGAAAGGTGGGCTCTTTTTCTTCCAACGGTCTGGCATTAGAAAATTTCTGGAGGGGCAATTACTTGACAATCTGTATGCTGTAAGGACACCCACTTGAAACAAAGCTGACACACACATCGAATGCTTTGATCCTCACACAGGTGCTTCCAAAAACAAGAAAAGCCCAGGACAATTAGGCCTGAAAGGCAATTACACCTGAACAGTCCTCGTGTGCGCGTAGCCTAACCCAGCGCTGACGCGGAGGGCTGAATCAAAAGAAATCAGAGGCACAACATCTGCATATGAAATGACTGAGTCACAAAGAGCTGCTGTAATGACAGAACCCTGCATTTCCCTGTGACGCAGAGGAGAGCGTTTTAGGATGTGGACTGCTCACCGGCGGTCATTCACTGCTGAAGTGAACCCCTGGTTCATTTTATCCCAACATCGACTGATTTGAAAGCATCTGCAGTACCAATCCACCCAGGCATCTGGTGAACAAGTGCCCAAAGAAAAGCCCCAGCTGAGAGTCAGACCAGGAACCGCAGAGTTTCATTTATAACAATGAATGTAATCTGGCTCTTAAATGGGTCTTAAAATGAGACAAAGCAAGATCGTATGAGATGTTCTACCATGTCAAGATCGTATGAGATGTTCTACCATGTCAAGATCGTATGAGATGTTCTACCATGTCACCGTTCAGTAGTAACTAAGTCAGGAAACGGCGTTTGGAAGAAAAAAATCAACTGTGGTCACTGAAATAACTTGAAGCTGACAAAAGGAGTGTTAATCAAAGTGACAAAAATATGGACTAATGAAACTAGACTTGCCTCTGAATTGTGGTTCAACAGAATCATTAAAAAAGAATAAAAAGCAAACTTGAAGTTGCTTCAGTGTCATTCTCAGCCTCTGGGCAGACCTCACACTGTCCAGCACTCTTTTATGATGCGTGATTTACACTCGAGTCATTTACAGCAAGCAGGCCAAAACTAGTCCGCCACTTGTTTCTAGTCCTGTGGCAAAACAGTTCTTTGTTTTACTTTTATAGCCATCAAGACATGAGCACTATCATAAACACTATTTCTAGCTTTATTGAATGTGTTTTGTTGTGTCAGGTCTTGCTTTTTATTTTTATTTTTTGATGTAGTTAATGAGAAAATGACCATAAAGCCTGTCTCCCAGTGAGAGCAGGGATAAGATCCAGTTCCTCGTGACCCTGCACTCGATGAAGCAGGTATAAAAAGAAAAAAAAATGATGGTAAGAATGACTCTGCAGTGTCAGTTTTATGGGTCATGTGTTTGAGTCATCACCTTCTTTTTCACTTGTGTTGACAAGCAATAAATCTCCCAAAACATTTCCCATTTTGGCATGGACACCGGTCGCTTTGTCTCCTTTAAGCCCACTTTCATTTGAGCACGTTATTCATTTTTCACCATGTGCACACATCAGTCTTGTCCTGAGGACATGAGGTGTCCCATTCAGCCTGTGAATCGTGTTGTTATAACAACGTTCTTTGGTGTTTGCTGATCTCATGTTTATGCTTCAAATGGTACTTTCAGTATTTGCCAGGAAATCCCCTTGATCTGCCCCATCTTAAAGATTTATTATGTAGAAAGCTCTTTGAATGAGTTGCAGAAATGCAGTCTGATCTCTCTTTCTCTTACACACACTTATGCGCACACACACACACACACACATACACACACATTGTAAGTCAGTCTATTGTTTTGCACAGATCGTGGTCAGAGAGGGAAATTGTACATGACAGATACAATATGAAGCGTCTGTGCATCATCTTTCCCAGAGGTTGGGACTAAAAAGGACCGTGAAATTCTCTGTTGTCGAGTTCATTACATAACTGTGTTCATGTGATGTCAAAATATGGCTTTTCTTCTAGGGTCTCTGCTTTTCTGAGGCAACTGGACTACATTTTCAAATAAAACTAAGCTGGGGGTAGATACGAGTACCACAAGGTGGCGTAATCAGTCAACCACGTATTGTTGGGACTCAAGGCCATAATCTCCTGTTGACAGATACTGTGTTATCAGATAAGTCAGAGCTGATATTACCACAGCAGCTTTAAGGCGGGTAGTCCTGAGATCTCTACACAATCTAGATCCATCTTAATGCAGACAAATTAGTCAATTCATGGGAGTGAATGGGCTTTTTTTGGGTCAGGTTGGGGCAGCTCGGTGGCTTGGTGGGTAGCACTGCTACCCTACAGCTAGAAGGCTTTTGGCTTGACTCATGCCTGGGGCCTTTCTGTGTAGAGTTTGCATGTTTTCTTCAGGTACGCCAGCTTTGCAGTCCAAACCCATTCAAGTTAAGTTGATTTTTACTTGCCCGTAGTTGTGAGTGTGTGCATGTTTGGTCGTTGGCCTGTGGTGGACCTTCACCTTTTGCTCAAAGACAGCTGGGACAGGCTCCGGCAGACCCCTGTGACCCTATACATAATCAGGATTGTATAGATAATCAATGTATAGATGGATGCGAGAATGATGCACAGCAGGGTAGAAAAATACATAGAACAAAAAAAGTAAAAAAAGTGAACAAGAAGCCAGGGAACGATCCGGATGTGGTACACAGTAGGACTTTTGCACTGCTGTTGTGTATAACTACAGTATCTGGGAATGGTGCTAGACTACAGCGCCGTATCCAGGAGGAGGCAGTGTTGTCTAACGCATGAAACTAAGCCCAAGGTGCTGCTGCTGCCTCACAGCCAATACAGCGTTGCCCCCACCTCCCTGGAGAAACATCAGCAAGACCTTCAAGTCTCCATGGTTTTTATGCTCCTCTCGCTATGCTGTTCTAAGACTGTTTGACTGCTATGCTTAAAATTGAAAAACTAAGCGCAAGCATTGTTTTGATCAGTGGCAATGAGACACATGTTATGAATTGTCATTAATTTTTGTGGTCCGCATTTGTTCATTTTTTTAGCGCTGGTATGCAATATTTTACCACCTCAAACATATGTGTTTATTTGTTGGTGGCTCTGCATCAAATAACTCCTATTAGAAGTTGAAAACATGGCGAGGGCAAAATGCTAGATTGGTGAAACCACGGCGTAGACCACATCAGATAAATACAAAACACATTTACATGTAAATATCTTCAGGAGGCACATCACAACCACATGTCAAAGCACGCAGGCCACACTGGAGTAATATATAATGTTATTTTGTGAGGGTGCAAATGGTTGTTGAGTTGTTATTGTGGTATTATGCATTTTTTCCCCCCCACATATTTCTGTGAAAAAGCATTGTAGGATATGTGTTAATGTACAGAACACCACAAACAAACGTAGACGTCTGAAAGATTCGGACTACACATCGGTGGGAAGCACAACCATATAAGTTTTCATTGTTGCACTTTGCATGAAATTCTCTTAAGTCTCTTGTTCCCCAGTTGTTTTTCCCGTTTGGTGCCCTGTGGCAATTTAGTGTGGTTTTTCCAAAGAGAGGCATAAATTTGGCTCTACAGGGCTCTCCCAGAATGAAATACCACAGTCTGCCTTTGCATGCTCAGACTGGGGGCTTCAGACTGGTACTTTGCTGGTTCTGTCCCCATGTGTCCATGAGACTGGTTGGTTTCATGGGACCGGCTCGGCCACATGGAGCCTGAGATGTTGAGTGTTTGTTCTTTTGTTATTATTATTATTTTAGCACACCGACAAGCACAAGAGCGCAGCCTTCGCAGATTTCTGTTGAGAAAATGCAGGTGCTTGAATGTTGTTGTCGGCGGTGGGTTCCTCAACTTTCAAACAAAGTGGGCTCACAGTGTAATGAGTAATTTTGTGAATTTATGTACTTTGAAAATTTGAGTGTCCATGCTCAAAAGAAAACACACCTCCTGTCAGATCTGAGATGTCATTTGTATTAAGACTTAAACCAAAAAAAAACAACTAAGATGTCGAAAAAAAAAAAATCTGGTTCTCATGTTTTACGATTTGATAAATATAATCTGAGACAAGCACATAATATATTAAACCACTGTTTAACTTAAGCCAGGCTAAAGTGCAGAAATAATGTGTGGAAAACGAATGACCCCATTAGAAGCAGGTAACTAGCAGGGCTGTCAAGGAAATGTGATTAATTCATCTTCAACCAGTGCCAGTGCCTCTATGTAAGTAAATGTATTTACCAGTTTGCTGGTCCGGAACATTTAGGTGTTTTATAACGATGCCAAGGAGGTAAGACGTGAGCAGTGATCTGCTGCCCATCGTTCTTGGGTGGATTATACACATTTACAACATTTATTTGATTATTTCTACAGTGAGAAGACACTTACCAACCTACCCAGGAGTGGACATCCCAGCAAGGTCAACCTAAGCTAAGACCGTAACATGCTCAGAAGAAAATCCAGACGCTGCTTCTCAGACTCTGCAGCTCTCAGTTAACATGTTAAATGTTAAATCTCATCCCGGAAAAAGAAGAAACAGTGCAAATCAGCACAAACACGCCTCATATCAGCTTACAGTCATGGAGGTGGAGAGGGGTGATTTGGGCTGTTTTGCAGCCACAGAACCAGAGAACATTGCATTTATTGGGTTAACCATGAACTCCTTGAGCCAACGGCGAGGTCGTGTGTCTGACATATAAAGCTTTACTAATTTGAGTCATTTAGTGACACAATTAAGCACACCAGCAAATCTACAAAAGAATGACTTCTAAAGTCCTGACAGTGCAATGGCCCTGAGTAACGTGTGTTTGAATCGATGTGTCCTCGGAGAGCTGTGAACACAGAGCTTCCCGCAAACATCCAGAATCTTTTAAGCAAAGAACTTGCTGAGAGGGGAAAAAAAAAAAAGAGATTTTTTTATTTTTTTTTTTATTGAAAAGATGGAAATTCTTTCCCTCATTATGCTGCAGTTTGTGCATTTAGGCCCTGTGGAATTTAAGGTAAATACTGGAAAAATGTCATGTTTATGATACTAAAGTGCTCAGAACAGAGGACAGCTAATGAAAGCAGCCGGCAACGTTCCTGTGTTGCTGCCTGTCATTCATTATGGTGAAGATTCCTGCTGTTTTTAATAAAAAAAGGAAAACAAAACAAACAAACATAAAAATGGCTCGAAACACTATGTGTTTTTTCCGGAGGACAGTTCCCTCTGAAATGTATTTCATTTACCACCAAGTCACGTATGTTTGCAGAAAAAAAAACGAGCCAAAAAAAGCAGTTTTACCAGTGTTGTCATAATATTGTTCTCGCCATGGATGCGTTTTACCTGTAAAACTGACAATTACGGTGACTCTGGCAGGATGTGAACACGCCAGGTAGATTAAAGCATTTGTGTTTTTAAAAGTTATGTTTTTAGTATTATGAATCTACTGTTTGTCAAAATGTCAACATCAGAATATTTTCCTGCAAGTTGGGTCCCACATAAGCTGGGTCCCGCTTCCAAAGCATGGCTGCTGTCTTTCCGCGGCCTCTCTACAGCGCTCATCTGTTGGCTGTTAGGTCAGAGCCCACGGGTCCCTGAAGGCCCATAATTAGCCCCGTTACTGATGTTCTTGTTTGCTGGGCTCTTGTGGCTTCTTCGACACTCTCTGCTTATGGCAAGGCCTCTTCTGGTTAGATGTGCTTACTTTGTCGAGGGGCCAATCATCGACTCATTCCCAAAGCCTCAGAGGTTCAAAAGCCAAGTGCATAATTGCTCCTTAAATCAATTTGCAAATTTTGTGGTATCTGAGCTGCAAACAGTGGGCATGGAATCATCCATTCACAAGGAAAGCCTGTCCATAGTATTTATTTGAGTCAGAAAATATTATAGTATCACGGGAAAAAATTACGTGTGAAGGAGCGATACATTCAAATGTAGGTCTGTAGCTTATATAGATTTTGGAAGTACACTTCATGCCTTTGTTGTACGTTTTTGTGGTTTTGATATTGGGACAGGCCGCAGGGCTGGAAAAAGCATCCCAGCTCTGCATCTGAGAGGCTTCTTGCCCTCGAGTTTGCAGTTTCTTTCTGTCAATACCTACTTCACCAACTCTAACAAACACGCAGCCCGGTTACAGCAGTGTCACTTAGAAGAAATAAATAAATAAAATAGACAGGACTCATCTTTGTCTCTCCACCTTAATAACAGCTCCTTTCCACACACACCAACACACACACACACTTTGACGCCCAGGGCTTTCCGAGTCTTGTTTAATGCTCACTGTCCTTGTTTGCTGCGTCTTTCGCTGTCTCTCTTTTGAAATTTCTCTCTGCATCTCCTTCTTCCTCCTTTCCTCCCTCCTTTATGTCTTTCTCTCTCTGTCTCTTCACTCCTCCTACTCCTCCTCCTCTCCCTGCTGTATTTGCAGTCAGCTTTAGTGCCAGACACCCTGAGGCAGCGGTAGCGCCAGCAAGTCTTCCCACCTCTGTTTTTGTGGTGGAAGATGACATGTCAAAGCTTTGAAGAGCAGAGGAAGGCAGGGAGAGGGGGAGGGAACGGGAAGGGAGGGAGGGAGCACATCACTCGGCGCTGAGGAAAAGCAAGGGACCAGAGAATGTCATGTGGCCTGCAGTCCGCCCGATATTCTCATTCTGCCTCTCTTTCTCCGGCTGTCTATGTGGGCAGGCAGGAATGGCGTCAGGAAGTATCCCCAACCCACTCCCCCTCTTACTTCTTCTTCCCTTCATCCTATTCTGCCCTCCCTCAGCTCTTCACTCACTCACTCCTCATGTAACCCCCCCCATCCCACCTTCCACTTCTCACAGGCCCGGTTTCTGCTTTTTGTGAATATCCCAAATTGCATTTTTTTTTTACCGTCTTCTTTCTGCCATCTGTCTATCCCTCACCCACAGGCGTGCCTGTGTGTCATAACTCGCTTGGCGTTGAAGTGTGCAGAGGTGTGTTGAGGTGTGTTGAGGTGTAAACTGTGAGTGAGTAGCAGACAAAACATGTTTGATTTCAGATCCTCAGGCGTTACTCATCCAATCGTGTGAGAGAAGAAGACAGCAGTATTTTTTCCATACATAGGCACCACATAGGGCTTACTCCATGCCATCTCACCAAACCCTCTTGGATTAAAGATCCTCCCCAACAACCAAAATAAAATTAAAAAAAGACCAGTTTCATTTCACAATGTCAGGAATGCAGCTTTGTAATAGAAAAAATTAATTCAATTCAGTTCAGTTAAATTTTATTTATATAGTGTCTATTATAATACAAGTTGTCTCTGTCGGATCTTTCCAGAGACCCAGAACACGACCCCTGAGCAATTATTTCATAAACGGCAGGTAAAAACTCCCTACTGGGAGAAAAACCTTAAACCAAACAGTGGTAAGAAAAATTCCCCTTTAAGAGGGAAGAAACTTTGATCAGGACCTGGATCATAAGGGGGGACCCTCCTGCTGAAGGCCAGCTGGGTAGAGCAGGAAAAGGGAGATCTGAAAGAGAGAATGAAGAACAGAGAGAGGAGAAACACATATATTATCAGTGGTACAAATGACAAGATATATATTAGTAGTCATTATCCATTAGCTGGAGAACTAAGAGTTCTATGTATATATGACTGATACCTGGTTAGTTGGTGGACTACAGAGACGACTATATAAACAGGTGTAGACAGCAGACACTGAGGTGGTCAGAGGGTGGGACTGCAGGTCAGGATGTCAGCAGGTCTCCAACAGAGACGTCTACACAGACAGGTGGAGGTAAACACAGAGGGTGGGTCTGAGATCTGGTCTGCAAACATGTACATTTTTGCCAAAAATATAGCAGATCTAACGTATTTGGTTGCATGAATAAATTAAATAAGTGTTTTAAAGGTATCACACTGACTCTGAATAAATCAAAGTAAAAACATATATGTGTGAAATAAAACCGGGAAACTTAAAAGCAAACTTAAAAAAGTTACAGACAATTAAATAGAAAAATATCCATTTTAAACGACTAATTTTATGCACGACTGTAACGATGACTCTTGACAGAACATGAAACAAAACAAAAAACACAATTTTCAAAATACAGCAAAATAGTTTGCCAAATGTAACATGTAGAGTGAATACTAAAATGAGCGAAGTCGAAACACGGCGGTCATGTGGGGTTTTAAAAATTATCCTAAATTTTACAATAACTGCTTTTCTGACTCATTTTATGCATATTTTATGTTAAACATTATGAGAGTCGATATACATATAAATAAATAAATAAATAAATGTACTTATATTTATATGTGGATTTTTAAATAAATCCATATAAATTCAAAATTTATAAATTCATAATTTCTGAGTATTTCTCTTTATGAGTATGATCATTTATGAGTTTATTTCTCCAGTTTTCTGTGTTTATATGGTTTGTAACTGAATCGATTTAACCCCACAATTCTGCAAGTTTATCAAGTCACAATTTCTGATCTTTCTCTTGTAAATTTGTGAATTATTATAGTCAGAACTTCAGTGTTATGCCATTGCGCTGGTTTACTGGTTTAATCTTTTGTTAGCAATCAAGTTGTATTTGAACCTTAGATTTACAAACTGACGTTGTTTGACGTTGCTGTCATGCCGGAGTTTTATAAAAAAGGGAATCCTGCTTCTGGTCTCCAGGAAGCTAGAAAAGTCCTGAGCAGGAACAATAAAACTAAGTACATAATTGAAACAAAACTCAGAACTATCAGCATTTGATGCCATTTCATGTAAAATCCTACACAAAACAACAGATGTGTTACCAGCTCATGATTTCGCCACACACATTGAGATATTGTTCATAACTATTACTTTTTTTTTTTTTTTTTAAATGGACCTTGGGGCTGACTTAAAACATCTACCATAGTTCTGACAGGGCTGCAATACATTTTTTTTAATTTAAAGAAATTATGTAACTGGAGAAAGCTCATTTAATAACATTTAGTAACAACTGACCAGTTTTCCAAAAGTTTTATTTTTATTTTTTTATTATTTTTATTTTGCTTTTTATTTTAACATGAAACTAAATTCAGTCCAAACATGAGTGGTCTGCGAGGCTGGAAGAACCAACAACTGCAGAAAATAGCTGTCAGATCTAAACTTTGTGTTTTTGATGAATAACTCATGTATTCAATATTAGATGCCGTTTTGAACCACTAAAATGAGCTTACGAGATAGCAGACAGATTTGGGCCCAATCTGAGCTACTTTTGGTACTCATGGCTCAGTTACAACACTGGCAAGTGCTTTGTGGGCCAGATGTGGCCCAGAGTTCAAGAACTAGGGCAAACGTGGGTTTCGGCATGTGTTCTGTGAACCAAAATGTGGCGCAGATTTCATATGGTAGTTCTGCATGGGATATAGAAAGTGTTGTGAGGGCCAGGCGGGGCCCACAAAAACCAGAGAAAATCAAGGACTGGGCCATGTATGGTGGATATGTGGCTACGTTTAGGCAGCTACACCCAATTTCAGTTGTTGGAACTGAAGTTTGCAGTTATGGGCCAAGTTTGGGCCAGACATTCCTTGCTATAAGGGTTATATTTCATAAGGAAAGGCATGCAGACCGATAAAACAGGAACCTAATTAAATGTGGTACTCCAGGTGTTTTATGAGTTTATTTCTACTGGAGGAATGCTGGGTTTACAAATGTATAGATCGGAGCAGTGGCAGACAGGATGCCTCAGAAATGATCAAACGTCATGTCAGACACATGGGGTAATCTGTGTTTTTGTTTGTTGCACACACAAAAATGCCAGATGCTTTCCATGATTGTCACTGTCACCAGCGTGACAGTGACAATCATGGTACTGTCACACTGATATATTGATAGAAATGTTTGGTCGTACTTCTACTGTGTTCTTTCAAAGCTTATTAGACTGAGGTTTGGACAAGCATTTTACTGTCACATCGGTGAAGATGGCACAGGATCAGCGGCTGGCAAACGAATGTGTTTGGAGAGTTATAAAAACACACATGATTCGCAAAAGAGTTCATGCGTCAAGAGATGTCCCATTGAGGATTTTCTGAGGTGGACATGAGGAGTTAATGTTTCCTAATATTGAGGACACACAAGCAGGCATGCTGTCAAAGGTTTGTGTGCACGTACTCAGACTGAAATTGGTGGTTTTCAACACGCCAATTGAAAATAACATTGCTGCAATAATACCTCAACAGCTATAGGGATAAAAACAAAAAAAGTTGTCACTTGTTGATCAAAGTAAGCAGCCTTTTCTTGCTCAAGTGAGCTCACACAATCCTGAATATTGTGTATGCGAATGTGTTTGTGTCACCGTATGACCTGCTATTTGTGCTTGCATGGATTGTATCACTGCAGGCCAGTTTGATATTTGAAGTCATTACCAGCGTCAGAAAGGGAAGAGATTACAGGGTGCAATGGCAGTAACACACACTATTAGCAAGACAAGGTGTTATTATGCCTCTGGTGTCAGGTGAGATGTCAGAGCAACTGGTCTGTGTAATGCTTTCAATTGCTGGATCAGCAGGCTTACGCAGTAACAAGTGAGTAATACAAACACATTAACAAACAAGTAACTATATAAATCTTTTCTGAATGGATCGACTGGAGATATGAAAGGTGTTGCTGAAATTTCTTGATTTCAGAGCTTAACCTTCAGCATGCACTGACAACTGCGCTGAAATTCATGCAAGACATTTTCAAATGCCTGCTGAGTAACTTCTCATATTGTTGAAGCCTATGTCTAATCCAAAAATTGCTCGGGTAGTCACCAACCTCGGTTACTGTGCAATTTTTTTTTTCTTTCACTTTCAGATTTCTCCATGAGCGCTTCCTTTTACAGAAAGTGTGTTAAAGGCATTAAGAAAATGCTCACTGCCGCAAATCTGAATGAGCACATAAATTTCGCCTGCCTCTTTTTCTTTTTTTTCTTCTTTTTTTCACCCCCCCTCCCTTTATTTTTTGTCGTGTCTAAATTTTCCATGCCTGGCCTTCCTACTGCTGAGAGTGCTGTTCCTCGAAGCCGCAGTGTATTTTGAAGCAAGGTCGGGAGAGAGCCAGAGGCTCCAAAATCAGGCACAAGACTCCCAGTGTTCCACTGTTTGGCTTGCTCTTGGCATCCGCTCCTGACCAGAGAGGTCTAGCTCGCCACAGCCACGGTGTGTGTGTGTATGTGTGTGCACATTTCTGTGTGAACATATATAACCCCGCAACCTCTTTACTGCTTCCAAGCCTATATAGGAACAGCTATGGCTGACTCATTTATGAGCTCTCCCACATAGACACAGGAGTACCTGGGTGTGAGTAAGACAGGCTTGGAGTGCAGTCTCTGTTAAAGGAACCTTTGGTATTCGTTGTAACCCTCAATCCATACACACAAGCTCCGCAACACAAAAGTATGCATGTAACTGAAGTGGAGGTTGGCCTAAATGTGCTGGAGTTGGACCAGTTTGAATACACAAACAATTCAGGGGAGCTCCTCTAAATCGGTTCCATACCTTGGCTGATGGTGGTGAGGTCATCCGTGTAGCAACGGCGCTGATCAGATTTCATCAAATTTCTAATGCTGTCATTACAGACCGTCTTAAAAAAGTAAAAAAGAAAACCCTACTTCTTTACAAAAGGATAGTCGGTTTTCAACCATGGACTCTTTTGAAAAACAACAGACCTACAGCATTTGTTCAAAAAAGAAAAAAAAAAACGGGAGGGTGGGGTGGTATTTGTGGACGGGGTTGGACCACACATCAAATACTCACACTCGATTAACACATATGGATCTGACATTAATCCTGCAGGTTTCTTTAAGTATGGAAAGCTATCCATCTGTCTTCGTCTTCAGACAGAATATCCACTCGGGGTCTGGAAGTCTAGTACGCAACACACAAAACCTCAGTGAATATAAATAAATGGCTGTATTTCTCTCCTGCTTTTGTCTGGTCAGGACACTCCATGGTAAGCTTGCCAAGTTGAGGATCGACATTTGGGTTTGGCTGTTCCCCTCGCCCGACAGTTCAGCCCTTGCCAAACCACAGGAAAAGGAAGCAAAAGGTTCTCTCTGAAGGGCTTATAAAATATTGTCTTGGGTAAAAATGTCGGACATGAATGGCAACATTCAGCTCCTCCACTACAAACAAAAGGCCTTTGAAGGACGGGCGTGAAGTAGTCGCTGCTGTTTTTGTTGCCTTTGGTGCCCAGACTCTAGTATTTAACTTGTTCCTCATAGTTCCTCTGTGTTTCTGTTCAGCGTTCTGTTTCCTGGCAGTGGCGCTGTGCATAATACACCGTACGAATCCCAGAGAATGACACTTCAAACTGTTTAATGTCACCTTTGTTGGCTTACTTATGACTTGAAATAAGCTGGAAACTTCACGCCACATAAACGTTGTCAGTGGACAATATTTCTAACTTTCTGCTCATTCAGATTAGGTTCTTCACATGTTAGAAGTGTGTGATGATACACTGCCAGACCAAACGCTTGTATGATTTTCAAAACTAAAGACTTAAATTACATGCACTTTTAGCTGCCACAGTTTATTTTAATATCAGTGAATATCACTGAAATGACACTGTGGGCTGCTTTTGAAACCACATACTATGTTACTAGTTATTACAAATTTTGCCAAAATGTAGTATACAGTATGTAAACAACTGCATCATCTGTAGTATGTAAAAAAAAAACAAAAAAAACAAAAAACGTTCTTTACTTACAGAAAACTCAAAAGGGAAGATTTCTTTAACGCCCTGGTATGCAGTGTTTGATGAGTACATCTCACTGAGCAGTATAGCGTCTTATAAAGTCACAAAGGTGTTAGATGTGAAAATATGCAAGACTGGTGTAACATTAGCAGTCTGATATACAACTGACTGGTCTACCTCTCTCTGAACTGTGTCTCATAACACAACGAGCCACTACAGGAGATTCCAGTTATGCCAGTTAGTTCCTGTGTTCATCGCACACTACGCACTGATGATGACCACCGCGTACGTTGGTACAACATAGGTCGTATACTTGTGTGGCGCCAGTATGCCGGAGCATTTCCACCTTAGAACTACAACGCACCAGTTACAATACCAAATCCCAGATTCAAACGAGCCTGAGTGTCAGACGCAGTAAACCTGTAAAACCAGTCCTGTCAACTTGTTTGAACTGATGATCAGTAGCAAGGTTTATCTAACATTATAATTTGCTAACACATCATTGCCTGGTGTGCAACTGTTTCATTTTAGCTGAGGAAGATCATTTTTCGTGCTCTTTTGCTCCTCTCTATTTCACACATGTGCTATCTGCTCAAATCTATCTGCCTCTGATCCCCCTGTATGTGAGGTGGTGGTAACACAAATGTAGTTATCTTAGTCACCTTGCTTGTAGAGTCTTACTAGCACTTGTCAATGGCAAGACAAAAAAAATCAAATATTCAAAAGATCAAAAGGTTTCTTTGACACCTTGGAATGCTGGTGGGTCAGTTTTTGATGAGTACATCTCACTGAACAGTGTAGCGTCGTATAAAGTCGCCAGGATGTTAGACGTGAAAATCAGCAAGACTGGTGTAACATTAGCTTTTGTAAATGCATTCTGATTTAAAGTCTGTACATTGAACAAAAGAATCAATGTAACGCAAAACATTTTATAATCCGTATTAATGTTAAATATACCTTTAATTGTGTTTTCTTTGCCAGGTTGCCCTGAACTCTGTGTTTTCTGTATGTGTGGTCCCAAAAAAAAAAAAAAAAAAAAAAAAAATCTGTGTTTGGAGGGCTGTGTAGCGCTTCACCCTCGCCCTCCATCCTCATCCAACAAAGAACTGGGACACAACCACCCCTCATGTGAAAGTGCATCATCGTAGGGGTAGGGCTCGAGGGTAGAGTTGGACTGGGCCTTACTCTTGTTTGCTCTTTCGCTTGGTCACTCTCTCATTTTCTCTCCTGTTATTACTTTCTTGAGTCTCTGCCATGTTGTCTTCTGTGTATCTGTGAGCCAGCTTCAATATCGCTGGTGTGTGATACAGTGTCGTAAAGAAATACACAGTCTGTGGCAGAAGCAACCAAACCGGGACTTCAAAGTTACTTTGGCTGGTTTTTGACAACGGAAGGCATAGGATGACGCTCCTGAACAATAATCAAATATTCATTAAGATTCAATTGAAGCAGATATTTTAACATTAGATAACCCTTTTGTGCTGCTTTGACTTACCAGTCGGGCTAAACCTGCACCCTGTACTGTAATTTGACATGTGGGAGGACTCTGTCAGTAATTTTGCTTGTAGTATTTGCATATTACCCCAGATTAGAAGCTTGACTAGAGGAAAGTCTTATGATTAAATCTAATCAACCGGTCAAACAAAGGCAACTCGTACAAATTTTGACAAGTGACAAAGCAATGACAGACAAAGGTGATGTCTTCCCAGCAAAAAAAATGACTCTGTACTATGGTGGCTAAAAAAATAAGTTGGCATGCTCTGTGTGTCTATGTTTATCTTACACAACATCGCCGTCTCTCCCTTTGATGTTGCAGAAGAAGCACTGACTGACTGGGGGGCGGGGCTTACTCACAGAGGGAGAGTGGGATCTGCAGGGGTGAGGCAGGGGATAAATAAATCTGCGTTTAGTTGAGTTGATGCAATTTTTTAGGAGGGATTTAAAGGAACATGAAAACAGATTCCTTTTTAAGAAGTTATTCTAGGGACCTGCACACAGACATGCATATGTATAAAACACAAAACAATGTCTCAAATGCTAAAACGAATCACCTCCTACACACAGATACAAACCAAACACGCAAACATGCACCACATCCTCCCATCTTCCCACCCACTGTCTCCCTTCTTGACATCTCCAGGACAGAACGTAGCGGCACGATTTCTGTGCATGGCGCACAAACCCCCTCTCAAGAGCACACATTCGTGCATGCGTATAGAGAAGTGAAGGTGCATGAACACATGGCTAAATGCACCAGAGCATGCAGTGTATGAACACATGAGGTGTGTGTGTGAGGGCTCAGTCTACCCTTGTCATGGGATGTGTGTGAAGGGCCATCTGGTCACCCCTGACATGCCGTGGTTCCTGTGAAGTGCTGTTAGCGTGGCCATTGTGGTCTCCCGTGGCGACTGGAGGGTTGCTGCGCAGCACTTCCAGCCCAGGCAGCAGACCTCAGAAAAGGAAATTTGGGTCGCTCAAATGGAGGGGTTGCTCCCGTGCTATTTACAGAGCCCTCTGCCGGTCCAGCACCACCCACAATATTCCATATGAGAACCAGTGCGCGTGTGGTGCCTGCGGTATATGTGACTTTTGGGGGGGTTGCAAGGAGGGAATGAGAGCGGAGGGGTAAGCAACTGTATGACTGCGTACGCTATGTTAATGCAGGAGATTTTACAAGGAAGTTCTGGCTCCAAATTTTCAGTCTGCAAGCATGTGTAGTGTGTCTTGGCATACGAATGCGTTAACAGTTAAAGCTTTGTTTAAACCCATTATATTCTATTAACAGCAACCACTCATTTCACACTTTAGTTCTGCCCTGCAGCAACTTGCAACAAAACTTTATAATACGCTCCACTGATTCACTTGTCAGATGCCACAGATCTAATTCACATTAGGAACCACAAACACATATCCCTTGCATCACAACTCCCAAGAGAACAGCGAGCCTATCATTTCCTGACCTGACCTGTATAAACATCTGGGGCGTCATGGCTGCTGATCATGGAAATATGCTGAGTATATGGCGAAGAGCAGAGCCTCAGATGAATGAGAAATCTGCTTGTAGGAAACTTTGGTTCAAGTGAGATCATGCGCATTCTCTTTTGATGCCCGTCACTTGGGTTTAGTGGTTGTCTGGTTAAAATCTGTAAACTTGGAGAATGATGCTGGAATACGGCTGTGGACCTATTTAGCATCGTGGAGAAAATCCAATATACATTCATGATAAAACTCATCATGCTTACTGCATCCAAACTTGCCTTATTATATTCTAAAGTGCATGTTTAAAGTGGAGGAGCTCAAATGAGTACCCTGCCTGTATGCTTTTGATGTATCTAAGAGAGGTAAGCAAGTAAACAATCTCTTAACGCCCACAGGATGAGGACGGTCCACCGCCACCCAAGGGGAGACCTCCAGCATCACTCAAAGTCTTCTTATGTTGTGAATATTAGGTTAAGGTTATTTTAGGCCGACCCGCTGCAGAAACAAATTATAGTGCAAGAAAGGGGGTGAAAAACCAAGTGGGCTGTCTAGCATGTAATTTTCCTGTTTCTCTTTCAAAGGATGAGGTATTCCTTGAGGAAGCCCTGTTAAATTTACAAGCCATGACCCCACATCAGCAGGAAGGAGACTCCTCTTGACAGGGAAGAGGAGGCAAGGATTGAGGCGCGTGACTCTTGTGTCCACCTCTTAATGGAGTTAATTGCTGCATTGTCTGTGTTACTCTCATACAGTGCATGTAATCAAAACTTGTTTTTGTTTGGTTTGCAAATCTGAAGAAAATAAAGTGATAAATTAGACACCTCAGGCACTTCTGTCATGGTTTAGTGCTAATTCTCATGCATACCAGACTTGGTTGGTATAAGATTCCTTTTGGCTGATCTGAAGAAACCTCACCTTGAATAAAGGTCTTTCCTGCCTGAACAAGAGAGCAGCCTTCATAAGAATGAAGATGATCACTGCTTACTCCTCAAGTGTACCTCTAGACGTCTCAACCATAATTATGCCAGTCTAGGAGAATTACAGGTACCCTGGCATTACGTCTAATACGCAGTAAGATTTAAACACACTTACCTCTTTTTCATCAAAACGTTCTCTTAATTTCTCGTGGTTCATGTTTTTGAACCATTCATCTTTGTATCTCTGATCCTTGCCGAGATCACCGGCTGTAATTAGGAGTTAAACATCATACGTTGAACTGTAACCAGGGAGTTTGCCATGTCGGAATGCAAAAGACAGTTTTGACATGTATAGCTGTTACTACACACATGTGCCTCATAGATCTGTCTTCTAGGGCATCCTCATATGCAATCCGCAGTATGAGACATCTTCCTCTAAGTTTCCAAGGGCCCCTGCAGTACAAGCGTGGGGAGGGGGAGGGATGTGCTCTGCAGTGCGGCTTGCTGGTTAATTATGGGTCGCGAGCTGCTGCTCGGCTGGCCTGGGCGGGTGTTGGAGCCAGTGGGTCTGGCACAGGGAGGTCTGGCCACAGACCCCGGCGGTGACGGCATGAAGTCTGGGACGAGTCAGAACACCAGCCCGGGGTTTGGAGCATTCTTCGCATTCCCTCCTTCCATGGCTGCCTGCCTGTATGCGTATGAGACTGAGAGCAAGGAAAAGAAATGAAAGATGCAATGTGTGCTCATGTTCATAAGTATACGTATGCAGCATGATTCCGATGTTTTACATCTTGAATGTATGGATAGTACATGCAGGCTCAAAAAAACAGGGCTGCACCAATGACGTAAGAGGATACACAGATCAGGAAAACTGCAAAGCTGCAAAGAAATAAGTTACTAGGTTTGAAGTTTAGGTTTTGAAGTTGAAGCACTTTAACATGAGTAATTCTTGCCTGAGTTAAACACACACAACCAGTGTGCTGTTTATTTAGACATTGTGGCATTGTGCATAATGTAAATAAAAACTAAAGGAAAACATATGGTGATGATTTAATTTGAAAAGGAAAGTACACTCATTTTAATCTAGTTTTACTCATCAGGACAAAAAAACAAACAAACAAGGTCCTTATATACTTCTGACATTGCTGCAAAGAAAATTGTATCCATTCTTTGGTAAAATGTTGTTTTAGTTTATTGAGGTTTGTGGGGTTTTGCTTATGCATACATTTTTAATTCTGCAAAGCATTTCAGTTAAGTTCAGGTCAAATCTCTGAGGGCATCATTGCACCTTGATTATTTCCATTGTCTGCTTTATTATAGATTTGCAGATGCTCCTGGGATTATCAACACAGGGATTATCAGCACAGCTTCAGCCAGTCTTTATCTGTCAGACAGATGGCCTCACACTTCATTTTAGAATACTTTGCTATATACAGGAGTTCACAGTCAATTCAATGACTGCAAGGTGAAGAGGTCCTGTGGCTGTAAAACAAGCCCATGTCATCACCCTCCACCACCGTGCTTTACAGTTGATATGAGCCTTTTACATTGATATATAAACACAGTGCATTATAGCCAAACAAATGCCCACTTTGTCTTTTTTCTATCCAAAAGGTATTCTTTAAGAAGCCTCACAATTAGTTTGCAATCCTGGAGTTTGTACAGTGTAAGATGTGGTTCTTGGGTTTTTGATTTACATGGTCTAAACTTGGCGTGAACTTGCTGGGATGTCTCCTCCTGGGAAGACTGGCAGCTTTCTTGAACATTTCCCAATTGTGAATAATGTTTCTAAAGCTACAATGTTGGACTTGAGGAAAAAAAATGCAAAACAATTATTCCTTACCAGTTATCCCCAGGATTTAATTTAATGTCATTTTCACGCCCGCACAGGTGCAGCAAACGTGCCTGCTTTGCCAGGGTTTGATGAGTAGGCAAAAGGAAAGTAAAATACCTCAGCCCATCCCTCCATTGGTTTTTCAGCAACACAAAGAGAAGCAAACTTCATGTCTTTAAACATAGTGGGCCCCTGAAAACATATATTTCACATTATTATTCTCCCATGTTTTATTCCCATTTCCAACTAGTTTCCACATACATGTGTTTAAAAGGAGACAACCAACAGTCCAATAATTCCAACGGAAATCTCCATCCTGCTTTTTTAATTCCTTAATGGCATTTTCCTCACACACACACTCAAAAGTTGTAACTTTCACTGCAGGTTTCAGAGCGGCAGCAGTCAAAGGACAACAGAAAAAATAATGAGCTAGAACACTATATTCAGTTACTTGACAATAAATAGAAGTAAAGAAAACTGAGCATACTCTAACAATACTGCTATTTATCATTTGGCAATACAGGTCCACAAATTGTTTTACAGGAATTTTCTTCTTTTTTAATTTTTGCAGTTTTAAGCAGCTGATTTTGAACTTTTAAACAACAGAATCCATAGATGTGGCCTGATTTGATGTTTAGAATAAGCTTAAATATAAATTTCTGATGAATCAGCTTCTTGCATCTATGTGCATATGTGTTTGCACTGGTCTGATGAAACTATGGCCACACATCACGCTGACGTCTTCTGAAGCTGTATGTCCTCTAAGTTTCTTGTGTTTCTTCGTATTTCTTCATCAGACACTGTGAAAACTATATAAGTGCTAGAGAGACGTAAAGTACAGTAACATGAAGGTATCTCAGCAGCATTAAACTGAAACAAAGAAGGATTACCACGTGCACCTTTAAGACCATGTACAGAATAAACCCGGCGTCCAATGTAACCTTTACATCCATGTTGGCTTTGACCCCCAATTATGCCTTCATGTCTTTATAACGCCACTCTGGTCATGTGACCCTACACGTCTTCTGCTTTTCAATGGTGGAATCGAAATTTAAAATTTTAACCAACTTATTATGTTTTAAATGACAAAATACTTATGAAAATTAATGAAATATACAAAATAAAATCATCTTAAATTTACCCTCCTTTGCATCCTCACACAGCGGCATCATGCCAGTTTTTCTTGTAACTCTTCAGTGTTTAGTTTGTCTCGGATAATTTGCAAGAAACCAAACGGAGAACAAGAAAGTCAAACATAATGACGGTAAATTAGGCCTTCTGATGCGTCGTACCCTCTCATACAGCCTCCTAATCAAGACCTCATTGTCTCCTTAAATAATCAAAAAGGGATGTTAGCCCTTTTTCTTTCAGTTTCTAATCAGGCTGTGACCAGTAAAGAAGACGCAGATGCCAAAAGGTACCGTCTCCATGTCTCAGAGACCCCTGAGATGAGAACAGGGGATCCTTTCTACTTCTTCATCTTTTCAAATATGTTCTTCACAGCCTTTTATGTGTTGATCTTAACGCTCACCCATGTGGCTTCTTCATATAGTCTTGTTGGTTTATCCTGAATGTGCTGTTTGGGAGTGGAGAGTACCGCCCACAAAGCCAAGGTCATCAAGTTTTGATGTGGGCTTCCAGCCAACGCCCCTCTTTCCTTGTCCAAGTACTTCTCAGTGGTCTTTCTAAAGTCTACCCACCATATACATCTTCTCTGGGAACCTTGAATTATTTTATTACCATTGTAAAGTATATTTTCTTTGTAAACAGCAGGTGTCAAAGGCATTTTGAAACTATTTTTTTTTTTTCTGTGAAGAGAGTATCTAGAAGAGGCAAGTCTTGGTGTAGACCCAGACAGGTGAGTGGGCTGCAAAGACAATAAGGAAGTCTCCGCTCACTGAAAACACAGATCAAAGCTGTCTGCATGTCAACAGGCTGCCTTGTGTACATAGTTCAGGCGATGCTTTGCAGATCTCCGTGTCTGTCTTTGCCTCTGTGTCAAAAGCTTCAGGTTTTTTTTTTTTTTTTTTACCCCGTTAGTTCATTACATTAGTTCATCCATATGTTGTAACACGGGCGCCATGTAAAATATGCGACAGTCAACATATTTGCATGTAGTGACTATTCACTTTTAGCCGTGGAAATATTCACTTTGGTCCGGAAGCGCAGAAGTCTTATTTTTAGCTCTCACGGTGCTGAGCTGTGCTTTAAACGACTTTAAACGAGAGGAGTCTCCTCGAACAGGGACTCATGTATCATACTCATTCCATGCAGCACTACCCAAAGGTAAAACGTTAACTCCAAAATAGCTCAAAGGAAAGGGGAGAGGGCCACCAAAAAAGCCCTTTTTCTTTCTCCCCTCACAACATTTATTTTGACAAGCCTGGGAGAATAGAGTATTTATATATGGGGCTGTGTGCTGTGGTTTCCCCACAATTACAGAGTGGCAGTGCTTAGACTGGGAGGCGTGCTGGAGTTTTATGGAGGGGGACATAAGGGAGCTGGGACATGAGGAGACCAGCCCTCCCGAGCCTCGTACAACCTGATGTATGGACTCAAATACAACGATTCCCTCCAGAAATACAACTCGTGCTCTTAAAGCTTATCCAAGACAATACTTTGATAACAAAACAAAGTTCACAGATCCTTTAAGTTATTGTTTAGTTAATACTTTGATGAATTTAAAATTATGAACAGAATTCTTCCAGACAGAGCCAAAACCTCTGTAACCCCAGACCTTTACATTGCAATGAGGCTCAATTTCAGTGTTTAGAAGTTGGTCAGTAATGTTTTGAGTGGTTCTTGCGTGGGCCGCAGCGTCTCTTTGTAGCTCTACTGTATTATGGTTGCGATATAAACAAGGATTTTCTACTGAATGTCTTGCACAACCGCTTCAAGCCACGTAGAGGAGAGCAGTGGGAGTTTGTGTTTGTTTCGTGGATGCTCTGTTGAATCTGGCATCGGCCCCTGCAGGGGTGAGCAGAGGGGGGGAAGCGGGGTTTGCGGTTCTGCCGGGGAGCCTGGAAGTCAGTCAGGGCGGTGGCTGAACCACCTTCCCTCTGCAGTCCGCCCCACTCCCCAAACACACGTGCAAGTGAACACACGGTTTCACGGAGGCACACGACACACACACACACAACTCATCTCCTCTTTCAGGCTTTTCAATGAGGACGATCCAGAAAGATGGAGTGCCAGGCAGCCAGCAAATACAATACCACCTTGTTGACAAAGACAGTGCATGATGCAGCGGCTACATGCACCAGGAAGGCTGGTGCCACAAGACAGGAAAAATTATTTAACACCTCCTTTATAGTCTTCAGCAAATACAATAGGTAGTTCTTTGTACGAGGATATAGACTTTATTTACATTTTTTTCCTCTCACCACTGAACTTTATATTTCTCCAGGCCTGCTATTGCCTGTCTATATGTCAAGCCAGGCTTTGAAATGTAATACATGTGCAGGGGTGTGAGTAAGCTTGTTTTGTCTCTACGCTAGAATGACAGATACCTGCAAGGAAGAGCCGTCGATGATTGATGCATACACAGTATGTGTTATGCTCTCATATTTCTTTCTTGATGATAGCAGTTCTGATAGCTGCTTTAGCCCGATTTCTTTCCGTTTCTTTTTTTTTTTTTTTTTTTTTTACCAAAGTGATCATCTGAATCTCCTTGTTCCTGTTTCCATGCTTGGTCTTGTTCCCTCTTACGCCTGGATATAGTCACTATGGCGGCTAAACAAATAGCATTAACAGTAGCGTTTCAATCAGAAAACCTGCATTTTCCACCAACATTAAAGGATATCACGGCTGCTGAATGGAGACAATGGGGCGTTAAGGTGCACAGAAGCCTCTACGGCATTGCTCACGTTTGCGGTTGGCAGATTTAAGGTGTATTGTGATGTACGCACTGTGGTTTTGAGCATAACTGGCAACAAATAGGAGAATTTCGTGATGTCACATGTGAAGTGTTAAAACGCTGCTGGCTGAGGCAGCGATGGGCTTTCTGTAATATGAGCTGAGTGTAACAGTACCCAGAGGTCCGGTGACATGTTTTCACAGAAATATGATTGTTGGACTGGTTTTCACCTTTCCAAGAGTTTATGGTCAGTCATTACAAAGGCATTTTTCCAAATGCATCCACTGATACTGTATTCCTAAAGACTTCACATTAAATTAATGCTTTAACATCTTGATATTATATAATATGTGTGCAGCGTTTCACCGTGGAACGAATTAATGATAAGGGACATTATCAGTTATTTTTACTCCAATGATGTGCTTCAGTTAAGAGGTGATTATTGTCCTTTATAGTAAATTGCATTTTTCTTCTTATAAAATTTTTAATGCTATCGCGTTAAAGTTACACAATGCATAATGTAATCATTTCAGTATTAAAGCACTCAGCCAGTCATTTCCAAAGCATTTTGGTGATGAATGTGACAGAAAAAGCAGTGAGTTTCTAATAACTCCACCAGAGTTTGAGTTTACCCAGTAACTTAAAGTTATCTAAAATCCTAGGGGATCCTAAGGGGATCCTAGGGGAATCTAAGGGATCAAAGCTCAGAGAAACAGAAAAAAATAAGCTGGCTGTCATATTTCCTATTTCCAGTTTTTAAGCATATTTGTTAAAAATGTAGTTTCTTTGACTGCTGTTTGGATGATACACTGGATGTCATTATCGATTCAGCCTTGTCCTCGTGCTTGCTGTGGTTCCTTCACAGATAGAACAGGTGTAAACCGACCAAAATGGAAGGTGGGGAACTCGCCAATGGCTGTTTTGACTGGTAGTACAATCTTTGTGCACATTACAGGAAAGCACCAGGTAACGAAAACGATTCCCCCGTCTTTGGTTGGATGCAGTCGCTGTTTGTGTCGCATTGCAAATGACAAGAAAAAAAAAAAAAGATTCAAAATCCTATTTGGGCAACCAGGCTGTTCAGATTGAGAAGCATCTGGGAAAAGTCCACTGGAATTGCATTTGAAACCACCTCTTTGTGTGGTTTGAATTTATTTTGGAAAAAAGACGCATTTCATGTGGTTTTTGACTGTTCAGACTGTCATAATAAATCTAGATATGCTAAAAATCAGATTGACGCCGGCAGCTTGAGCATAGCTATAGAAGAAAAGCGGTAATCACTCCTAGGATCAATTTTCAATTGACAATTCAGCTAAAACGCAGCTTTTTGGACAGTGGGAAGAAAGCGGCGTGAACCCTCGCACAGTATGCAGATGTCGCAGCTGGGGTTTGAACTGGAAACCTGCTAGTTGTAAAGTATCACTACTGCCACTATGCTGCCCTCTATGACAACTGTATCTGTGCAGATAGGAAAAAAAACTAAACTAAACAAAACCAAAACAAAACTGACTTCATCGCCAATATCTGTAACAGTAATGGTTGGTTACACTTTGACACCTGAGTATTTAAGCTTTAATGATGCCACATGTAATATTTCCGTAAAATGAATTGTGCTTTTTACTCTGTTTTCTGCTGATGCTCGTGTACTTTTACACAAATAGAAGTTTTCATGAGGTATTTTGCTTGTAGTGGGTTATTTTGGAGTGTTACGATGAATCTCATTGTATGTTTTTCTTGTAAAATCATGTTCTACTTGGCAACTCATAATTATATTTTTGAATCAATAATTAACAGCCAAATGCACAAATCTTTCCTCTAAATCCCAAGACAGTAGTGGGAGGAGTGAATTCTTTTTCACCACTCATCTGATATACTTTTCCAAATTCGTGTCACCGTCTTCATCGGATCTCTGGTGAGAACAGGCTTTTCACTCGAGACGTACGTAAAGTTATTTGTGTGGTTCTTCCTCTTCTCTCTGCACTCAGAGGCAGATCAAATAGGTGCTGCTCCCATCACCTGTCAGAGGAATGTGCCAGCTCTTCGATCCGTCAGCGGCTTGACGTGATCAGGCCCGGCCGTGGCACGCTGTCAGCCCTGAAGGCGGTAGCACCTTACTTGGTTAATTAGACATCGTTCTAGAGCTTGTGCGTGTGTGCGCGTGTGCGTTTGGCGTGAGGGTAAAGCCCAACGCATAGTTTTGTAGTCATCCGTGTTTACAAGGCATGGACGCAGGCAGCGGTTCCATCACGTGACCCAACATGTCCTGCCCTGCCTAGCGCCCTATGTGATGTCTGCGGTTTAGACAGGGCGTTCCAGCGTGTTCACTACCAACCTGGGAGAAAGAAGGGGATTTGGCATGTGTCAACAGGCATACCTGTAACCTGGGAGATGTGCCCCACAGGCACCTAGTGATTTTCTCATGATTGTGATGGCCAGACGCAGACGACAGGGCTTGCAAAAGTAGACTCCTCAGCAGGACTGAGGTGGCTTAGCATGGCGTCAGACACACACACCACTGCATTCCACTGGGATGCTCTCTGTGCAAAGGGAGGGGTGTTACGCTGAATGTGTGTGTGTATAAATGCGTGCTTGTAGGCCTGTTTGTGTGAGTGTATCACAATTACTGTTTGTGTTTGTGGCCGCTGAGGGCCAGTGTCATGATAGCTCTCAGGGAACAGAACGCTGGTCCAACCCTGAGAACCTGAGGAACCTGAGTAGACGTCAAGGGACTAAGAGAGTCTGAGGGGCTTAGCCTGGCCCGACACAAACACTTACCTACTGTGTCTGCTGTCTCCATCACTGTGTACTGGAAAACAAGAGCTTTGGTTGAGACAGTGGATCTAAGGGGTACCCCTGGTCTGCTAGCCAGGCCCAAGCTTTTTGTAACATATCTCATGTTTGTTTTTGGTTTTGGTCGTGTTGAAACGATACAGTCTCACTCACAATATTCCTCTTGTATTTTTTTCCTCTCCCATGTCATCCTCCGGTATTTTCTCTGAAGTCGTTCCCAACCCCAAGCAGTAATGTGATGTGAAGGTGTGGGAGGAGTATTAATCTCTCTTTGTTGGTTTGGAGACAAAAGAAGGGCCTCGTGAAGAAAAGCCTTGTGTGAGAGTTTGTGGGGTCTTCAAGTGTCAGCTGGCATTTAATAAACAAAAGCGAATGATTGCCCTCCTCTGTCAGAGACGCAGGAGGAAACAATTCCTCAAGAAACATGAAAAAAAAAGCATGCAGAGTGAAGGATTTTGGGTAACACTACAATGAAGTGTGTACAAATGTATGTCCTCGTCTGCGATATATCTGCTCACTTAGATGTTCATGCTCATTTGTCTCTTAATAACAGTAATCCTGCTGACAACAGGCCTATTGTCTGTTGTCAATAATTTACATTGGTGCTCCTTTCTTACAAATCGGCTTAGGCGAAAGTCAAACTCAGTCAAGCTGATATGATAATTAAGATAAGCGGGTTGTCTTCCTGGTTGAGTTATGCAATAATAATAGCGGGGATCCTCCATCAGTAGAGATAGTGCAGCAGGGAAATCTCTAATTGGCACAATTATCAAGGGAAGCCTGGATTCCAGCAGGAGGGAAGAGGGATCTGCCGGGTGTTATTACTTTACTTGTTACATTAACTGGCAATTATTAAAAAAAAAAAAAAAAAAAAAAAGGACTACTGGCTGCCATAAATCAGGCTGAATATCAGTAAGAAAAAAACTGAATGGAATGACAGACTTAAAAAAAAAGTCTGAATATAAAACTTTTCATATTCCCTACATTTGATTAGAAGCTTTTAAAAATAAAACTTTAAATTACTGACATCACCACTAAACCTACAAATGTGTGACTGTATACGGGCCGTATTTTTTTTTTTTATGTCAATCAGTTTTCTGAAATTTCATATTCAAATATACAAATGATGGACTAGAGAAGGTGTAAATTGCGTCTTAAACGTGCATTTCCCGCATTTTGTTTACATTGTTCTACACCATTGCTTGGTGGAGCGAGGGAAGCAAAACAAACCAAAATCTTAAAAATGTTTCCTCAAACAATAAAATAGGAATAAAAGTGTCATCTTAATCATGCTAAGGATTAAGACTGTGGATTGATAATGATTTCATTTCTACTGATGGTTTCTAAAAATGCCATCGTTGCCACCAGCAGAGAGCAGAGTGACACTTTGGCCCGCGATCAACCCGTTGACAAAATGTAACCAAATATTCACCTCAAATGAACCGAACTCTTAAAGTTCACCTGATGCTCCGGGCATGTTTCCAATTAGTTTGTCCTTTGTTGTGCTGCCAGCTTGTTACTCTAGATGTACGAACGGCAAACTGAATATTTGATTTGCTCTGCTTATCGCTGAATGCTCCGTCCTTGCCCTGGATTGCACCGACTAACACATTTCTAAGGGCAAAAGGTGCCAGAGCTTTAGAAGTGTGATGGCTAATGTCACAGCCAGAGCCCGGGCCATCTCGTGTCAAGAGGTTTGCATTAGTCACACGCTGAGGTGTGCTGTGTGCATTATTTATCAGCAGGCTCCCTTGTCACTTCCAGCCCCTCCCCACCACCACGCTGTCATCGCAAGCAAGGATTTATGCCTCTGGTGCGGATGGCAGGAGCGAGAAGAACGCGTTCAGTAAGGGAATGCAAGTGTTGCAAGTCCACGCTGTCACCTGCTTCATGCAATTCCTCTGCCTTTGTGTGCTCAAGGTCGCACAAAAAGTCAAGTTAAGGAGCCGGAGAACATTTAAGAACTGATGTTGGTGTCACCACCAGAGAAAGAGAACGTGCTCTAGGACAGGGGTGTCCAAAGTTGGTCCTTGAGGGCCGGTGTCCTGCATGTTTTAGATGTTTCCCTGCGTTGATGGCCGTTAATTTGAATCTGGTGTGTTGCTGCAGGGGGACATCTAGAACATGCAGGACAGCGGCCCTCGAGGACCAACGTTGGGCACCCCTGCTCTTGTTTATCAAGAAGTTACAAAGCAGTGTCAGGCCAGAGGTTTTAGAGAACCTAATGGGTGGGGGTGAAGGGGTGTCACGGTTGTCATTAATTATTAAATAATGATCAAGTTTCCGGCGTTCTTGTGCCCATACAAACACTCGGGCATACAGTTGTAGGACATTGGTTCCTCTTGCACAGTGGAAAGAAAACCAACACCTGTAATCCTTACAAGGTGTAGAGCAGCAGAGGATCAGGCTGCTTGGAACTCATTTTGCTTTTTAAATGGGCTCCTACACACGTGTGCATGTAGACCTGTAGTTCAGTGGAGGGGCTATAAATGCCTAACAGTGTACCGAAAAAAAAAAAAAATGTAAACAAATTCTAACGCACTCCCACCCCGAATCTGCAAAAAAGTTACATTTACAAATGACTGTGGCCTCAGAATATTTTTTAATTGCATTTTAAAGATCATTTTTAGTTACTGTGGTTTAGTTTTTAATGGATAAAAGGCTGCTCTGTGAAACCAGAGGCTTTTTATTTGGGTTTTATTGTGCTTGAGACTAGAAAAAAAGACAAAAAAATGATAGAAAGAAATTAAAGGAAGTTATGTAATGAGTCAAAACTTTTACATTAATGTTTGTGTATATACGATTCTGACGTTCACATTTCAAACCCCATGCTCAGCTAAGGCCTGGAAAACAACAGCGTTACTCCCCTTCACTTTGAATTATTCAACCACCTTAACCTACAGTATCTCGGATCTCCTGGAGGAGTGATGCTACCCCCTTAGCTCCCGTTTCCTCCACGTCCCTAATTACAACTCTGTTAATTTAGTTGGTGGGAATCTATTTCTTTTTGTTTTTCTTTTACGCACACTAAATACAAAATTACTGGGATTTTACTACTGTGGCAAAATCAATGAAGTTCCAGTGTGAAATGGGAGTAAGAATAATTATGCATGAATTCACAGGAATTAACAGGAATTCAAGTTCACACCACTTTTTGGTGCGTCCGTGGTTTTGCAACCTCTAGAAATGAAGGATATCTAATCGATTACGATTAGTGGCTGCTCAGTGTTGCACACACTGGACTTTTGAATATGAAAAAGCAAAACCATCATAACTACAAAGTAAAAAAAAATCACAGCAGGCTTTACACAGGCAGAAACTCTGAACCATAAATAACATTTACAGACATTCAAACACTAGGTGACCACCGCAGACCTTTCTGGTGATGTCGGGCACTTGTCTTTGTTAGTTCATCATGTGAGGATTGATTGGGGTCTGGACATACTCCCTCCAGGGTGCAGTGGAAAATCCCTGTCTGTCCTATGTATTTCCCTGGCAGTGAGGTCATGTTGTCTCCCTAACCGCAGGCCTCAGGACCGAAGTTGATGACTGAGGGACCAGTGTGATTTTTACCGGCCGGGGTCACTGGGTGGCAGTGTTGAGCCGGAGTGGGGCGAAAGATGGAGGCGGGAAGAGATGAGGAGAGGAGAGGAGGGCTGAACAGCGGCTTCACGCTCATAAAGTACAGTATGTCCTCCACAGGACAGAGCGAAACCTTAAAGGTGAGCAGAACAACACCACCGCTACAAATTAAGAAAACAGTATAGAAAGAATTAAGTCTAGATTTCTGACGTTTTGATTTTTCTCCAACTATCAACCATCTGTCCATCTTAGAAGTAAAGACGGTCAGTTTACAGGCCTTCCCACTCACAAAACCCTTTTTTTCTGATTGAGTGAACACCATTGTTTCCGTGTGAGTGACTGAAGGCATTGTGTGCTGCTCCTGATTGTGATGGACTTACCTTTCACCAGCCGTGGCCCAAAGTAGAAAGCCCCTGTCTCTGCTCTGCTAAAGCAGTGATAAGAGGACAAGGAAATACTTCCAAGGGAACCTTGTTTTACTGATCAGAGGATGATGAAGTGACCTGGTCTGGATTCACAAGTGTTGACGGCAGCTGTCTGCACTTGTTTGATGGGTGACTGTCTCCTAAAAATCCCAGTGAATTGATGAGTCTCGGTGGTATGAAGACATTATGTTTTTGATTTTCTCATGATTTGATTTTTAAACTGAAATGCTGTGTTATGTCAAAGAATGCATGACAAAAAAAAGGTAAATTCCAAACTTACGTCTGCCCTGACCCTTTGTACGCTCTCTGTAAACCACTCTGTCTCAGTCGCTTTGTCCAGCTCTCCTTAATGGCCCTTTGTTCAACCTGTGGGCTTACAGGTCAGGGGTCAACTGCACCTGAGGCCGATTCCCACAAACAAAAGCGCTGTGTTTACCAGCTCGAAGTGACCACTTCCCTGTCTCCTGCAGGGGGAGAACACAGGAGCACGGAGAACAAAACAACAATATAGTCAGCGCGAGACCATGCAAGCGAGTGTGACCACGTTCAGATTTGTCTGCACATTTGAATATGTGCTGATTGTACTTTTGAAGCAATTAAGCTGGAGCCTGGAATTGTCTTATTGTTTTTAATGTAATAAAAGTCTCACTTTTCATCTGGTCAAAATAAAAAGAATCCTTCACTCAAGTGGCATTTTAGAGCAGAGGAAGCGAAACCCAGATGCCCCTAACTTCGCCTTTAGAGTTTTCTAGGATTTTCAGAGCCAGAGACAAAGTCTTGATCATCTAATTAACAACTGCGCCTGTGAAAACGATAGCTACGAGTCTGTTTTGTCATCAGCATTACAGTTATCAGCACCCTGGTTTGCTTCCAAGACAAATATCAGCACATCCTCTCTAACCCTGAGCGCAAATCAGCCTTGCAGCAAAGCCTCAAAAGTTCTCCGTGCTTCCTGTGCTGAGTCAAGGACAGCAGATGGGAATCTTTAAACTCACACACATCTGCCCGTGGACGGCTTCATAATGCCGGGCTGCACTGACCAGACTGCACCCTAACATGGATGGAAATACAATTTTGGGTGTTACGTGGGAATGGGTGGTCGCGGCTGCTGGGCATGGTGGGTGTGTTTGTGTGTGTGTGTGTGCTAGGGTGGGGGTGGGGTGGGGGTTTGAATCCTACCTGTCGGGACATGAGTAGAGCAGGTAAACCCCCATCCCCAAGGCCCCGCTCTCTTTTGCTTGAACTCACACACAGGCCAGCCCCTCCACCTGTCACTTGGATTGGGAGACAGCAGGGTGCCTCCCTTCTTCCATCCCACCCTTCTTCTTTTTTTAACCCCACTCCATCTCAGCTGTATCCACCCTTTTGTCCGATTCTGTTTGCTTGGGGCTACCTGTACAGTGTTTTGGTCTGCATCCGGGTCTCCCTTCTTCCTTTGTACTTTGAATGCCAATCAAGTTTTTAACTGTCTTGACATGTCCATATGAAGCTCTTTATTCGATATGAGAAAAATAAGCCGTCAACATGTCTGAGTTTTTCCTACTGGGAATAGCACTGTACGTACACGTATGACAGTCTGAAAAACACACAAACCTAACGGACCCTGTCAACTACCTTGCAAACACAACTGTCAGTCATGATAAATGTTTATTCTGGTGAGCGGCAGAGATTAAGTTTCATGCATCTGCAATGTCAAACATAATCTAAGGGTTTAAAGGTATATCCAGGTCAGGATTTGCTTATTTTTCTTTTCTTTTCTGTTTTTCAGGGTTTAAGCAATGCTTCTAGGACACTCAAGCCAACTCCGTTTATTTTATTTTATTTAAATTTAATTCTATTTGATTTTATTGTACCTGTGATCCTACTTTCGCCTCCCAGGAATCTGAACTGGATAAGGTGAGTATAGATACATGATGGATAGATGAGCACTGTGGTTGATGGAAATACAGATGTAAACCAAGTGAATTTAGCGCTCACACTGCGCTCTGCCGTTTCAGCTACAGCAGCAGCGGTTGGTTTGCAACTACGCGACTCTGTATGGTTAGCGTGAGTAGTAACATCTGCTACTTTTGAACAGACAAATAAAGAACACAAACAACATTAACAGAAAATCCCAAGAATACAGTTGAAGCCACATTCTTTGATTAACACGCATCTCTGGGGGACTGCAGCACAGACGCAACACAAGTGATTAACGCCAAAGCGGCGATTTAAATCTGGTATTAACTAAGTAAAACAGTCAGTAGCTTGTATTTAGCATGTTTGGACCCGGATTTTTAGATGTTTGTGCTATTATAAATTATGCTGACGTTTGCTTTTGCTGGCCGACAGCGAAAACGTCATAGGATTAAAACGCTGTCATGTTGATGTGTTATCCTCACCCCTGTGCCTAAAGCAGGATTTATGCTTCAGCAGAGCAGCTATGTGAGTAGCCTGCATACGGGACCCACGTCACAGTTGGCTTTAATACTCGTTGTTTGTGTCATTCTGTCAGTACGCTACCAAAGACTAATTGGAGGTGCAGGTTCTTGTCTGCAGCACGGAGGTCCAGAGTTGGGCTATTTTCTGTTCACTTCTTTTATGTTGACCAGACAAACAACGAAGCAAACAGAGCACATCTTATGTGAGGTGGAGCTGCTAAAAGCTGAGCCACAGTAATGTTTATACCCACCTTTCTGTGTGATTTTGTTTTTCTATGCTGTTATAGATTTTTGTGGATACACACACAAAGATCGTTCGCTGGAGCACACACACACACACTCACACACACACACACACACACACACACACACACACACACACACACACACACACACACACCGACAGCTGTTAAACCTAAGAGCTGCTTCTGACCTCTGTCCCGTCCACTGCTGGTTTACAGTAACCGTACTCTGAAAAGATGTTTAGATTCACTCAGTTTTACACATTACAAACTAAAGCTGAGCAGTGAACACTGCAAGGTTAGGGTTAGGAAAACATCCCATGATTTGTCAAAACAGAAGCTGTCATCAAGAATAGCATGAAAATGTCCTTAATATTTGCTAAAAGTCCTGTCCCTCAGCTAAATACACAAATGTATTCAGCTCTGTGGTTTATACCCCCCCCCCCCCCACACACACACACACACACAAACAACAACAACAAAAACAGTTATTTATTGCTAATTTAACAGTTTCACATTTTACCATGAGATGGCAGCACTTTTTTTTTGTTTTTTGTTTTTTGTTCATTTGTGCATTTCAGTGGCATTTATGGATTAAAAAATGTTCCAGATAAACTATATAAATTAATTAATTTTATACATTACTCATTTCTCATAAAAACTAAACAATGAAGTGTGACAATGAAGTGTGAGCAATTAGGAAAGAGACCTACGCAGAGAAATCTTTGCTCAACTTTAAAGGCAGAGTAAGTAATTTCTGATTGGCTTTAAATATATTTGAACAAGGCATCAACAACACACGAAGAGCTTGCTCCTCTGCCCCCCTTCCTTCTGGTGCCCCCAAGAAAACCATGGCACAAGTCTGAACCCTCCTCCCTGTTGGACCAATGACTGTTCTATCATGGGGGTGCAGGCTACCCCAACTATTTGTTCGTAGTTTATGGAGCCAGGGCTATGCATGAGGGCCATGTTGTTGTTGTTATTACTTTTTTGAACAGTTTTCTCATGAAATGGGCATCTGGTGGGTTATGAGGAGGTATTCACTAAATGTGTTCCCGGGTTAGAACTCCCACTGAATTACGTACCCTAATTTTAAATGACACAAACAGTGTTTCAAACTCATTAAACCAAGGTGCAAGAGGACTAGAACCCTGTATACATATTGTGCCTTGTTGTTTATGGTCATCATCATTTAACATAATTATTATTCAGAGTTACATTAATTTTTTTATGATCTTGTTGTTTTCAAGTAAACTTTTCTCTTCATAGACATTGAAAAAATTAAAGGAAAATGAAGCCAGCTTTTCTACTTTTGTTTTTCTACTTTAGTACATTGAATAAAGTGAAAAGGTGTTATTTTATGATGAATTGATGAAGCTTTAAAACACTTCAGAGATTCAATTTCATTATTTATATAGTAAAATCTTAAGTGTTGATTTAGTCAGTTTTAAGAGTCGTGGTGCTGTAAGCTTATTTTGAGATAGACTTTGGTGTTTTAAGGGGAGAATTACAGTTTAACTACAATGCATGTTATTGCATTGTACTGTAACTGTAACTAGGCATGCTAAGCAAATATGCGTTAAGCCTATATATGATTATGATTTGGTGAAAATGCGTTGTACAGAACTGTCATCGGTTTAAAGACCTTGAACCAAAAACTAGAACTGTCATTACATCTGTGCCGTTGTCAGTGTCATCATTGATACTATGGCCTCTAAATATGATGTCTCACAGTCTATATACTGGAAATACAGAAGATTTACATAACCCAACCCTTTCTGTCAATGCAACGAGAGCCTGAACGAGGCTCTCCCGCCTCTTTTACCTTGCAGCAGGACACTTAACTGCCAGCTGCCTGTGAAACTACACTGCAGACCGAGGTTTACAGAGCAACCGCTTGGTGTGAAAATGCGCGACCATGCCAAGGTGCAGAAACTGCGGAAGAGTGAGCACGCTTGGTTAAGTTTCATAAAATAAATACGAGTTAAAATAATAAATAATGTTTTGGCAGGGAGACGACAGGCAGTGAGTCACCCTGCGCAGCATGGTCTGACTTACCTCAACGGTGCCAAGTTGCAGACAGCTGCAGAAACCTGTTGTGATGAGTTGAGCGCTGCACGCAATTTAACCTGTTATATTTTTAAGATACAGCATGCATAGGAAGAACCGAGTACAGATGGATGAATGTACCGTACTACACTTCAAAAGACTTTTAAGGCTGTGAATACAGTCATATTGTCGTTATTGTTATCTGACATGGGGGCTCAAAGGCTTTGTGTAATTGAGCGTCTACGCATGTTCGCATTATGATATTATATATATGTCCAGCTTGCAGAGGGACTTGCTGTTTTATATGGCCTTTAAAAAGTTTCTGTGGGATTAAACGAGGTTATATGCACACAACACACTGCTATTTCCCTTAGGCGGCAGAAGAACCTTTCCACTTTCTGCTCACACTCCCCAGTAGTCACGCAATCCCTGTCAGATAAAGGTGCTCACATACATGCACACAAACACGCGCACACAGTCGCAGGAAAACACAGACACAAAGCTCGCACTTAAAATGAGTCAGAGGGGGAACTTGAGATGGTGAATTCATATGTTGTGTAAGACTGTGTTGGTGGTTTTTGTGGTTAGTTTACTGTCTCGGGAATTCTTGGGTTTTGTTGCGACTCCAAGTTCTGATATTTTTATGCTTATTTTTTCAGCTTCAAAGAAGTTTGTAGCATCATGAGTGAAAATGTTTTTTTGCACTGACAGTCAGTTGGCAAAGCAACTGGAAATACATAGACGCAACCCCCCCCCCCCCCCCCCCCCCTCCCTCACACACAAACACACACACACACACACACACACACACACGTACAACTGTGATCCTTCCTGCTTTAGTTGATTGATGGAGTGTGTTTGAGCATTCTGCATGGTTTTAGTAACTGTGTCATAGATAAAAGCGCGTGACAGAAGAGGGCCGTTCTGAGCAGGGTGCATGCCTCAGAACAAGCTGCAGGGCATCGCTGAATGACTGAAGGAAGAAAACTTTAAAACATTCAAGATACATGGACTCACCCACATATCTGTGCAAACAAATAAACATGCACCAACATACATGCACAATTAAATACTTAACAAAATAACCCTGTCCTTGGTTATGCTTGATATTTGAATGACATAAAATGACAATTATTTTCATAGACGTTCGTGACACACACACACACACTCTTCTTTTGTAATTCATAATGCTCACAAAATGGGAAAAGCCTTGTCTTTCAGTGGTGAATCCACCCACCCACCCACCGGAGCATGCCAGATAACTATTGTTAAACTTGCCACAGTAACTCTGTCAGTGTGTGTGTGTGTGTGTGTGTGTGTGTGTGTGTGTGTGTGTGTGTGTGTGTGTGTGTGTGTGGGTGGGGGTCTGTTTTCTACGTGCACAAACCCTATACCAGACATGGAGCAGGGGCTTGAACACAGGTCAGGAAGGTCTTCTTTAAGTCGGAATGGCCTTGGTTGCAGATCGTGATTTTGAGTTGCCAGGTGTTGGGTTTAGACCCTCTGAATTCCACATTTGTGTAAATGCTCTCAGATGCTCAGGGGTTAAAATAGGGGAGGGTTAGGTGTGCTTGTGCGTACATGTGGGTGCAAACACCAAAACAAAGAAAACAGCGCGTCAAAAAACAAAACATCGAATCAAAAGGGAAAGCAAAACAACAATGAGTAATATAACAACAGCCACGTAACAAGCCAAGCATTTGTGTGTTGTTGAGCCTCAAAAATTCAAAAACCCTATATGGGGATTTTGCATCTTTACACTTTGCCTTTTGCTGCAGGATTTGAGTTTTTAAAAATCAAATTTGCCTACTAACGGAGGCACCTTAAGTTGTAAGGCAGGGAAGTTTATTTACACGGCAGAGTGAAATTCATTCTCGCAGGCAATTAACATCCTTCACATTATATGTACAGACGAGAGCAGAGATTCGAGAGATCAAAAGTAAGTAAGTACACATATACGCATGCACTACACACTAATGCACAAGTGCCTCTCTATGTACAAGTACAAAGTGCAAATAACTTATACAGAATAAATAAAATATGCAATTTAAAAGCTAAGTAAAATCCCTTTGGTTCCAGATGTTCATATTGCCACCAAGTGACTTCGAGCTCCCGTTTGTGGCTCGGTCGCGGCAGATGGTTCCCAGAAGTGGGCTTGTCAGACCTCCAGGGTTCTGCTAAATCTAAGTTGTAGTGAAGTAAGGCTTCTCATAATAAGCAGATTTAAATAGGAGAAAACAGCCTCTGCGACTGTAACCGCTTTCATCCGTGAACAAACAGAAAAAAATGACCTGAGAGATGTTTTTGTTTGTTTGTTTCTTTAAATACTGTTCTGCTTTTGTCTGTTGTGGCTGTGATTTATAAATTAGTGAATTTTCAATTAGCTGCAGGGCTTTCCGCACGGTTTTTGCATCAGTTATCTGCATATATCCCGTGGAGCAACACACAGAGAAGCGCTCTGTATTTTGGGTGACTTGACTTTTTCCTTGTGTGATCAGACAGCTGGAGACTCCTGTAACACTGGCAGGGATTCTGAATTATAATGACCACAAAATGTCACCACCACTCAAACCGCACAATGCTGCAGATGCACATTAGGGCCTCGTAAGTCTCGAGCATAGCGGCTTTACTGTAACTCACTAGTCTCGCTCTTCCTGGAAGTCCCACGCCATGAATCCAGTCCAGCTACCTGTCAAGAGAATATAAGGCCACTCTTGACTTGAATGTGTTTTGATCTCGGTGGTCAGAGCGGGAGCACGGCAGCATGAGTGGGTTTGCACATTCACCCCTTCCCTCTCCGTTCGGCGATTCCAACATGGCTGCCCCTCCGCTTCCTCTCCCTGTGTCGCTGTTGGACCGGCACAGCAGTGCCGAGCCGCTCAGTTCATATACAGTGTGCAGGAAGTGATTAACAGTAAAAGATCAAAGTCGTGGACAGGATAAACATTCTACCCCAGGACCCTACTCCTCCGGGGTATACAACACCACTTCCTCTTTTTACAGACTGACTGCTGCCTCCACCGCCACAGCACGGCGCACACATTGTCACCACATGAGGCACTGACCCACACATCAGACAGTGTGTGTCTGCATGTGAGACAGAGAGATGGAGCGATAGAGCGGGAGAAAGGAGGTGTGGTGTGTTTATGTGCTTTGTGGGTGTGTGCATAACTCTTGAGAGCTGAGGCAATATCCAGACTGCATTTAAAGCTCGAAAATGATTATGTTGTTATGTTGTGCAGGCGCACAGTTCACTCCAGAGGCTTAGCTTATGCTAATTTCCCACATGCCCTCAGTGGTGTGCAGCTGTTCTGCTAAAGGACTGCCGTTGGGAGTTGATTATGTGACCCGACCAGCTGCAGGTGTAAGAGCAAAGGCAGGAAGAGCAGGAAACCCTTTCTGATGTCAGGAGCGCTGGATATGGAAATTGGAACCAAAGTTGTTATTCTGCAAAGGGGACTGTTGCTGCAGATGAGGCTTGAAGAAGACGCAAGGAAGAAGAAAGGAGCGTTTAAGCTGAAGCAAACAAACAAACTAAGGGGAAAAAAAAAGAAATTAGAACAAAAAAGCCCCATACAAAAGTTTCTCAATATCATAAACACGAATCCTACAGCTCTCTCACTCAACGCAGAGCGCAAAGTAAATTCTCTGCTGATGAATCAAGCGTTCACCGGAAGATGTTAAGTCTGCGCTGATGTCAGTCTGAGGGCATGCGAAATCTGGGACTATCTTTGCCCTCCTCCCCTACATGAGGTGAAACATAACCTCCTTTGAGCTCAATGGATGGCAGATCACAGGCCCTCAAGATCTTAAAGAGACAATTATCCTCAATTGAAGGCTGACAGGAAGAACAAACACTTCATAAGTGGTCCAAGGGTCTTTCTTCTAATGGGGGTGGGGGACTTATCTGCTGACAGGGGTGTCCGTAGGAAGGATCCTGGTCAGGTGAAGGAACCCACAACTATTTGCCTGAATAACTGAACAATGGCTTAGTGATCACAAGTCTGTGCATGTGTATGCGGAAAATCATCAACATTCCATGACATGAGGTTCAACTGGTTCTACAGTGAAGCTCTGAACTAAAACTTAAATGAAGAATTAAAAACGGTCTTTAACCTCTGAGGCGTTTTTCTCAGGGACAACGGTTTTTTGTGTTGGGTTGGATGATTGCTCCAGCAGTCTTTGCTGTGGTAGGCACCGAGCGCCAGGTCAAAATGTGGGTTTAAAAATAGAGCGGCCAGTGGATGTGTGGGTTGCTTTCACTGTTTCTCCTGGCAGACTGAGGTCAGAACATATTACCCACAATTCGCTTCAAATGCAAAACTACGCATTATGATTCCATGTCACTGAGCTTGCCAGTTACGAGTCGATGATGCACCAACGTTGACAAAAGGAAGCAAACTTTAACATCGCTGTTTTGTGTGCTATCCTTAGGTTAACAAACAAGAAATTTTCCTTTCCCTTTTTGCCAGAGTTTGGCCTTTCATTCACATATTGGCTACAAATGAGCCTCATTTTGAATGATAACCAGAGAAATGCACATATGGCTTTGAGTGAAAGACCCACATTTGGCCTCTCTGCCTGCCATTAAAAAACATTTAATCTGATAGAATCATTTGTCTTTGTGTCTGGAGCCCGGCAAGTCCAAGGGCAGCTTCCAGCATCTAATTGGTCAAAAGGATCATTGACATCACAACAGGTTAAAGGTCAATTTGGGACAACCTTGTGGATTCTTTGGTGCCAAGTTCTGTTTGAGAGTTGCCAGGTGTGAAAAGCTTTTGTTGTTGTTCTTGGGCCGAAGTGAACATCTGCACTGGACCAAAGAGCCAGGGTAGAAAATAGAGTCATGCTAAAGGAAGCTCAAGATTTTCCCATCACACACACACACACACACACACACACACACACACACACACACACACACACACACACACACACACACACACACACACACACACACACACACACACACACACACACACACACACACACAGTAATTTTGAGAAAACAGACTTATGGGCGGGGAGGAGTTTAGGGAATGTAATATCTTTGTGCTATTTTGCTTTAGCAAAATTCCATCTGACACATTGGACATGAGACAGTCTTCATGGAGATCAAAAAAAATAAAAAATACAGAAGCAGTTTAATTTGTTAAACCACCATTTTCTTCTCCCACAGTAATACACACAATGAATCTATTTTTAAGTTTGGATAGATTATCCCAAAATTCCTAGTAACTATTTACTATTAATGAAATGACTGCATCATTAAAACCAAGTTTGAAAAACTTGGTTTTAAAAAAATTGGTCATTAATGCAAATAGGAAGTAGCATCATATGCTTTACTTTTTAGTTACCAAACAATAATAAAACATAACGTTCGGAGCTTGGAAAATAAATAAAAAAGTAATTGAGTTTAACTAGCGCGTGTGTTTGATGAATAACGGCGTACATGTTGATTAGAGTGACAGGTAAAATATTCAATAGGTAGCAGGCCGGTGTTAGCGGATTAGTCAGCCAAAGAATCACAAATATACAGATTAATAAAATACTAAAAAAACATTGATAAGCCATGAGAACAAAAGGTTAGACAGTGAGCGACTTCGTGTTATTTCTGGTGTTTGATAACTGGTTTTGGGCAAAGTTGTGACACACCAGAAACGAAGGGTCCTCACAATAATAATCTCTTCAAACTTCAAACTGATTGAATTACATCCCAGAGCCACTCGAACATAGATGGATGGAATTCGTGGCTGAGATGACAGAGTTGCAGAAGTTCCTGGCGGCGTCAACATGCCTCATTTCCTCCATGATAGGTAATGCTCGTGGTGGGAACGGGTGTTGTTTCCATTAGTGTTGATTGGAGCCGAAGCCAGTAAATACCTGTAATAAGTGCTGAGTAATTTTCACGAGAATGAATACGGATTGGAGCTTTTTGCCCATGAAGACAAATGCCAGATGTTAGTGAACTTTTTTTTTTCTGGGAGGCTGATCAGAAGTCAGCAGGTGGAACAGCAAGTCTCTGAAACGACGTTCGCATCCTTAATAGTGACTGAATGGGATGGGTTTGGTTTTTGCTGATGTGGGCAGCACACAACAAGAGATTTAACCTTCACCCATGGGTGTTTTCTTCTGCTTTCTGGCCAGTAAAGTAACAGAAACAGCATCAACCCACCTGCAGCCCACGCTTACTACGACTTCTCACTGTTCTCTGCACACCTTCGCTCACATTCGGTCATTATTAAAAGAACATTAAATCAACTTTTAGGCTATTATTGGGCGGTAACAAGTGTTTCGTTGGGGACCAAAATGACATAAATTGAAGTAATTATGGGTTAGAACAGAGTATGTGTTTGCAACAAAATGGTAATTAATGTTAGCACTTGGGGCAATCAATAAATGTCAGAATAAATTACTCTTTTTCCTCTGAAAAGACTCAAACGTTTCAGTCCACTTACATAGAAGTGTCCCTGCAGCAAACCGACGCGATTTTAAATCTGGGAGTTTAAAGAACAGTAAAACGATGGACTGTGCAGACAATGTCTTACCTTACATCTCCATCAGTTAAGTACAAACAAATCAACTGCTGAATGTTGCAAAAAGTACTGTGAATAGCTTCAACATGAGCAGAGTTCATGGCCTCATCGTCCATAAACCCTGGTTATAACTTGCATGTTAAAGCAAAATAGGAAAGATTTAGAAGCAGAGGCCGTAAACTTATCATACTATCGCTTGAGTGGATGACATTTTGAGTCTTTTTAGAAGCTTTAAATACTTACCTATAATATTATTTGTCATTTTGATGCAAATGTGTATTCTGTTATTACTCAAAATTGTCCCATTTTTGGTCCCAAACAAAGGTTTACACTCCTTACCATCTAATAATCGACCTTGGCTTGATTTAACTCTGAGATATTCCTTCAAGACTTTGTCCTGAGGAGTTTACATTGGCCGGTCTTGGCCAAGGTTCTTCAAGGTTATGTTTATAAAATTAAAACGTCTTCATCGTATCTATGACAGTATCTTATGCCTAGAGCTACTTTGTGTGATACAACTCATTTTCCGTTTTGATGGATCTGCACCCAAACAGCTGGTTCAGCTGTTGGATCTTGGATAAACATCTAAAAAAAAAAAAAAAAAAAAAAGTTGTAGATTCTTTGTATGATATAAATAGACATTATTTACTCACACTGCTAGTTACCCCACAATGGGCTGGTGCCGTGCCTGACCCCTAACATAAACACAACACAGTTCCTTTTCCCAGTGACCCATAGGGATGCAGGTGGTCCACATGGACACCTCTGTATAGGTTCTGACCCGGGTTCAAAGGTCAGTGCCTCAAATGATGGTCTTCCTTGCTGCCTCTAATTGCCCTGTTTATTTTTAGTCCACAGTGGGCTGTGTTGGGCTATTAAAAGAAACATGAACATGAGGCCTTCTGCTAATTACTGCTGGGCCAGCAGACCCTCACTTTCCCTGATTGCTACCAGATGCTAACCCCGTGAGGAGAGTGTCATCTGTCACCTTCACTGTCTCTCTGTGCCTCTTTGTTGTGTGCAAAGCAGTGCTGGATGGAACTTTGTTGTCAACGCATGTTCTTAAAATATCTTCACCTAGTGTTAAAAAAAACAAAAAGAAGAAGTTAAAACTTTTCAACATCTTGATTCGCTGGAGTGCAACCATGAAAACATTCAATTGAAAGGCTGATGAAGCGGTAGCAGAGATTAATCAGAGTGATCGTTCCCCATCGGTTTGCAGTGTGTCATAATGTTCTGAAACCTCCCAGTGCCAAACCAGTCCTGGTCTCAAGAGATTTCGTTACAGGATACGCTAGAGGACAGCAGATGAAGCAGATAGTGCTGGGGCGGATCGGTAAAATCTGATTTGAGCATTTAAGGAAGCACTAAGTAATTGGGTCGATTTAGACCTATTTGTGGTCAAAGGGAGGTTGAAATAAAGCAGCAGAGGAGGCCAGCTCGCTGAAGTTGTGAAGTTTATAAAGGTTTGATTGCAAAAGGAAGCTGGTTGTGTGGATTAGCACGTGGGCCTGGTGGTGGACACTTCTGTTTAGTTTTAGACTGTTAGAGGGACTGCAAACTGTAAAATGATCATTAATCACACAGTGAGTTGACCCGAAAGGTAAAAAAAACAAACTAATAATGTTTTACTCCAAATTTAAAAAGGTCAAAAACTGTAATATATTAAATTATTACTTTATTTACTTTATATATGACCTGACTTCAAGATTGAGAAACAAATCAATATGCATACATTTAAATTGGTATGACGTCCTTATAAGTAAAAAACTGACTCACTTGTGCTTTTTTTTGTCTTGTTTTGTTTTTGCTCCTTAGAGCCAGATTATAACACAAGGAACAGCTTCATGTCAGCTGTGAATCCAGAGCTGTCAGGAGGGTGTCTGGATCGTGTCACACCGCACAGGCCCACCCGCCTCGCCTCGCCCTGACGGATCGAGTTTCCTCTGCACCTAGATGCACATGAACCTTCAGCTTTTTGTAGAAATGAATCACTAGGTGGGTCGATATTCACGTGAGAGCTATTGCAGGGTGCCACTGAGAGTTTTGAGGTAGCTGTTATGGGTTGTCATGTTTCATGAGCAAATGAATCCATTTGAATATCGGACCTGCTTTCATAGCTAATGTCCAAAATAAAAGCTCTGGACTGAAGATGGCCTGGATCTGGCAAGCTTTCAGAATATCTATTATGACTGGTGATTGATTTGCATGATGAGGTTTACGCAGTGGAACAAAGAAATTTGTTTGGAAAGTAAACATACCTAATTGTTCCCTTTTAAACACCTAAAACCCCATATAATATAATTTGTTTAAACGGTACTGAACTGGAATCTGTGTATCCTAATTTAGTGGCGCGCACACTTTAGTGACTTAGGTTAACAACATTGTTTGAAACATGATATACGACACAGCAGTTCGTGGTTAGGTTTAGGAATTATAATCCACTTTAAGCACTCAAAGCTTAAAGTTAATCTGGCTTTCACAAACACCACATCTTGATGTTGGTGATCTGAATATAAAACTTTTCTTTCTTAATGGGGTAGCTCCTGCTCAATCTGCAAAAGGCACAAATGTCTTTTGAGGTTATGTTATGGAAAAACAGAAATGATGTCACTCTGCGTAGTTGAAATGGCTTTTGCTCTTTTGTAATGAACCATGGCCCATACTGTTATATAGTTTATCATATGCTTTGTACAAGCAGTAATTACTTAAGCTGGTTGCATTGGGTTATACACACAATTACAATATTTGAGAGTTGAACTCATCACCACACCTTCACAGGCACTTTTTTTTAAACTTTTACTTCAATAGTACCAGTTAGATAAAGCATGTAGAGCAGGAAAATGTGATATAGAGAAACTAAAGTGTAAAGATGCTTTCCCTTGAAGCTATATGAATGTGTTGAGGCAGCATATGGGAATACTTTCTAATAATGGCTGCTAAACCCTGGTTATCGGGACTGAGCAATGTGGATTACTCTTTTATCTCCAGTTTTGGAATTTTGTGAAAAGCTCTAATTGTGGAAAAGTTCCTTTTCACTTGGTCTTGCTATGCTAACACCCAGCTGTTTTCAAGATCTTAAAGTCTGGTGCGCGTCAGGAGTTTTTCTTGCCACTGTTGCTGTTGCTTGTCTTTTCACTTGTGTGTAAAATGGTTCAACTTTATATGGTTGAGGTAATCCTTAAATGTGCCGTGCAGATGCACAGTAGATTTCATTACAATCCTTTTTCACTTCTTTCTCTCACAAAGACATTTTGTTTTTGTGCTCCGAACACAGGTCGCGATAGTTTTAACAATGTGGTGGTCGCATTTATGAATACACACACCCACACACACACACAGATAGATAGATAGATAGATAGATAGATAGATAGATAGATAGATAGATAGATAGATAGATAGATAGATAGATAGATAGATAGATAGATAGATAGATAGATAGATAGATAGATAGATAGATAGATAGATAGATAGATAGATAGATAGATAGATAGATAGATAGATAGATAGATAGATAGATAGATAGATAGATAGATAGATAGATAGATAGATAGATAGATAGATAGATAGATAGATAGATAGATAGATAGATAGATAGATAGATAGATAGATAGATAGATAGATAGATAGATAGATAGATAGATAGATAGATAGATAGATAGATAGATAGATAGATAGATAGATAGATAGATAGATAGATAGATAGATAGATGGATGTTGCAGGCTGTGGGTATAGTGTCATACTCCCTTTGAAAACATGGGGGTCTGCATGGTTTTAGCAGTTGGTAAGCCCTCTGTTGTCACCCTAACAGCTGTTAGAGCCCCGGCCACTTAAAGAGCTCCTAAACCTAATGAATACACCTGGAAGCCCTCCCTGTGGTTCTTTTCTCTCAGTAGCTTTGCAGACAGCTGGAAAGTTGGTTTTGAGCAACTTCCAACACCAACACGGAAGTCGATGGAAACCAAGTTTGAAAGCAAAGCTCATAAAATCACCAATCGCACTTTTATGTTCACTAACAGTGCGCTGCCACCGAGGAGAGGCCTCCGTAATGAGCCTGCATTCACTTATTCATAATGGAAGGTTCAGTAATAGAAAACTGCTGTGTTGCAGTTGCATTAGTTTCACATTTTTGAAAAATAGCCAAACCGGTGAAGCATAAAAGAGCCTACAAGGTTGCTGCAGTGCAGCATGAAACTCAAGAGCCGAGTGTTCCAGACCTGGAACTTTTCCAAAATGTTCTCCAATTGGGATCAGCAGTTTTCTTCATGGGACACTCCCAGTTCCTCTACCAACTCCTAATCTCCCTGAGAAACCAAGGTGAGATTCTTGGGTGAAAGGGTCACAGTCTCCTCCCCAGCATTCCTGACTTGGCAGGGGGGCAAGGGTTGGGCTAAAGAGAAGGGCCGGGGTGAAGCACTGAGGTAAGCACGGGCATTGTGTATGCAAGGGAGGTGACTAGGTTGGGTTTAGCTTTTGTCATTTTGTTTTCTTTTTTTTTTTTTAGTAATTGTTGGTCGGATCTAATTCAACATCCCCCCCCCCCCCCCCCCCCCCCCCCCCCAGCTCTGATGTGTAGTGGAAAAAGATAGTAGTAAGGGGGAAAAGATGACAAAACAAATGGAGTTTCAGGGTTTCTGAAATTAACTTTTACAACATTTAAAGCCTTAAACGTATTTCTCTTACTTCGAGTCAGTCTCACGGTACCGAGTTTATCAGAAGCTGGGTTCTGTAAAACGCCGTTGTTTATTGTGAAGGTGAGTTCGCTCACTGTAACTGCTCAGACATTGTGGATTTACTTCTACTGGATGCATTTTCCTGTTGTTGTTAGTGGTTTGTGCAGATTCCTTAAAATTCCTTTCTTAAAGTGATCTACACAAAAAAACAAAAAAATCATCAGTTTGGATGAAGCAACGTATCTGGAGCTAATGGGGTCACGCGCCAGTCGATTGGAGCTTCAAATGTCGTTTCGTGTTTCAGGTCTTGACGCAGTCTGTCACAGCAGATCTTCTCAAACAGTTTTCCCAACATCATGAGCCTGGCCCAGCTCTTGCAGGGTGTTTTTTTTTTAAACAGATTACAGGTAAATGGGCTTTTTACCCTAGAGCCTTCTGTCAGTGAAATATGGATGTGCTTGACGTGCTTGCCTATACAGAGTCTATGAAGAGATTACACGTTTGGATATGTGCAGGATCAGTCACTCTGCCGGTGTTATCGCTTCCAGTTTGTCATGTCTGTTGAGGCATAGTCAAATTCCTCAGTAAACTGGAAAATAGTGATTTAGCTCACTTACCTTAAAGTAATAATAATTTAAGCGTACAGTAGACACAATTATTGGCATATATGAACAGAAATTGTCTTCATAGCGTACCTATTTCCTGCAAGGTTTCCTCCCAAATAAGAAACATCTGCGTGCCCACAACAATGTCTTCTTATCCATCTTTATCGATTTTTAGCATCATAAAGTCAGCTTTATGCTTTAACTACACCAAAGTGCTTGGATTTAGACATGAATTGATAAATACACACTGCAGGCGTTAAATATTCCGGTCACCTTCCAGCTGTGGACGAGATTCTTAACAGTACCTGAGCTTATATTGGGAGGGCATCTGCTGTCACTGACCGACCTGAACTGTTGGTATAGTGAGCAATGAAAACCTGTGATAATCTATGGTAAAGGTGTGCTGTTTAAACTCAGTTGTCTCTGGTGAAAGTTTATAATACTACCAGGTGAAAACTGAAGGTGGGTGTCAGTAGTAATCCTTGACTGTCTATCATTGCGGCTCTGCACAAAGTCAACCCGACACGTGTCCTGTTACTGCCGTCTTCTTGAGTAATTACATAGTTGTCTAACCTCCACCTTGCAGTGTTTTCTCTTCAATGAAAGAAAAGTTAGTAAGTAAAGCTTGTTTGTAGAACTTCTTGATTTTTATCCACGAAACAACTTTTATGGATACAAATCAAAAAGTACTTCACAATAAAGTATGGAAAGAGGGCTAAAAAGATACACGTAATAAAACAGGACTAAAAGACAATATATAAAAGAAAATCACATGATGATCACCAATCACTAAGCATGTATAAAAATAAAAAAAAAGGATTTAAAGAAATAAACACAATGCGACTCATTCATGAAATGTTTGTAAATCTGTGAGCAGATTTGCACATAAATCACCTTGTGAATAAAAAAACAACTCCAGACTCACAAATGCTGTGCAAAATTTTTTTGACTGGATTTGATTGTAAAAACGTATGTACGTTCATGAATGTCAATCAATCGCAAACTGGCAGCGGTGGCGTGCTTCGTCAGGAGTTATTAGGGAAAGAGCATGTTTATCTTAATTCAGTTCAATTCAATTTTATTTATATATCGTCTATTACAACACAAGTTGTCTCTAGGTGCTTTCCAGAGACCCAGAACCTGACCTCAGAGCAATTATTACATAAGCAACGGCAGGTAAAAACTCCCCTAGTGGGAGAAAAACCTTAAGCCAAACAAGGAAAGGAAAAACTCCCCTTGGATCTTGGATAAACAGGATTGAAATTGAAGTTTTGCATAGTTCGGGAGCAGCAGGTAAAGAAGGACATGCTGGCTGAAATAGAAGCTTCAAATGTATGAAAAAATGTGAATAAACTTTGTTTTCTGAAACAAATGTAGTTATTGGAGCTACAAAAAGTGTTCAAGGTTTGTGGGCCACCAAACTTTAAATTACCTACATTTAAAAAAAATTAATGAGCCGTTAATTTTGTTCCTGGGTTTGCTGTTGACTTAAGTATAGCTGTGTCGCTGTCTCAGGTATGATTCCTGATAAAGACATCTCCAATTATAGAGGCAACACAGCTGTTTGTAGCAGTGAGTTTTTATAAATATACATTGACGGAACGTTTCTTCTCATCCAACTTCGCATCAAACTATTTTTGCTTCATGTCTTGGATGTTTTGCTAGACAGAAGTATGAATATGGCATTAGTCACCTGTTTTCAGGCCCGTGCCTTGTTGGTCCTTGTCATGCCATAGCTTGAACTAACAGAGGGAAATGAAATATTTTTTTCTGTCTGCTTCCTGTTTTTTTTTTTCTTGATGTCTGTCAAGCAATGAATTAAGTCTGACTACCTGTTAAACTCTTTAACGAGATGAGAGAAACTCTTTAATGAGACGTTGCTGTTCAACTGGGACAATTTATATCAAGAACAAAAGAGGGTGTCAAACAGAACCCTGAAGGACTCCACATGAAACACGAGAAAAACAAACGAGGACAAATCACTTAGATGCAGTTATTTATACAAAACTTGAAACTCCTGTCAAAACGGTAAAAAAAACTTTTTTTAAAATATATTCTCAATCAATGTCTGATAATGTGCTGTGATCAACTTTATCAAATGCCCAGGTAAGATCCCACAAAACCTGAGTCTGCAGCCATCAAAACATCCCTAGATGATTTGAATAAATCCGTTTCAGTAGGCTACCTTTTGTGAGAATTAGACTGGCATTTATTATAAATGTTGTATTGCTCCATTGATGATGCACATTCAGTCTTGACAAAAGCCATGGTGTCTGATTCTCTTAACTGGTGTGTAACCCTCCAACGTCTTTGGTGCTAAGTTTCACTTCTAAGCTTCATAAACATTAGTCCGGGTCTTCTTCTCATTATTTCTTTGTTGTTTATGTGCCCAGGCTGCAAATGTATCTGCAAATTCTGTTATGCAGGGAAGATGCATTTGTGGCTCGATGGTGGCCAGTTGGCCAGATAGTTATCAGGTACACAGCTAGATGGCATGATTGACTCGTCCAGTGGACCAATAACACTGCGGTTTGGGGGCAGAGAAGGATTTTGCTCACCTTTGAAACACGCTGCTGCATCATGGGATCCTGACTTCAGACTTGTCCTAAACGTCTTGAGCGGAATATCAACAAGAACCTATTAACAGTCTGATCTGTACGATTCCTGAAAACTTGCAGCTTTTTGAAATGTTCTAAATATAAAACTATGATCTGCAACATATGACATGTTTCCACGGAAATCTCTGAATTCGTTTAATTCCGACTTTACGTTCTACGCTAAGAGAAAGCGTTTTCTTTTGGCCTCATTCAAACAGGAAAACTGCCAAATCTCCATCCATCAGATAAAAGATGTAGTTTTGTTTTTTTGTTGGGTTTTTTTTTTTTTCGTCTTTGGTCAGGCACATAAATGAGAGGAACATTTCGCTTGAAGCATGTCTATGCAGTTGCCAGGCAGAGGCTTTTCAAGACGGGCCCTAGGGAGGAGATTATGACTAATGAGGTCCAAGTTAACGTGACCGGAGGAGGCAGCTGGCGAGAAACAGGCCCCGGTTTATCATGGGATCTCTGCATGAGCCAGACTGAGGGACAAACCCACAGGAAATACATCACTGCCGACGCCAGTCACGTCTGCTACAAATGAGCTGCAGTGACTTATAAGGAAATCTTGGGACAGACAGGACATTTGGATGAACAATGACCGGCTTATTCAAAAATTTTTGGTTTTTGTTGTGCTTAAAATCTTTTTAATGAACTGGTATACATAATACAATAGAGGTACATAATAGATGGATGCACATAGTGAATATCAAAGATCTGTTCAGTATTGTGAAGCAATTATCTTCATGTAATCTACACAGACAAACTGATTTCCATTCAAGTTTTCGAGTGTGAGATTTGGTCCCCTGTGTCTAGTTTTGTTGTCTATTCCTGCTGCTTTATTGAAACCCCTGTTGACATAGCTTACAAACAAAAGAAATAAGAAATGAGTAATTGTTTGTGGCCCAGAATCAATTAATTTCGCCTCCCCAGCATTAAGTCCCTTGGTTGATTTAAACACAAACTCCCCTTAGAAAAGTCATCAGGCCTAATTGAGACCTGGGGAGCTACACGGTTTGATGATTTGGTTTGCATGTGGTTTGGTGTTGTGGTGTACCACAGCTCTCGCTGAATGCTTTCCTAGAGTAGATTATAATATTGACCGAGGTATTCTTAATGTTGTGATAGTAGACACCAAAGCCTGATCTAACACCCTGTAGTTGGAGGAGTAGCCCTATAATTTTATACCACGTAACGAGTTTGCATAAGATTATTGCAAAACTCAGAACTGAAGCACTTATGAGAGATCTTCAGCAGCAGGTGTGGGAATAATATGGGACCCACCCAGTTTGCTGGAGCCCCTATTCACACTCTGCCTAAGCTGCTATCTATTGTGTCCCGGGTCCTGAAGAGGAGCAGAGGAACAGAACAATTATGAAATTATGGATGGGTGACTGATCAGCAGTCCCAGCTGGTGAGAAACGGGAGGTAGGCCTAGGCAACCAGAGATGGAACTGCTCCCACAGGAAAGCAATCCACCACACAGAGAGTCTACGTGCAGCCTGCATCAGACGTGAGTCCACAACTCTGGACCGCTGCATGAGGAGGAGATGATCCTACTGTAGTTCATGGCAGCTTGCACCCATATATTCTGAAAATTGACATACGTGATCTCACATAACATTGGGTTTTGTGACGTATGTAATATCCAGGAATCTAGAAGGACTTTAATATAAACAAAAAAAAATAAATAAATCTGCAGAAAGAAAATACAACAAGAATAGAAATATGAAACATGTTTGAGTCTTTACGTAAGAGACACGGTGTAGCCTGTGATAATGTCAATGTCTTGTGTTGTCCTGACAAACTTAATTGTATTTGTATAATTAACAAATCCAGAACAAGATTCAGACAACAGCAGACATTTCCATTTTAGAGGCTTTTCTGATTTCCCACATGGGCATATATTGGCTTGGACACACACCAAGTAGCCATAACATTGTGACCACCCACCCAATATTGTGTCGGTCCCCTTATGCTGCCAGAAGAGCTCTGGTCAGTCAGGGTGTGGACACAGAACATCTAAGGGTTTCCTGGAGTGTCCGGTACTGGAAGGTTAACAATAGATCCTCTGGGCCCTGTGGTTGTGGGGCAGGGTCTCTGTGGATTGGGCTTTCTTCCCACAGATGTTGTCAGATCTCATCAGATTGGTTCTGGGGAGTTTGGGGAGGGAGTGAAGACATCAGGCCTTTTGTTGTTTCTTTAAGTACTTCTTAAACAGTGTGTGTGGGATGAATGCCGTCCAGTTGGGAAGAGTGTTGCTCCCATATTGGGGACTCGGAGCTGGAGAAGAAGAATATTGATCGGCATAAGTTTTAAGGTGTTGGAAAGTCTTGAACGTCTATGTGAATGCCTGCTGCAGGTTTTTCCAGTAAAACAATTCGTTGTAACCTTGGACTGTATAAGATGAACTGGACAAATCCCCTGTGACGTCACCTATAGGTCATTGGCGTATGACTCACTTTTGTCGCCAGCTCCTTGTGGTCAGTCAAGAAACTGCAATTTTCCTTCCTTCCTTTTTTTTTTTTTATCTCAGCTCTGAAAAGCAGAAGTTGCCTCTTGGTTTTAACAGACCACTGAAATATTGTTGATAATCCGTACGCAATACAAAGACAAGTTCCTTCAAAGAATAAAATGACTTAACAATTTTAGCAGTACATTTTTGAATCCTACTTGATTGATATTTCAGACCTTGATTGTGTACATGACGTCTGCCCCTCCGTATTATCTAAGCTGCATTCCTCCTTAGTTCCCCTACATTCATGTGCTCCTGTCGCGTCATTGCCCTATCCTCTGCACCTAACCCGACCACTTTGACATCAAAGCAGAGGTGCGTTGTTCCCGCTCCACACTGACTACAATGTCGTGGGAGAATGACCCTTCGAGAGGCTGACCCACCCCCAGGACACTGTGGAGCCACCTGAGAGGAGTGGTCACAGCATTCCACTGATGCTTGGAAGTTATGACATGACTGAGAGAGAACCTATTGCTTCTGAGCTATGGACCATTGTTGGAGTTACCACACCCAGCACGGTGCAAGACCAACATATTTGTTTTATTTTTTTGTATGTTTTGGTTTTTTTCCCCCATTCAATCTAAAGCTACAGTTAAAAAAAAATGTACTCCTGAAACTATCCAATAAAGAAGTTCCCTTGACACTTCCCTTCAAGGGACCTTTTCTCTACCTCTGTTTAAAGCTAGGTTATGTAGTTCTGCACTTGTGTTAATCTTGCATTCAGTGAATACCTCGCCACCACCCATTAGCCGCCCATCTCATGAGCACAGTGTAAAAAGAGTCAAGTTTTCATACACAGCCATGTGTGAAGTTTGTTTGTTTCCATAAAGTGGGGAAACAACTATAGTGGGGGTAGCCTGCTTCAGACTATAACAAACATTGCTCCAGCCAGTAAAGAACAGACGGAGGGCATGTGCTTGTAATGTGTGTTTTCTCAGGAACTACTAATGGGAGGCAGAGGGAGAAACTGGAACTCCTTTTTTTGTTGATGTTTCGTTCAAATATTAGACGTGACTTGATGCTGAAATTCCTTACCCTACCTTTAAATGTCAGTTTCTGCATTTATTTCTTTACCAGTTAGTGTGGACTTATGGCAGTACGCCCAACTCCAAGAGTTCTGAGGGGGTCTGGGTTTACTGATGGAAACGTGTCAATACCCAGGGACGTTTATGAACAAATACACTGACCAATGAGTAAGCTGAGAAAGCACTAAGTTAAATTATTCAGCCGGTTCCTTGAAGAAGCTTTATGTTTAAAAACCTTGTTAGACAAAGGAGTGGCAAAATGATGATTCTCACAGATTATTCTGAAACTGTCATGAACATTAGTCTCTGAAGTGTATCATTAAACTTCCAATTTTCATGTGGACATTAAAAGAACTGAACAGAACACGAGATCCTTTTCAGCGTTGGTGTAAAAAAATACATAAATGAAGTAATTAGCAGATTTAACGGGTAGAAAAAACATATCATTTTTTTAAAGATAAGGGTTGTCAAGGTGGACATTGATATATATTTTACGTATTTATTCAATAACCTCAAAAAAACATTAAGTGGACTCAAGTGCTCGTTTAACAAAACCCACAAAGACCAATTAATCTTCCAATAACAATTTCTCATCCTAAACATTTACGTCAGGTTGCGCTGAGACCTTTTTTAAGGGTCAGTGTCTCTGCCCTCTGCTCTGTCCAGTTGCATACCTTGACTGACGCTCTCAGTAATAAAGTAAGACCTCCTTTGATCTGATGTCTCACCCAGAGGCTTCTCCCTCCAAGTAGACAATACTCTAATTCATTACTGGACCTGCCTCTTCAAAGCTCAGCCACTCTGCACCGGGAAACTCTAAACTCAGGCCCCAGACAGGCTCTTTTAAACACCCACTCACCCTCTGGGTACTGAGGTGGCGGGTGGATGAGTCCACATAAGTCACGGTAGCCTGCACATATCCCCTCCTCCGCCCTGCAGCACCACACCTATCCCCCTCAGGTAACAGGTGGATTATTGGGCAATGGTATTTCTGGATTCCAGTGCCCAGTTATAAGCACACCCACTACGAGTGCGGGAAAATAATGCTTTGGATCATCTGTGATTCCTTTTTTTCTTTTTTTTTTTGTTACACAGATCATTCAGCTAAACTGATTTTTGCGTTGCTGTGACGATAAAGTGATCGTTTCTAATCAAGACTGCGCTACACTTTGATCCGGTGCTGATACAAAGGGATGCACATTTGTTGCATCCCATGATATTTATTGCCATTTTATCACCTGCATCTAAAGTACCACCGTCCACTTTGATATGTTTGTTGTTGCTGTGTAATCCTTTGTTATGACCGGCTGCCCACTCTGAGGCCCAATGACCCTCTTGAGTTAATCAGAGGCGGTGTGACTTGTCCAGAGAAGCCTATCAGCTACAATATGTTTGTGTCTGCTGCAGAGCTCTAACTAATTTAAGTTTTCCCACAATTTTCATCATGATGTTTTATTAGTTTTTTGTGTTTTAATAACTGAGAACCGAATAACAAATGCTAAACGTGTCTTCAGTTTCAGTTCAAACACAGGGATTCATTTACAGTAGCATTGAAGATAAACACACTGTTATTTAAGTTCTCCTTTTAAGCATATATGGAAACTGATATATGCACTTACATAACTTGATATGTTTAAGAGCAGATCCCCCCTTGGGTGGTAAGAAGCTGAAACTGTTAGAAAATCCTGCACATCTCAGTATCTCATTTTTCTTCTTCTTTCCTTGAGTGTCTTTCTCCCCTGACCCTGTTTACCCGTGACTTGCCAAGTCTGATGTCAATCTGCCGCACACAGGGTCCCAGAGAGAGTGTACAGTTTCTGTTTTGACACCTGTTCCTAATTACACATGTAAATGATTGATCACCTGAGCTTGGTAGAGGCAGCAGGGATGGAAGTCCCTGTTACATGATGGCTCTGCGATTATCTCAGAGTTCAGGACAGTTGCCTTTGCTGGGAATGGTGGAAACGGATACCTGCAATGGCCCGAGAGCGTGGAGATTAAGTTCTGAGCAACCGCCGTTTGGACCTAAGCCTCTCCCTATTAACGGTCCTTGAGGAGCAAGTCACACAGGTGCAGTGAGATATCTATGGCTCTTTGTTTAGTCTAATCCCACACAACTTAAACCGAGACTCGCCGCCTGCACCTTTAAGCTGATTCTGGGGCACCTGAGGGTCTTGGCCACTGAAAGCAGACCTCAGCTACTTTTGTGAAATGTGATTTGGCTAATTGATTTTGGAGTGGCCAGTCTAGAGTGCCTAGGAGGGAGAGCGCAGGGATGGGAATGTGACTGAGTGTGAGGCCGCTTTCAAGCAGCAGTGCAGGTGGTGAAATGAAACTGTTGCTGCATTAGTGCACAGCTCTCAGGTGCAGGAATCTAACTGCAAAATAAAGAGTTTAGACTGCATTTCATTAGGAAAATAAACAATGAACCACAGCCAGAAACTGAATAGTGCTTTAACACATGGGACGAGAACTTCCATTTTCCTGCTCAGCCTGGCAACAGCTGCTGGTGTGTCTGTGCTTTAACTCAGGTATGGAGCCAATCTGAAGGCCAGGAGGGTTTTAACCCCAATCTTCTCCTCTCTCCTCTCACAGCCTGGCACACATGGGCTGCACAGCTGCACTTCCCATTGATCTTCTGGGATGCCTGGATGGCTGGTTGGCGGGAGATAGATTGGAGGGGAAATGGCTTAATTGTCCACACTCTCGCTGCTGGAATGCAAATAGCCTCCACCACTGGCCTCCACTATGAAAAGAACTTTGCATCGTCAAACTAAAGCCGCACACAACAGGGGGAAGTGTAAGAAGACAACAGAATACAGTGCTTTTGATTCTGGAGTAAAAGCTTTTAGACTGTCATGTTTTGTTTTTGTCCAGCTCTGCTAAGTGCCAATATCATTCGTCAGCTGGAGGTCAAAGAGACAGACAGAAAAAGGGTCATGACTCATGTAGAAGAGGCAGGAGATGAAAGAGTTAAACGCTGAGGCGTATGTATCATGTCTGACTTTGATCTCTGCCTCAGGTAGCTCTTTCATAGTCATCAATTTTGGCCGGGAGCTGATGGGAGGCTGCTCTCTCTGAGAACAGGCTTGCTCAGACGAAGACGGTCGCTTTGCCTTGACAGAGCAACTGCATGACATGTCAGACAAATCACACAAAAGACAACGTCAAAACCCTTGAAAGGAGCCTTTTCTTTAATTTTACACCTTGTCTGATTGTGTTCTCCTGTTGTGCTTTAGTCTTTCTAATTCTCATATGAAGCTGCCGGTGTAAAGGGTGCAGGGATGGAGGCAGGAAGGGATCACAGAGGGCGTGTTTGGGTGAGGTTCAAAGATGAAATGAACAAGTCTCAGAGGCTTTGATGTTTCTTGGCAGGCTTCAGGCGGCCGCTGACAATCTGACGATCGGAAAGCACGGGTCTCTTCTGATGCTCAGTCCGTCCTGGCCCCAGTCGTCACGCCCTCCGGTAACAAACGTTTCAGTATGACAAGGTTAAACACCTGAAGCACTGCAGCAATATCTGGCAGTACGACCAGGGTCAACACGGCAGCTTCAATTCGTTCGAGAGCTTAGTGAGATTGTTAACTTAGTTATGGCTCTTTTACACAACAGTCTTCATTGCTAAACAATTCCTGCTCTCTGTATTAGTACCGGATCACTGTCTAAATTTGAAAAGAGCTGTTTGTTGTGGATGTGAATGATTTTTTTTTCAACTATTTAGAACCTCATTAAACTTGTTTTTTGGGAGGGATTAGTTCTCAACTTGTTTTGGTTCACACCCGCTGCTATTTTAGGCGCAGCAGGTGCATTTTTCCAGGTAAACATGAACCTCCTGAACTCTATTTACATGTACCAAAAGTCCAAACACCAAGAAAAACGTTTTGATGGATCTTTATTGGCTGATGGTTCGTTATTGGACAACAATGTTTGTTTGTTTGTTTGTTTATTTATTTATTTATTTATTTATTTATTTATTTATTTATTTATTTATTTATTTATTTATGTGATTGTTTGTTTGTTTGTATATTTATTTGTTTATTTATCTATTTATTTATTTGTTTGTTTGTTGGTATATTTATTTTTTTATTTTTTTATTTATGTGATTGTTTATTTATTTATTTATTTATTTGTTTATTTATCTATTCATTTATTTGTTTGTTGGTTGGTATATTTATTTATTTATTTATTTGTTTATTTATCTATTTATTTATTTGTTTGTTTGTTGGTATATTTATTTATTTATTTATTTATTTATTATTTTTTATTTTTTATTTTTTATTTTTTATTTATTGTCCAACAGGAGCTGATAAAGGGAAATACAAAAGCAAAGCTTATTTTTCTACTTTATAATTTTTGATGTTCCACATTAAAGCAGTAGGATTTTTCAATGTGTCAAAAAGCTATTTTAATAAAAATATCTTCCTAGAAGTTTTATTATGCTCTCCAAAAAGTCACAAAGAAATGGAGCAATGCGAAAAGTATATTTTTTTAATGGTTTAATAAATAGATAGCAATTATTTTAGTTATCGCGCTATATAATCAAAGATATGTTCTCAAAGCTCATTTAGCAAAATGCTTGTTAGAATTTTCTCCCTAAAAAGTCACTTTTGCATTTTTATTGCATCATGGATCAATGTTTTCTTTCATAACGATGCCACATAAACACGATTTTGCTTTCTAGATCAAACTCTTGTTGTGTTCTGAGCAAAAACACTATCTGTTTTTTATTTATGGGTGTTCAGGTGACCTGACAAATTCAATAGGAAGAGACCTACCCAGGGCAAAGGCATTTGGCTTAAATTAAGACCATTTTGTACATAAAACTTTGACTCATCCCTGTTAACATTTACAAAGCGTTGATTAAAAATTCATTAACAAACATTGTAGACATCCACCCATATCTTAATATCAATTTGCTGAGTTTTCCTGAGAGATATTCGATAGGCAGCATAGTAGAGGTTGGGTCCTGTGGGGCCATTGTGTCCCATTGTAGGTCACAATGGAACTTAACACTTGACAGAGCCAGGGCTTGTTGTCAAGAGCTGAACTTGATCCCATCAAGTTGTTCTCACTGAAGAGCTACAAAGAAAAGGCTTCGACCTCACAGCTGTGAAAGCTTTCTATTCAGCCAGATATTTATTCTCTATTAAGATCATATCCATGGAGATCTGCTGACGTTGTTATTATTTAGCCGTTGTGACAATTAGGCTGCTTGTGGCTGTAAATTCTCCCATGTCTCCCGTTTCTGATGGGAGATCGTGCTGGATGATAATCCAGGCGTGGAAACCCATCCCACATGAACGTGCATCCACCAAAGTTCGTCTTCCCGGTCACCTCTAGCATCTCAAACTGACGCCTGTCTTGCACACTGTTGCACAGCGGCCGCAAAACGCTTCACGTTACCAGAGGGGCAGGTAACCTCAGACGGATAATCCTCGGACCTGGTAAACCGGTCTTTAACAGGACCCAGTGTCTAAACCTGGCAACCTCAAGCCGTGTGTCATTGTGTGGTGATTGGGTGTGCATATGTGTGGGTCCCCTGGGTAAATCATTGTCTTGTGCATTTATGTCAACATCCGTTACTTCCATCTGTCAGCTCAGCTGCTCTCAAGAGGGATAAAAGCAAAAATGATTAATGTTTTACACATTTTAGGAAATTTTCTCTGCAGCCTGTCAAACCTGTGGGGCTTTCTAATGACTTTATTGGGCCAGTTTGAATTTTTTTTTTTTTACTGTTTCTGGAGATTTATATCTTGGAAACATTATGCAGTCTTTTTGTCATAGCAGAGGACTTCGGCGGTTGTTGTTTAAAAAAGCTGCTGGAATGCAGCATCAGATGCCTCCTTGGATGTCAGCAGCTCTTGAGGCCACCTCATCAGCTGTTTCTGACTTCCATTAAACTCATCCCAGCCAGGCAAGAATCTCACAAAGACACATCACTCATCTCCTGTCGCCTTTATAATCCATGCCAGCTTCAGGGTTTTGTTTTCCCATACCTGCCTCCCCTGGTACTGGGAACAGGATTTACAGTGGAAAAATATAGGACATATATATTTTTCCCCCATGTTGAGCTGGTGAGTCTGGAATGTGTTTGGGGGCAGGATTTTGCAAGGAGTGTGAAAAAACAACAGAGCTGTAAACACCAAGGGTGGATGCAGACAGGCTTCTTTGTTCCAGATGTGGAGCAGACGGACACCGTTAGTGCAGCCCCAGCCTGGGCCTGAGCTGCAGCCCCTGAGCTGCAAACACTGTCACTGCTGTGCCCCCCTGCCTGGGGAGACAGCAGTGACAGTGTTTCTGGGGTTATAGTCTCTGTGTGGACTCTGTCCCCAAAGAGAGGTCACTGCCCAAGTCTGCGTGATTTTCTGAGAAGTTAAACTGTATGTGCTCTATGTGCCAAAAACCATTACAAAAACAAACAAAAAGAAAATCAACTCTGTACAATTTAGACACGTGACCACATCTGAGCTCAAATTAAGCCATTTAAATCAGAAACCGCGCGTGACATCCCGCTCAGGTTGCACCATTCTGGCGTATATGCGAGTATTACGGTTAACGGATTCCAGACTTTCTTTTTCCCCCTTCAGGCTTTTATTCACCCAATCAATTAAAAGTTTAAGTCTAACCGTCAGCGGCAGCGGCTGATGCTGCTGTCGTCCGCTGTCTGGCAATAATTATGTCAATAATGAATCCAAATCTCAAGCAGAAAAAGGAAAAACAGACGCAGTCCGGCATTCACCACACGACGTGATTCACACTCAGTCACTTTTATGTTTGGGGACGGAGGGAGATCTTATACAGTACGTGCGCCTTTCTCTGTTCATTTGATTTTATTGTTTATATTAGGAAAGCTTCGTTTCGTATATGCGTTTCTTCTATTAATTAAAAAAAACTATGTTAGAAATTCGATGAATCGTTCAGTAAAACAGTAAACAAATGCGGGATGGCAAGATGTCTTGGATGTTCGGAGCATATATATATATATATATATATATATATATATATATATATATATATATATATATATATATATATATATATATATATATATATATATATATATATATATATATAATCAAATACACTTTTTTAAATTAAGGCCTTACATTATCTTTTTTATATTTCACAGAAATACATAAAAATGCAGATTGTTTTATAGATACATTTATATTTTTATCGGCTTATATTCGTTTTAACTCTAACCTTTACGAAAACATTACAAAACATTTAATGTAATCGAAAAAATTTGAAAGGGAAAAATAACGAATAGAATAATTTATAATTTATAAAACAGAATAAGTATAATTTTTATTATTGTTTTTGTTTTAATTAGAAAAAACGAATTAAAGGTTTATTCGATTTAGAAAATCAAGTCAAATAATCGCCTGTTAATTAAATTAGAATGAAAATGGAATCAGAAATAACGGTTAAGTGACCTATTCTGGACGGTTTATCAATCGGTGCTTTGTAGATAAATGTAGAATAGAATAAATAAAATGGCCTGAGTGTTAAAACATCAGGTCTGCACGTGCCAGGACATTAGTAGAGGTTGATCATGTGACTGTGCTGAACCCTGAGCCCTCAGACGCTGCAGGGTGGACAACCAGCCATCTCCTGCAGAGCGGTTGCACTTGAGGAATGAGACTCCGGCCTTGGAGATGTCGGTGTTCGTGTGTAAAAGGCGCCCAGAGGAGAGATTAGCGCCGACTGTCCTCTGCTCCGCTGCGGCTCCTCCTCTGCTCTCGTCTTCTTTTGCCTGAGGCAGGAAACAGTCATAGAAAAATGTAAATCCTTTTGTTTGTGCTGGCTTTGGCGCTGCAGAATGATTGGCAGCAGCCTTGTTCCGTGTGTTTGGGCGACATCTTTTTTATTTTATCTTGTGTTGTACGTAACAGCAAAGACGTTGGTCGCTGTGTGGGGTTTGGGGGTGCTCGTGCTCATCCTCAAAAATAATGAAATTCACCATCACTGAGGCTGTAATGGCTACGGGATCTATTTCTGGTCATGGTTCAATACCATCATAAAATTGTACATGCGGGTCTCCATACGTGTTAGGTGAGCCTTCAATAACAAACCATCCCGTCTTGGGAGTCCAGGTACCAGTCCACCCTCGGCAACAGCAGAGACTTGCCTCTAGGACGTGGCGTCCCGACGGAAAGATCACAGCTCCCTCGGAAATGTGCTTTTGGTTTTATGCTGTCACTCAGAGTCGCATCAACCTGACGGACAAACCCAACCACGTTTGTGCCTGAACGCACCTCCGACAAAACACACCCTGCAGATGCGCGTTGATGCCAACTGTGCAGCAACCAGACGCCAGAAAGTCTGACCTGCATTCAAGATTGTGACTGTTACATCCCTTTGCGTGTATTAATAGAGCCGTGGCAAAGACCCATCCCTGTGACTGCAGGGCTTCAGCTTTGTTATGTACTCATAATACTGACATAATTACAAGCCTTAAAACGTCTCATCGCCAGGCTTTCTCTCTCCTTCACCTTTTCTGCACACACCTCGTCTCTGACGCACGCTCACACCCTCAAACCTCCGAGTCAGGTGTTGAATACCTTTATTTTAGAGACCTCAGAGTCTTCGCAGAGGTACATATTGCGCCCATGTGTTTTGTGCTGCTTTAGAGCAGTTTTGTGGCACCACCTGCTCCTGAATTAATAGAAATTACTCAGTCGCTAATCGCTAATATTGCACCAGCAGCACCAACAGTCTTTTTCAGCAAGTTGCATATCGGTTATATCATTCTTCAGTGACGATTTATAGCTGAAGTCAGAAAAGCTTTGTTAACAGTGTGGAACACGGCTCTCTGCAGCCATTTTTCATCCTCTGCTTTTCTCCGCCTCTCTCTGTATTGGGACTGAATTTTTACTGTGATAATAATTTGTGGCTTTGTTCTGGGTGAGCGCTTGGCTGAGGCCTGTGGGGAGATCGGGAAGCCGTCCAGCCCCCAGTAGGCCTTTAACGCTGCTGGGCTCTCAGCTGCAGACGGGGTAAGACATGACCAAAATGACGGGGTTGGACGGCAGCTCCGCACCACGCACGCTCAGCAAACCAAACGCTCCGTTTGTAATTTCCCCCTGCAGCTCAGAGGATGTGATTTATCTCAGATGAAAACTGGAATAAGTGTTCAACTGCACTGTGGCGGGACTGTGACCGTGTCCCCGGTAGCAGAGGTGGGTTTTCTCCACCTGTTTTTTTCTTTCAGACTGGATGAAGCAAATGTCTTCTTCCTGCCCCCCACCCCCGCCCCCCCACTGTATCCACAATTATGTTGGAAACTCTCCAGTGTGTGCTTTTTTTTTTCAATTTGGGCGAGTTTTCTGTACTTCATAAACTCAAATATTTATTTAGAAATATTGAGCGGCATGTGGGTTTCAAATTTTCACACAGAACTGAAATAAAACATCATTCTGGATTCATTCTTTCCTTGTGGTTTCCAGATCATGGAAATATTTATGAATGACATTTATTTGCAGGGTAATAGCACAAATGGTTTAAAACATTGTAGCTGTGTTAAAGTATTTATAGGCTACAGTTATGTTTTGTTTTGTTTCCCCCTTAAATAGCTTTTAAATAGTCAACCTCTTTCTGGGCCAGGATTATTTTTTTCATTTTTTTTGTTTCTTTTTTTTTAAGCAAAGATGTGTGTTACATACACAAAGAAAATATATCTGTGCATGTTACCTCGCACGTTTTGTTATAGAGTTTTTATTGTTTCATTGAACACATTTCTTTCTAAATCACTTGATGTATTGAAGAGCACTGTTAACAATGAGAAATAAACCTCTCTGCGCACTAAGACTGAGAGTTTATCGTTAATATATTTGGTAAATAACTGCACGTTACAGACTGATTAAATGCATTTTAGCGAAAAGAAGGTTGAGCTTCATTTTGACTTATAAAATAATTAAAAATCAAATTCAAATTGAACTTAAAATAATAATGACATTTAACTTTTGCTTTGGCTGTGTTAATTTGCCATTAACTTCTCCAAACATAGAAAGAAATGTTTTGGATAATTGTGCAGTTCTTCCATGTGAATTACATGGATTTAATATTTTATCTTGAAAGTAGGCGCATTGCTTAGTGTCCGATTGTGGAGGTAGATTCTGAATGTACCTGGTCAGTTCATATTTATTCGCCAGTCTCTAGGAGGAGGTGCCTGGTAGCTGCAGAGTTTCGTCCTATTTAATGGAGTTAATGGTGGAGCTCCGGTGACAGCCGGCCGCTGAACACCAATCAGAGCGCGGGTTGATGGAAAGCAGTGTGTTTGACGCTCTGCAGGCAGCAACTCTTTGAAGAAGCATGTCAGTTCCTCTCCTCGTGTAAACAGGGATACATCTTGCTTTTTATTCGATTTTACCTTTCTAATAACTGCGAACATGATATCTTCTTACCGCCGCGAGGTTTTTCTTCAGCAAATGCGCGTTGGATCTTAGAGTGGATCTGCTCCAAATCTCTCTAGCAGCCCAACAGAACTCATGAATCCTTCTTCAGAGCGACGGCTTATGGACTTGTGTATTAACTAATAATGTCTGTGGGTTTCATGCCTGACAGTCTGAGTGGCTCCGACCCTTCCAAATCGGCCTTTCTAGAGTTTGGCCACGGGCATCCTGCGCACCAGCAGCACTCCCCGGGACTCTCGCACATCTACCCCGTTCATGGTTTGCACGCTGCCGGGCATTCACAGCACGACAGTCCATTTTCTGGAAATACGTCCTACGGCCGCTCTTTGGGATACGCCTACCCGGCAGCGGTGAACCATCACCCCCAGTCCGCGTACATGCCCTACCAGCACAGCGGCACCAGTAGCAGTTTGTCCAACGGCAGGTTAGAACACACAGGTACGTCACTGAAAACAATAGACAATTTGACGATTTACTAAGTCCAGAAAAAGCAGCATAAGAGCTTGTCTTCACATAAGTTATTTCTAATATTCAAAGCAACAAGAAAGCACGAATGTGGGTGCGCACATTCCTACTCGATCAGCTTAGAAAGAAGCGAAATCTTTGCCGTGAAATGATAAAAGGAGATTGTGCCATTAAATTTACTGACCATCATTTTTGGTACTTGCAATTATACCTCGTGCATTCTGGGCCAAAATACCCTGTTTTACAGCTGCTGTGCATTAACATAGATTCCAGATAGTAAACCTTGTAGGATCCCGTGTTTCCTATTGATCCCACTGTGAAAACGCCTCTGAAGTAGTGTGAATGTTTCGGGATTCTGCGGGTTTACACTTGTTAGTCTCAATTCATCAATAACAGAAACATGCCACGAGATTCGTGTCTATTATTTAAAGGATTGTTAGTGTTTTATAACCATGATGCAGGCCCTGACAGGTTTAGTGTCCAGATAAATTGTTCCTGTTTTAAAAAAAATCTAACGAAATTGCTCTCGTGAGTGTGAAGGGCTTAACGTCGATTCAAATCTGATTTTAACTGTTTCTCTTGCAGCCTAACAATGAAAAGCCATCAACCAAAAGCTCTTTGCGCTGAAACTGTGTCTGTTTTCTGTTCCTTCTACAAGATCGTGACAAATCCACGGTGATTGAGAACAGGGAAATCCGTCTAGTAAATGGCAAGGGGAAGAAAATCCGGAAGCCTCGGACCATCTACTCCAGTCTGCAGCTGCAAGCTCTGCACCAGCGCTTCCAGCAGACCCAGTATCTGGCCTTGCCAGAGCGCGCCGACCTGGCGGCCAAGCTGGGGCTCACGCAGACTCAGGTGGGCCTTCGAGTCCTCCAACAGCCACGAATGGATCAGCAAACTCGCAGGCTGTATGGACCAAGTTAAATGTACTGCGAGTAATTTGCAAAGAAGTTCAGCTTTTATGCACTGATTATGTGTACAGTTTACATTCAAATATTATTAATAATAATAATATCATTATTATTATTATTATTATTATTATTATTATTATTATTATTATTATTATTATTATTATTATTATTATTATTATTATTATTATTATTATTATTATTATTATTATTAATAATAATAATAATAATAATAATAATAATAATAATAATAATAATAATAATAATAATAAAAATAATATAACCGAGTAGGCCAGTTTATAATGTTGTTGCGTTCTCCTGCAGCCACAAAACCTTGTGTTAGCAGCATTAATCGAGGATCACGGAGCTTTTCCTCATCAGATAAAGAGCAAACCTGTTACTCAATCCTTTAATGCCGTATTTTATTTACCAAGCTTAGTTTCTTGGCTGTGTTTCTTTTGCACAGAACATTTCCGCAGCGGTCTCCCTAAACTACATAATGAAGAGAAAAATCCAACTATTACGGGCCTGGGAATGCCCTGTCCAGGGTGTACCCCTGCCTCTCGCCTGTAATGAGCGGGGGAAGTCTCGGGAAGACTCGGGCTCCCGCCATCCTACCATCCAGAGGCCTTCGGGCGTCTCCTCGAAAGCTCCACGCCAAAAACTGATGAAGTGGGCCGACTTTCAGTACAGGAGATAGTCGGTGTAATGGATCGTTTCCGTCACCTGAGCTGCCTCTTGCACATCACTCTTAGTACCCGAGCAGCTCTCAAAGTAACTGTCTTGAAGCTTGGCTTTTTTATTTCGTTATAACGGACTCTTTGATCCCGTTTATTACTTTTCACACCGCTATTTTTAAAAAAAAAGTACCAATGAATGACAGCTCAATTTGAAACGCTATTAATTTCAGAATCTATACCGCAGCGCTTCGGGCCTGTTTGTGATTCATAACTAGCTCAGTCTCGGTTTGTTGCTGTCATCACTGGTTTTAGAAAGCAGCCAATAGCGAAGCTCGGTTGTATTGACTTACAAGAGTCACTCGACCGTTAGGTTCATACAGGAACTGAGATTAAAAAAATAAAATAAAATAAAATAACAGTTTTTTAAAAAGCGTTTTTTTTTCCTTTTCAGTGTCCTCGATGCGCAATGCATGCCAGTTGTAATGGAAAGTATTTTGAGTTTTATTGGGAGAAAAGTGCTAATAAAAAGCCCTTGATAGTAATAATTCCCACATTGCTGACCACAGTGACAAATATGCGTGTTTTATTCTTTTCTTCTTCCATTTTAGGTTAAAATATGGTTTCAAAATAAGCGTTCCAAGTATAAAAAGATCATGAAGCATGGCAGCGGCTCAGAGGGGGAACACCTCCACAGCAGCAGCTCCATCTCTCCCTGCTCGCCCGCCTTGCCCCAGCTGTGGGAGGTCTCCATCGCCAGCAAAGGAGCCCCAATGCACCCAAATAACTACATGAACAGTTTTGGTCACTGGTATCCGAACCACCACTCTCACCAGGACGGCATGCCAAGACCTCAGATGATGTGAGTGGATTGTTGTCGGTGGGCTGCAGGCCGCCTGAACCACACTGCAGACGCGGATGAACTGATTGCACGAGGCCTCCTCTGAACTCTGTTAAATGCGTGTTTAATAGACTTTTCTGGCGTTCACTGTCTTTTGCTTGCGTTTTGAATTCAGATTTAATTGGAAAGTCCAACCAGGTACCAGATTTTTTTTTTTTAAGGTTTGCTTTTCTCACTGCAGGCCCTTTTGCAGGGAATCAAATCACTGAAATATGGACTTGTGTGCGGCTTAACAACCTCTTCATAAAGGAACATTTGAAAATATATAGTGTGCATAGATTTACTATTGGGAAAGTGTCAGCTGCAACGTGGAACTGATGCATGGGTAACAGGTTGTTTGAGAGATATCAGGCCTGTTTTAAGTATTTTCAATGTCTGGTTTGGTTGCCGCTTATAATAGAACTTTAAATGTTGAAACATTTGAAAAGCGTGTGTTTTTTTCCTTTTCCTTACATCCTTAAAAACCTCGGATTAGTCTAATGAGTGAGTGAGGCTCAAAGGAAAGCCTGTAAAAGCTTCCATGATCTCCGGATTAAATAGTTACTGCATTATTCACCATAACAGCACTCATTTCGCTAAAAAAAAAAAAAAAAGAAAGAAAGAAAGAAAAGCCTGGAATGAACATTTTTTGTCACTTCACAACCGAGGACAAAACTGCAGCTCTTTTTGAACCAATCTTTGTCAAAACGCAGGGGATCGATGTGTGTGCATTATCACTTTATCTTTAAATATAGTTTAATCCTCCTTAAAGGAGGAAATAAAAGGACCTAATGCTATCTTTACGCACTGTGGTTGAATTTAGAGAGATTTTTACGCACGCGATAAAGCGTAATAAAGACACGCCAACAGGATTTAAGGGCAACCGAGTCACAGTTTGATTTCAATTATTAAATTAAGTGAAATTAATTTTTTTTATTAACAATCCATTTTTTTCATCAAAGAGAGACTCGAGTCTACGAAGGGGCTTTCACGTGTAAACCCACGTAATAAACCACGTCATAATGAAATGATCGATGGATCTGCCATCACTCTGATAAACTGAGCCTGCTTTATGCACTGATTTCTAATTCTGGTGCTCACGCTGCTTAATCAGTGAAATGGGTATTTATGTCTTTGCAAACATTTTGCGCAATTTGGGCTAATGCTCTTGATTAAACTGAGAGCGGATTTCTGATTAATGAAGCTGAAAAGTGCTTTAAAAACATCAAGTGGCTGTCTTTTATCTTTTTCATTCATCACCCTCCTCTTTAGGCTGTCTGGCACACATGAGATATCGTTTGTGTGATGTCACGCTAAGAGATTACAAAAATAACTAACAATACAGGCTAAATTCCCAGGTATAAAGCTCTAACATTAGTTTTAAAAATATATATATATATATATTTATATATATATTTACAGGTTTTCCTTAGTCTTGCCTTTAACCCTACCAGAACAAATATGGTTCATCATTAAAAATGCACATTTCTATCAAAACTTGTAAAGTTAAAATTCAAGATACAGCTAAATGTTTAATTAACTTATATTTAAACTGAATAATGCACTCAAAAGCCGCACTCATGCTGCTGTTCTCACCAGAACACTCGGCCATTCAGTCCACACTCAGCCTTACCCAGTCAGAGAAGTGCAGCCTTGTTCAGCAGCTCTGAAGCCTTCAGTGGTGTTTCTGTGAAGAACAAAGCCCCACCAGAGCCCTGTGTTTTCACCCCTCCGAGCTGATTTTCTCACATAACGACAACCACTGTGTTACATTAACATCTCCCTCTTTATATATACATACACCCTCATGCCCTCTTCCTCCGTCCTGATGATTATGTGCCTTGTTAAACATGTGGGCCCGGCGAAGAAGAGGCGAGCATTGCTGAACCAAGTGACGGGGCATCAGGGAAAATTATAGGCAATTTCACATCTCCAGATTAGAATAATGGCTTGTGGAGTTGGACAGAGAAGAGTAGGACCTTTCAAACGTGTACCAATTATCACGAAGGCAGATTGAAGGGAAAGTGAAAAGGCTTCCCGTGTACGAGACAAGCTAAGAGGAGGGGATGGAAGTCTGGGAGAGGGGTTGGAGGGCAATGACAAAGGCAAGTCTGACTGTATCGATGATGTAGATGGTTGGGGTTATCAGATGTGAGGTGTGTGATGGGACTTAATTGCAGAATAGCAATAAGAGGGAAATAACTTGTTATTAAATCCCAGTAGCTTCAATGGGTGAATGGGAAAGCAGGTCTGTCGGGTGATTATTGTTATTAACTCTAGGGATCTGACATTTTGGGTAATTGTGAGCAGCTTCCCTGTTAAAAGAGGGTGAATACATGATTTCATATAAAAGAGGGCTTCACTTACTTGGGGGCATGATGTACCAACCTCTCTGGCAGACGGGAATTTAAATGAACCCTCACAAACACCCACATGCATCAAGATGAGATTTTACAATACTGAATTCAACATAGCTTAGCACATCAGAAACACAAAACTGTGGGGAAAACCCACATCTGGGTGGCAACAGTACAGTTTTAGGTCAAAGCAAGCTGTTGCTGTTCATCGGGCCTTTTTAGGTTGTGATGAAGCATCAGCGCAAGGCCCAGCCCAGCCCGGACCTGCCCTGGCCTGGGCCGAGGTCGGCCAGGGTTCATGGGTCCACAGCTGTCAAGAATGCCTTTCTCCCTTCATTTCATCTACGTTTACAGGAAAAAAAAAAAAAAAAAACGATGAGCGTGAGTGATCCTAATGCAGCTGAGGCCAGCCGCAGCCCTGGACTGACTGTCAGACAGCTGCCAAAGGTCTTTCCATGGATGCATTTCTGTCCCCGAGCTCGTCCTCAACCCATATCTGCACCCTAGAGACAAGAGCTGACACCACACACTTGGCTGTTGCAGGGGAAAAGAAGGATGATAGGGGTCACAGGGGCCTGGGCACCAGCTCTATTTAGGGTGTAGTGATGTTGCGCCTTGCAGGATCACATTCAAGTTCAACAGTTCACGCTCCCGCTTCCAAGGCTACTTACACTTGTAAATGTTTAGAGATGACATATATATGGACATGTCTGAGGGCCCACACACACAAGCGCAGATTGTTTAGCGAATGCATGTTTGTCTTCGGCACAAATGTTTCCCCTGACAGCCACAGCAGAGGGCCACACATGCTGAGGGGCCCACTGGAGGGAGGTCGCATGTCCCTGTGATGTCTTTTTATTGATATTAAAAGGCAATAGTAATTATGCTGCGTTTGTCAAATCAGCACAGGGTACTGACATGATGACTGATGCCATAAGCAACTGGTGTTGAGTTCAGGGACACAGAACAACGCAGACATTAAGGAAATAGGATTAGGAGCTGTGTATACTGTTTCCATCTAATTGTGAGGGAATGTGCTTGAAACTTGTTAGAGATAATTACACATAAGAGGAGTCAGGTAATCTATACTTCAAACTTTTGATGTAAATGTGATAAAATACCACGTGAAAAATGTTTCACTTTAGATAAATAATAGATTATTTTTGTCTTGGAGTAGACTCGTGTAGACAACCGATAACTACTAAACAGCTCACGCAAATATCACTTTAACCTACTGTGAAATAAAAACCCATTGACTTTAGTTTTATTCACATATCTTAACATCTTTGAGATGTTTATGTAGGTTGGTTTGATTTTTTTTATTTTAAATTATAAAACAAATCAGAATCCTCTAATCTTCAAATATAAATGCATAATTAATTCTGATAACCATGACGACCATCTATTTCATTATGAACTAAATCATTCTATATTTGATTTAATTTTAATTTTATTTTTTTAATTGTTTCATATTGTAAAGTGTGTCGAAACCGTTTTGTGTGACGTTGTGCTTCAAAGTTGGACTTAAGATGAAAAACACATTTCCACGATGATCAAATAGCAACGTTATTTGGGACTTTGCGACGATCAAAAAACTTAAAAAAAAAAAAACAACAAAAAAACTGGACGTCCAGGCGCTGAGCATCAACGGCGTTATTTCAGGGACAACTCTCGTTTGTGACCATTCACAAATTCTGAGTATCATTTCTAAATTGCTAAATAACATGGTTTGGGGGGAGGGAACTGTGGAAAGGCTTTATCCCTGTACATAACAGTGGAACATTGTGTATAAATAAGAAATACTGCTGCTACTAATCTAATTCCAGCAAATCTAAACTTCTCGGACACACCGGTGGGGCTCTTGTGTAACGTTGACACGACTCGGTCTTAAAGTTTCACAGAGCAACACCTCCACTGCTGAGCGCATACCATTGCAATTACAAAAAGCAGTAGAAAAGGCTATGAAACCAGCAACGCCGTGGGTGCATTTTCTCTACGTATGCAACGCCGCCTTGGTGGTCCAGCATGTGCACGAGGTCCCATTAGCAGTTTCACCATCATCTACGTTATTTTCAGAATATTTATCATTGAATGCACTAAACTTCCACAGGCTGCTATACCAACGAGAGCGCGGCAGGTTTTACTTTCTTTCTTGTCCTTTTTTCCCAGTATTGACATTTCCATTGTCTCCGTCACAACACTCATTATGGGAGCTATCAATCTCCCACCTACCAACTAAATAATATCCGTGGTTTCCCAAGGTTTCTCACGCGCCACGAGATCCCTCACCTGGGAAATCCCTTTTCCTGGTATAGTGTGTTTCTTACCATAAACTGTGGAGAGTTTGCTTAGACTGCAAAACACAAAAGTCAAAATCTGTTTTTCTCTTTTTATTTTTGGCGTGGTTCAGCAAACGCACGCGGAAATCTGTTGTCTGAAGTAAACCCTGGGAAACGCACAGAGAAAGCGTGTTTCGTGCTTTCAATATTTGGCTCAGTGACATTCCGTCCTGTTGCGCGTGCGTGCACTTGCACGCCAAAATCCCTCCTCTGCAAGCGTACTTGGTGACCCCCACCACTCCCTACACCCCACCCCGTTTCTCGCTCTGAGAGCTTTCTTATCTGGCAACAGAAGTGTAATAAAAGCGGCTGACTCCAGCGTGTCTGCATGGAAGCGCGCCGCCAACAGCCTTTTGATACTTCTGATACCAAAAACTGGCTGTGAGCTTCACAAAAACAACACACAAAAAAAAAGCACCGCAAAGATAAAATGCGTCATTAATCATCCGTTTTTCCATACCTGCTTCAATTCTGTTTAGGATCACGGAGGTACACATTTATCTTAATCTGTTAGAGAAAAACCAGACAAATAACCATACACGTTCACCTTTATTGTTTTGGATTTACATTCTCAAATCAACCGAACGTGCATGATTTTCGAAAGTCACGCAAGCACGATGAGAACAAACGACACCAAAAGGCCCCATGCCTGGACTCGAACCTGGAACCTCCCAATCGACAGTGCTAACCAGGTCTGTTATTATTATTAAAAATAAAGACATAGTGAATGAACCACTCTGTCTCCACTGGACGAGCCACGCGTTCGTGTCTTTAAAGCATTGGTTTGTCTGTGTTACGGATAATGTAAAATGCATAACATGTAAAAAAATTAATAATTAAAATGCCTTTCTTCTTGGTTCAGAAGTTATGTGAGCTATTTGTTTGACTTAATATTTTAGAAGTTTCCTCGCTGAGGTGAGATTCCACAATGTCCTTATAATAACAAGTTAGAAAAGCGCTGGACACACAACATAGACTAATTAACACCTTTATTCATTTGACAGGAAGGCAACAGATTGACTAATTACATGAATATAAAAATGGTTTTGAAAGCACCACAGTGCAGTCTCCAACAAATACGATCATAGTGGTTCTGGATATAAACACATATTTACAACCTTCGACATTTTTTGTACAATTCATATAAATATGACCTGAGTTTTTTTTTCTTTTTTCTAAAAAAAAAAAACGTTCTCTACAAACCACATGCATGATTTGATTGCATCATGGAATATTCGCACAGTTTTCTCATTTTATCAGTTTGTGTTTAAGCTACTTGTAAAAAAGAAAAAAGAACATCTTTGCATATTCATTTACAAAAGAGTTAAGTAGCTATTCCTGAAACAGAAGCGATAAATAATAATAATTAAAAAATAAAAACACGCCAGATGTCCGTTAAATATGCTGCCAAAAGTGATTAGGAATCCCTTATGTGCTTTGTGAATGGAGAAGCCAGCTATGACACGTTCTTGATCATCCAAAACCAAAAACATGAATGTTTCATTTCGGGCCTGCTCCGGGTCCGGTCGACATTTGCTCTGCAGAGTCATTGTGAGGAGACCTCGGGTGAAAAGAACAAAAAAAAAAAAAAAAAAAACTGAAGCAACAAATCTGTTCTTGAGTCCGTGTTAATAAACTGCTCCCACGCTTTGCTGCGGAACTTGGTGGTGCACGGTGCCCGGGTGCTGTAGGTGTGATCCCTGCTGGTACCAGTGGTTGTTATAATCCTCCAGGTAGGGCGGCGACGAGCTGTGCGCCGTCTGCGGGGCCTGAGGCCGGCTGATCGCGGTGTTTTGGGGAGTGCTGTTATCCCAGACTGCGGGGGAGGGAGGAGAGTTGCAGGCCATGGAGTCGCTGGCGTTGGGACTGTGCTCCAAGGGAACTTCGCCGTTTTTGTATAACTTCTTAAACTTGGATCTCCGGTTCTGGAACCAGATTTTGACCTGTGAAGATAGCATAGATATTTAAATAAAATACACACACACACACACACACACATATATATATATATATATATATATATATATATATATATATATATATATATATATATATATATATATATATATATATATATATATATATATATATATATATATATATATATATATATATATATATATATATACACATTTTAACAGCAAATTAAGTGAATGAGTATATGTATTTTTTATGCTTTTAAATAATTGTTCTACTTTCACGAAGTTAATCAGCCATTGGTACATGCATAAACTCTTTGTTGTGCATCAGTCTGTACATAAATGACCAATTAATGGCCATATTAGTTTCACTTGGCACTAAAGACTCACTCAGCCAAAACATATAGAGTGTTGCATCGGGTCACTCAGCTTACCTGCGTCTGCGTCAGGCCGAGCTGAGCCGCCAGCTCCGCTCTCTCGGGCAGCGCGAGGTACTGCGCCTTCTGGAAGCGCCTCTGCAGCGCAGCGAGCTGGTAGCTGGAGTAGATCGTCCTCGGCTTGCGGATCTTTTTTGGCTTTCCGTTCACCATGCGGACCTCGGGCTCGGGCTCTTCTTTTACTAGAAAAAAAAATAATGATTACAAAATCAATTAGCAAGCACAACTGAGTGCTGAGCACAACTTTAGGTGTTAAATCTTAAATACAAAAAGGAACCAGTAAGTGCAGCTGATTATGCAAATTATTTCAGGGTAGAAATATTTCAAATCTTTTTTTTTATGTTTTAAAATCACATTCAAGGGGACAAAAAGCTAAAAACTAAAATCGGAAAGTCTTAATGTTTTACACCTAAACTAAGAAAGAATCGACCAATATGGAACCTTTGGAATTAAGAGTTTAATATTCAAACAGTTTTTAAAAAATCATTTTTACGACTTTACAGCAGTGATAAGACGATGAAAATTAATGGAGCGAATAATGGTTTCTGTATCTATAAAGCCATCAAGGCTTTATGGGCAGCTGTTAAGGACCGGCTCATTCTTCAGCAGCGGGCATGACGTGAACACGAGCCGCTGAACAAAACTGCTTTAAATACACAAAAAAATCAAACTGCAAGAGAAAATCGTCACAGCTGTTTCTGTTCGGTATCTCAAACTTAATAGTTCTCATAAAAGATCTCCAACAATCTCAGTGCACACTTGCAATAAAACAGAAGTAACACTAGACAAAATGTGCAGATTAAGAACTTTATCAGCTTCTAACTGTGTCTTGAAATCAGTAAAGAGGTGAGTCCACCGCTGGCGTGCAGATATACTGGGCGAAGTCAACACAAGGCAGCCTGTGGTGATGTCAACATTTACCTGAGCCCGGAGGTGAGGCCTGCAGGTGGTCTCTGTTGTAATGTCCGTACTGTCTGTAGCTGTTCGTGTAGGGGTATTCGGATTTGGTGGCGTACGCTCCAGCGGCCCCCATTCCGTTCAGATTAAACTGGTGGTGGTAAGAGTTCATGGGCTGCCCGTACGGCTGACTCTGGTAATATTCGTGATGGCCGTGGCCCGTCTGTCCGTTGTAGTAGCCCATGTCTGTCACGGACGACTCGGGGAGAGTGGGGGAGTCCTTGGAAGTCGGGTGGCAACTCATAGATCCGGGAAGATCGGTCAAAATACTCGCAATCTTCTTGTCATAGGTCTGTCCGGCGCTCATGTTGAAAGCAGCCCTCCTGAGGAAAAGAAAGTCCACAGCTGGATTGTCGTGCCGTGGAGTGTGTGAGGCGAACTCGCGACAGGGATCTTGCGTGTGTGCGCGCGCTCTGGGAACGCACACGGCTGTGAGCCTATAGTCCTCTGAAAGTCATCCAGCTGCTGAAAGTTGGTTGTGGCATTGCTCAGCTCCTGTGGCACAGAGTTATAGAGAGCTGGGCTGGATGCTGCCTTTTCATTGGCTGACACCCCCCCCCCCTCTCTTTTTTTTCTCTCCTTTTTTTTTTTTTTTTTTTTTTTTTTGCTCTCAGAGCGAAGTCTTGGTAAAACCCAACCTTCAACCAGGAGAGTTGGTGCCCTCTTTGCCTGAACTTTTTTTTACTCCCATCAAAATTGACATTTTCCAGTTAACTCGGTGAACACGCAGGTATTGTAAACACTGCTTGTTAGAAGAAAAAAAATAAAGGAAAAAGTGTCAGCCCTACTTAATTTCATCAACTCATCATCCGCGTTGCAACACAGCAGAAGTCGACATCTTTTCTTAAGACTAATCCTGCAGCCAGACCGTCTCCTTAACGTTTTTATGCAATGTTTTCTTAACATTGCCTAGAGATCACACTTTATTCAGCCCATTGAAAAGCTGCCAACCGGCCTCCCACGGATTGCTTTTGTCATTCAAAGGTAATGGCGGACAGTGAACTTTATGTAAAAGTGATGGAGGAGATAGGTAAAAGACTCGCTCAACTGATAGTGCCTGCGGGTGAATTCCTCTTTTCTGTCCGTGTGTGTATGTGTGTGTGTGTGTGTGTATGCAAATACAGCCAACACCGGTGATGGTAAAGAAGTGAACTGTCCCACAGTAGACAATGGTGGAGTTAAGGGAGTTCACCTTATGTTTGCATTCAAACTAGATGGGTTTTTTTTTCTGGAAAACATGTCAAAATAAATACATATTCGCGCAGAATTTAAAAAGGTTCAACATTTTGCTGGTCCTTTGTTGATTGCACGATGCACAGCGCCACCTTGCTGCTTTATTTGTAAATACAGTTTACTTTATTGCATCATAGATGAGGCTTCACGCAACTTAAGATGTACACACTGGATTTTACAGCTCTGTGGGGCACGTAATGGGTACTAGAATATTTTTTACTTTTATTTTTGTATGATTTGGGGCAGCTTCTGGTGAGTTATGCCGTCAGGTGCTCGCAGGCCTTCATGTCTGATACAATACCGACCTCTTTTGGGCAGAATCAGCAGCGCGGGTTGGTGATTTAAAGGGCCAGTCCTTGTAATTCACAGACAATGCGGCGATGATTTGAGAAAGGTTCATTATGTTTTCATTTTCCTTTTCTTCAAGGAACACCTTGATGGACCACTATCAGCCATGCAGCATCAGAATTATAAATAATTATATGAATATGCATATTCACCCAAATACTGTCTGACGTCACATTTTTATTTGTAGACACCAACATTAAGCTTCTACTCCTATATTATTAATACTCCTTTATTATGGTGACAGCATGTATTTAAATGTACTTATAACAAAATTAGAAGATTATAATACAGTGTGTTTTAAGTTAAGTTTAATTTAATGCAACAAAAAAAGATTTCGTAGCATTTCTCAGCTCATTTGAAACTTTGTTTAACAGATACAAGAAGGTATCTTCAAGTTTTCATGGACTAATTCTATGGCTTTCAGAAATTGGGAACAATTTGATGTTAGGGACACATTTAAAAGAGGTTGGAAGAGAATCCTAGTTACTGTGCTGCTTTTCCTTCACTATATTCTTAGTGTTGAAGCACTGAAGGTACTAATAGTTGTTTTTCACTGGAAACCTGTGTTTATTCTGACGTGCGTTTCTCGTCCAGCCCTTCGGCATGGACACGACACACCCACAAACCATCTCAGACGCCGGATGGCTTTTTTTTAACATATATTTAGAGACCAACAACTATTTTTCCAAACACCAAGCTGAAACAAGATGTCATCCAACCACAGGTGAGTTGCTGTTTATCAGGTTTTCCATGGTCTGGAGCTTTACTTTAGTTTTACTGTGTTCTTTCTTTCTATAACATCTGACCGGTTAGTTTTCTGTTTTTAGGGGACAGTTTTCGGTTTTTAGGGGTTACTTTGTTGTTCTTGTAAGATGTTTTAGTTTTTCCTGATTTGTCTGTTAGACCTGTCCTCTCTTCAGTCCCCTTCTTCCCGGTCCACATTCTCCTTCTGCCTTCTCCGACTACTGACTCTGAGACTATTGTTGTCCCGTTTTTCCGCCTTCTCCTGTTTGTCTTCAATCATTCTCTTCTGCTTCTTTTTTGTGCTTCTCTGTGTTGCTTTCTGCTCTGTATCACGTCGGATACTTGATACTTATGGTAAATATCATTGATTGATCCCACGTTCTCTCCAAGTGGAGTTTTGCCATCAAAGCTGCTGCAGTACTGACCAGTCACTGCAGAGAAAGTTAATTCCTTTATAATAAAATCTTATTTTTTTAAAATAAATGTTTGTATTGAGTTGTTTTTTTTTTTATTTAAGAAGGGTCTGACTGACCAGCTGTTGCCAGCTTGGAGGACGGCTTCTTCAGCAACACTCGAACACCAGTTTTATCTTCTTGACCGCTGCAGCTGCACACATGCAGCACTCAACAACATTCCCTCTCTGAAGAGGACGTCGATGAGGCCGGAGACTGACTGCAATCCACAGATGTACATTAATAGAGAAAGCTGGGAAGGGAATGACATTTCACCAAAAATAGCACAATTCCAACTACTTTGGAAAGATAAATGAGCTAAATAATACAGAAAGGCTCTCACCAAAGCTGGAACTAATTGTGCATGGTTATTAGAAGAGAACAAGATCAAAGGCTTGTAGTGCTGTTGAGCCTTTATTGTTTTCTTTTATCTGCCATTAGTAGGGGCTTTATGTGTTTTAGTGATAAAAATCAGGACCTTCCAACCACCATGACTTATCAAACCTTTAGGAAATGTCTCAGCTGGCTTCTGAAACAGCAACGTTCTGCAGGGGACTAACATTTTTTACATTTTGCACAGTGGTAAGTGATGGGGGGAGGACCCAGATGTATACAGGTTCAATTGGAAAAGAAAAATTAGAGTTTTATGTTTGAATCTTGAGTAATGTTTGGCCACACAGAGAAGTTAAACTCCATGCAAAACTCTGACTCCAAAAATAGAAACAAAGCAGGGTTTTCAGACAAAGAGCAAAACCAAGAACAGACGAAGATCTCACGTGACAGCATGTAGGAGTCCAAACGGCTGGAAAGATTGATCCTGTGGTGCTTCAGAAATGTGATCTGGCAGAGAACACCGAAACGACGTGAACATGTTTCTATTTACATTTTTATCGTATTGGGTTTTCCTTTATTTTGAGGGTCATCTGTACACTTTTGACAAATTTATTTGCTTTCAACCAACAAAAGAAAGTGGAACATCAAAATCTAGTGGTAATCTAATCTAAGCGTTGAGAGTAAGATAGAAGGATTCATGTCAAACCTGAAAGGGTGAGGTTGTCACACCTGCTTTGCATTTAGACATTTAGAGGCAATTTATAATTTGATTTATAAACAGTTTGTGTAAATCAGCTAGAAGTCGAGGAAGACTCATTCATGAGTACTCTGTTAGTCACTTCAAATTTCCATTAGACAAGCAAATTATGTAAAAAACTATAATTAAGATTATTAAAAAATTTTCCAGTTGTTTGGTTGAATATATATTTTTTCCAGATGCAGCAAATGTTCGTTATGCTGAAGTTAACTAAAGCAGAGAATAACAAAAAGAATCTTGCATTTGCAGAAATTGTGCCTTTTTATTTTGGACGGATGCAAAAGTTTTCAACAAGCTGTGAAGCCGGATGAAAAATAATAAAAAAAAAAAGCCAATGGGATTCAAAATATAAATTAATGACAATGGACTAAAGGTTCTGTTCTTCATAAGGAAAACAAAAGTGTCAATGTCCATATTAGTTTCTAAAATAGGCTGAGCAAATCAAATGTTAAACACAAAACTATAAGTTTAACGATATATTTCATATATTTAACAATTCCAAAATTCCTCGCTGAGTAAAAATCCTCCAAATGTCTTTATAATTGCAAGTTATATGAACAGAAAGAGTCCTGGAGTTCCTCTTTTATTGCGCGGCAGTTCATGTAGTAACACAAATCAACCAGCAGATGGAGAACTTGTCTCAAAGTTCATGGTCGTACTAATTTCCAACAGCGCTTATAAACATACACTTAGTTGTCAGTATAATTATATGTGCCTGGCGGATATGTGATATACTTATCTGCTGGCTGGTCAACAATTAGTTGTCTAAAAGTTGTCTAAATTGAGGTGGAAATATATTAAAAATGTCCATTATACCCACAAGACAAAAATGACCCTCAGCGGAATTGTTAACCATAAAAAAATTATGAAAACCCCTTATGCAGGAAAATTTTATTCATTTAGGTGGCATAATGACAAATGTAAATGATGTTTGCTGTAGAGGAAGAGAGAGGAAACCATCTGAAATTTGGAGTCCAGACAGCTGCGGATGGCAGGAACTTGGCCAGATGATGGCCAGCTCTGTTCTGGAGGAGTGCATGTGTGATGATACTTTCAGATTGGATGTGGTAGTGATAATTGTGTTCATGAAGGGTGCCAGTTGCAAGTGGACCAAAAAGCTTTCCAGGAAGAGGTACTCGGTTTTTTGAACTGCAGAGATAGATGCATCCTGTGTCATTTTGCTCTGGCTGTGGCTGTATTGACGAGGAGCAGGCAACCCTCAGCCAAGAGGAAAGGGATGAAAGTGGGAAGCAGTTTAACAGCCTGCTGGAAAGAAAAGCACCAGACTCATGAAACTGGAGTTGATTTGGAGCGGCTGGGGCAGCTCAGCACAAATAACCGTTTTACTGTGAAAGTACAAAACCAACAGTTTTTTTTTGTGAACCATTTTTTTTCTTTTTATGCCACAGTTGCATATGGCTTTAAACCCTAACTTTTCAACCAAGAAAAGTGGAATATTGGCAAATCAGCTTTTCCTTCATTGTGTTTGTTCTCTATTGTCTTTGAATGCAGCTTTCTGAGGCGTTAATTACTGCGCATCAAGCTGCCAGTACCAAACTACAACAATGCATATTTAAAGAAAAACAACAGTGCTTTGTGCAGCACACGTAAAAATCTGTTTTTTATATATCAAGATGATCCTTAACCCTTTTTTTCCACTGCCACTAAAATTGACTTGTGATCATCATGAAAATTACTCATGAAACATTTATTTATCAGCTCATATGCCTGTGAAAAATAACCCTGACAACACAAACTTTTTATGTGAGACATCAGATGCCAAAATGATTTGAAACCTCTGGTTTTATCTTGAAAGTGCATATTTTAAACATTTGTTTCATTGACCACTGAGTAAAGTCTTAAGTCTTCTTGTTAATACATTTTAAAACAAGCAAATCAGCATAAAGATTACTCCTCAGTAAAACATAAATCTACACAAGTGCATTAGTCCAAATAACATTCCCTAAAAGAGGCCCATAAAATTCAGACTTTGCATTGTGTCCTCTAGTCCAGCCCTCAGTAACACGAGACAGCATGTTTTGTACTTTTCTAATGCAGTGTGTAAAAGTGGAACGGCTGGCTTCGCTCCAACGTGGGACAAAAGACCTTGTTTGGAGAAAACCCTGCAATTACTGAGGGGGTTCAGTCTGATTACTGTCGAAGATTTTCTTTTTTTTTTTAAAGTACCTTTTGTACTGTGTTTTACAAACCATGTAATTTTTCTTCAGAGAAAGCAATTTTCTCCCGATTTTGAAATTGTCAAACCTTTCTTACAGTCATCAGTGTGATTAGGACAGCCCATTTAGGCCAAAAACAACAACATGAACCTCACAAATGAAAGAAAATCACAGACAGTCTGACAGTTTAATCAGAATCTTGATAAGATGACAATGACTTTTATCATCTATTTTTGTTTTCCACAACAGCATCAGCATCCAACTTTGATCAAATTCTTCTCCAGTAATATAAGACGACTTTCTGTGTTGTCGCGCATGTAAATTAAATATTTTATTTTGCTCACACTGAAACAATGCAGAAGGGTCCCCACGTCGGTGACATGCACATAATCCCACATGCACACACCTACACGGCGGAGGAAGTGTGGATGATAATTAAGAGGCGTCGGTGCTTAGTGCTTCCCACGCACACTTGACCTTCAATGCAATTTCATCTCCCTTTGAAAACTTCAAGGCTGCAGCAGCGTGAAACTCCTTCAGATAAAGAAGCTCCAATGGACACTTTGTGCAGATCTGACTGAACGGTGAGGCCCTTCAGGGAGTCACTGCACTCTTCCAAGTGGAGACATGGAAGTATTTTATCTCCAAATTCTCTTCAAAATCTTTTTGCCTCCCCCTCGTTCAGTCTTTGAGACATGTGTTTAATCAAGACCTGTACGTACAGGCAAACAAAATCACCTGATACCATCTTATTTCATGATTAAACTCTTATCAGTCTTTCCTCTAAATGCTTCCAGTCACCTATTAAGTGCTTAGTCTGCACAATGCTTCAATCAGACAGCGACCTGGCATACAGTGTAAGAACGCAGAGAGAAAGAAAACCACAGTAATTAGTTTCCTCTGATGCCACAGTTTCAGTGCTTCCATCACTCAGGACTAAAGAGACATGACTTCATCTGAGATCTTCTTTTAATTATTCACTGATAAAGGCTTCCAGCAGGTGGTGTTATAAGTTGTTCGCCTACGTGAAACTGAGACCCGGCTGTTCACAGGCTGCTTCACGTCAGGAGTCTGCGTTGGGTCGAGGTGGCATGTGTGCGTTGTAGGCTATAGTGGAGGGGAATAAAGGGAAGAGCGCAGGTAAATCCTGCATAATAGTCTACCAGGAGTCCACAGCGTGGCGAGATGTTAAAGGACAAATCTCTTTCCACCCTCACACAAGAATGAAAGCATATCAAAAACATTTTCTGAAGATAAAGGCTCCCACCCACACCGGTTTAACAATGAAATGAAAGACAGAGTGGATCATCTGGTGTCAGCCTTCTGCTTTTAATGGAGCGCTAATGACACTTGTCTTTCTGTTGTCACGTTAAAGACATAAACACTTTCACAGATACACACTTTTCAATGCCCCTTGTACCTCATGACATGCGTCGATGATGTTTAGCTGCAGGTTTGTGTGTGTTTTCACCCCTCAGGTCATCACGGTCGCGTCTGCTTTCTGTACCCAGAGTTAAAGCCAAACAAGCCGAGTCAGCGTTCAGCTTTTATGTTCCTCATCTGAGGAACAAACTCCCAGAATGCACCAGGGCTGCTGAACCTCTCATTTGCTTTAAGTCTTGGCTGAAAACCTTTTTATTTACTGCTGCAATTCAGTAATCCAGCATAATGCACTACAATCTTCACTTATTGCCTCTCATTTGTTTATTTATTTTTAACAAATCACTGTCTGTTTTTCATTTTTGCTTTTGAACTCTTTTACTTTGTAATGCAATTTTTAAAATCTTTTTATGTAAAGCACTTCGAATTGTCTTGTACATGAACTGTGCAATACAAATAAACTTCCCTCGCCTCGCCTCGCCTCTGTATAACAACTGCAACCAGAAGTTTTCAAAACTGAGAAAAAAAAAATTCTCTGTCTCTCAGAAAAGTTAAGGACATTTTTCTTGTTTTTGGATCCTCAAATGTTAATTCCAAAATGAGAGCAGGAACTCTGGAAGGAAGGTTTTTGAGAAGTATCCATCAATGAGATGTTTTGGTGCAAAATGTGGAAATGAATCTCAGAGAAACAAGAAAATATCCTGTAAAGATGTTTCCTTGAACTGGAAAGACGTCTTTACTAAAAAATGTCTTTACTGACATGAGCTAACAAGCCATGTAACGACAGAAAACCACCGCTCCAAAACTATCAGAAATAAAGCCAGATTACAGTTTGCAGCTGCACACGGGGACCAAAATGTCAGTTTTGGAGATGTGTCCTGTGTCCTGAGATGAAACTACCATATAATTATTAGGTCATAATAATCATTGTTATGTCTGGAGGAAAAAGGGGACAGTTACAAGACTCAGAACACCATGCCAACTGTTAAATGTAAAGGTAAAAAAATGATGTTGTTAGGCTGCTTTTCTGAAGAAGGGACTGGTGCACTTCAAAAAAATAGATGACATTATGAGGAAAGACATTTTTGTGGATATATTGAAGTCACATCTCAAAACATAAGCTAAAAAGTTAAATGTTTGGCATGGATAATTCTCTAATATTAGGCACTGACCCCAAATAGGCCTCTAAATTAGTTGCAAGTTAGTTGGCATGAAGATGACAAAGTGAATGTATTGGAGGGGCCATTACAAAGCCCCGACTATGTTAGTGGGTGTGGACAAAGAGGCATGTGCAAGCAAGAAAAACCACAAAAATGACTCAGCTCCACCACTCCTGTAACGGGAAAACGGCCAAAACGGCCAAAACGTCAGCAAGCGTCCGCAGCAAGGCAAGTTAAATGATTCACAGACAATGTTATCACAAATACACGTAAACATCTGACTAAGAAGAAAGCAATAATACATGAAAAAAAATTGGTCAGTGTATGAAAGTATTATTCTTTTGTCCCAGCCCAGTATCGAGTGCAGTTATTGTTATCGTACTTCAATACTGTGAAAAACTCAAATCTATTCAGCCTTGACCATGTTTCCAAGCAGGAACATGAACAAACAACCTCCTGGACGGAGACAACAGGCTTCCGACCTGAATAGCATTCCATGCCGGCCAACATTTGAAACAGTGCTTCTGCACTAATTGTGCAACAAGGTCCAACTCAGCTGCAAGCAAAGCTGGTTCCAATAAGACAGACAACATCACAGCCCACTGAGGTTTTATCATTCTGCTGCCAGAAATGTTTGTAGGGGGAGGGGCATCTTATAAAGACGTAAAAAAAAAAACTAAAAAACATGTAGCAATTTGTAAACCATTGATTTGTGTTTTGTTTTGTAAACACGAACTAGGACATTTGTTTTCAGAAAAGATATCTAATCACATACATTTTTGCCACAATGTTTGTAAAAAGTTGGAAGTTGACAGTGAGGAGAAGATCAGGTGATTTCCTCACATAGGGCTTCACCTACACAACAATTAGGAATCTGTTTGGTTCTGTTTCCTTTCATAATTTCTTTTTTTTTTTTTTTTTTTTTTTACAAAATGTACAAAATGAGCCTGTTTGCAAAAAAGAACAGGTACAGTTTCACAGTTGGATATCTTTACACTTTTTCCAAAAATATAGTTTAAACAGTTTTAAATGATTCTATTTAGTATTTTTTTTAATTATAAAAGGGTCATGGGATGCCCATTTACCATAAGTTCATATGAATCTTTAGAGTCTTAATTAAAAGTCACTAATATACTTTTTTTTTAGCACTAACAGCCTTGTCAATCAACTCTCGTGGGAGGGGCTTGTGCACATCATTTGGACAGAAAACAGCCTGATTTCAGAAGGCAGATTTTCAAATACCAATACACTTGGTGGATTTTATCATTATAGGATGGATGTGTACACACACCCAACACACTATTATGAATACAAGTGAATTTTGCATCTGGCGACCCCTTTAAACAACATCTATCAGTTATTTGAGAGCCGGGTTGTGTGTGTGTGTGTGTGTGTGTGTGTGTGTGTGTGTGTGTGTGTGTGTGTGTGTATATATATATATATATATATATATATATATATATATATATATATATATATATATATATATGTGTGTGTGTGTGTGTGTGTGTGTGTGTTGCCAATCAAGATACCCTGGTCAACACCTGATGCTTCATCTGCTGATGTTCAGCTCCTGTTTCTCTTTCTCGCCATCTTTCAATTGTGCATCTCTGTTGTGTCAGAATGTCCCTCCCCACTTTCAGCTCCATCTTTTCCACTTAGCGGGCACCAACCGAAGCCTTCATATGAGAAGCCCTCTGCCCTGGCAACCCTGGCCTCACTGACAAGAATGCATCTATTATCTGGCTCTACTCCGCCAAGAGTGGATGAGTAAGAGTGGCCTGTAAAAACAGCTGTTCGGTGAGAGATCAAAAGAAAGAGCAAGACTTCTTTGATTACTACCTCTTTGTTCACCTTCCACTTGAACTTTTCCATTCATTCAGGCAGATTTCTCAACGGGCTGAAAGCCAAAAGAATTCACAAGACAATACTTGTATCTATTTGAAACTTAAAACCATCTGGAGCTGCAAAATTCCAAAAATCCCTTTCCCTTCAAAGATTAATTTCAGCTGGAATATTTGCAAATGTCTCCGGTGAACCCAGTTGAAGTATCCAGTATTCAACAGTTCATCTTGACCCTTCAACGCCTTTTGTCACAATCGCTTTCAGTGCTCATCACTGAAGAGGGAATATGTAGCCTTGGTGACAACACACTCTCCTTAAGTCTCTGGGTTGAGATGCCCTCTCCCAGGATTCTAGCAGGAAGCTCCACCCTGATGTTTTTTCTGGCTCAGACAGAAAAGCGTGGAGGACTAGATGAAACTGCTTGCTTCAATCTGTTGGTTATCTCGATGAACTCTGCAAGCCGGGTGACACCACCATTTCAACACAACTCAGTGCATTTTTTTGTGTGTTTGTAGCAACTGTGGCCAGCCATGTTTCTCCTTCTGAAGGTGAAAGCGACTCCCGGTGGGTGTCAGGTTCATCACCTTTAACTGTGTCAAGACTGCGGTATAAACATGTACAAACGGAGCTCTCTGAGGTTCAGTTTGCTCCTGACGTCATCCACTCTAATGTGCATAAACACCTGATTTTCTTCTGAGTTTGTGTCAGTCTTACATTCAAATGTGTATCTATTTCAGAACGTATTTGAAAATGAACAATGCTGGTTTAAGCTTTAATGCAACATTGACAAACTTCAATTTTTTTGTGGCTTTATTCGAAGTCTTTGTGTTGACGAAAATCACAGGAGTCTTCTGTAAGACATCCACCTACTTATTTGGTGGGCTTGTGAACGCAGCATGGAGAGAAGTCATTTTTCTAGGCATGTCTAAACACGGTGACTGTTGGGAGTTTCCATCTTAACTCTTTTTTTTTTTCTCACAAGCTGACATGAAAACCTCACCGTTGTTTCTCAGCTCTGCCCTCAAATTTTAAACTTGTACCCTGAGCAGGTCAGGTTTTTGTTTTAGTACGAGGTATTCAATGATTTCCAAAGCTTTGTTTTTAATCGAATTTTTATGTTATTTACATTTACACTGCATTTATGGGTCTAATTGGGAAAATACCAACCGTATTCCACTTAAATATCAAATTTAGGCCTGCTGCATTTTCTACACGGTACAGAGTATGCAACCTCGACGGTTCCTGGTTCAAATCCCAGCTGAAAAATGCCTGTGTGGGGTTTGTTATTCCCATTCGTGCACGGGATTTCTTTCCTTTTTTTCCCAGCTTCATTCCACGCCTCAAAATCATGCGTGTTTAGTTGACTAGTAATTCTAAATGGACTGTGGGAGTGTTTCAGAGGGTGTGTGGTTGTTTGTTGCTGGTCTGTGATGGACTGGCAACATGTCCAGGATGAACCCAGCCACTGATATGAAGGATAGGGTGCAGCAGGTACAAAAAAAGAACAAATCGGTATTTAATAAACATACTGAATCGGTAAATATGCTGCTACCACCCACAGGGCTTGTAGGCCACATTGTGTGGGACAGGTCCTCCCTATGACAGGCCTCTCTGTGTTTGTGAGTCCCTCACTAATGAATGGACATTTAATGATGTGAGAGGGCCATTCATTTAAGATGAAAATGTGTAGGTCTAGAGCGCGGACCTGCCACTTGTAGGAAACAGAAGACCAAGCACTTTACTCACACAGTGTAGACGTAGGGAGTGGATTTACACACTAACAATATTAAACATTTACACAGGTTAGCAGGTCATGTAACTCATAAGTAAAATGGCACCATGCGGTAAAAAGGGAGAAAAAAAACATCAACAAAAGTTAACAGGCGAGACGTTTATAGTACGTCTAAAGGATAACAAGAGAAGTCGGGGTCAGGAAACCAGGCCGCCTTGATGCTGCTCCGACTAGAAAGAGGCTTTATGAGGAGCACTGTAAATCTCTGCAACTCACTTTACCACAGCAGATAGTACGAGTGATGTGGTGTCGAGGTAGCATTGTTTTTGCTGCTTTGATTTACTGCGTTTACCCTTCAGATTGTGTCATTACTCAGTGGTCTGTCCACTGAATTACATTATGCTTTCGCTGCAGCACCATGCATCATGTTTACTGCCCTATATATTCACCTATTATCCAGGATGAAGAACGGTGCAGCTGTTAACAATTGGATTACATAAACATGGATAGGAATATAATTATCCAACTTTCAGAGACAAGTCAGTATTCCATGTCTTCTTAGGATATAAATTCTCCAGAGATAACTCTGTAAAGTGTCATCAAATATGGATATTTTTTTCTGTAATGTGCTCACAAAAGGTATCGAGAAGAGACTGTTCAGTATCTGGAGAAACAAAGCTCCTCCTTTAGTAAACGTCGTAGTAGAGTGATAGTTTGGATTTCCATTTCCCCACACTTAAACACCTGCAGCAGTAACATGGTTAGGCTGCGCTGGAGTAATCAGAGATGTATAGTTTTTGCTCTTTTGGTTTATTTTTTCTGTGGGAGTTCCATCCTACAGACTGACAATAATTCCCAAGGTTGTCAGTCCTGTGGGTTTGAGGCCAGACCGTGCCCAGCCTCCCCTCAAACATTTTCTTCTCTAACATTGACTCTTCCACAAAGAATCGTTCATTCATACTTGAGTCTCTCTGCTGCACACAGAGGAATGCAACATTGCATGACTCCTTTTTAATGATTAAACACTTTGGTGTGCAATTGTTAAGCAATGTTTTAATTGAATTTCAACCTTTCATTAATCATTTACTCTATTGTACATTCATGCACATTCCTGTGATTTTACCAGACTGTGGAGAAAAGCTTTTGAGAAGTAATTTGTTATTATAGTTTGTAACTCTTCTTCCCACCTCCAACCTTTTGCAAAAAGGATTTTATATCTGCTGGAGCGCCATCAGGATTTTGGACCACTGGGAACTAAGCCAAGCTCTTTTTGTTTGCTTGTTTTCCATTTATTTAAGAGTAAAATGAAAATTAGATGTGTTGTTTGGATAGTCTGACATTATGCCAAGTGAAATAAAGACAAAGTGAGCACAGGAAAAAGTCTCAATAAACTTTGTTATAGTTTTTAATGCAGCAGAAGTAAGGCACTGAGGATATAATTCACTGAACCAGGAAATTAGAGTGTGCTTCAAAGTCCTAAATGGCAGATGGGAGTGTCTAGTTCTGTAGGTCAGGTTCCAAAACTGCAGTGATAGAAAAGATCGGGTGCAACCAGCTCATTTCAACAATCACACAAGCAGTCTGGTAGAGCAGTGCAGATCAGCAAAGTCAGAAACAGGCACGGCTACTGATAATCAGGAACCTGAAGTTTGCCAACGACACAGTCATACCTTGTTTTGTGTTAAGTTGCATATTAATTACATATTAATTGTCTATCCAGACCAGTCCTCTAAACTCCGAGAACAACCACTGAATTTGACCGGGTCAGCCCTGACCGCCTTGTAGGCCTTTTTGGCCAACTCAAAATTGGTGCTGGTGCTGGCGTTGGTGCTAAGCTGGTGCTGGAGCCAGTTCCAAACAGGTTCTACAAAAAACTGGCTTGCTTGAGCTGGAGAGCCAGGACCCTACGTTATTTATTACATCACCGAAGAGGAGGCAGGAAACCCCAGGCCCAACAGGTTAAATGATTTGTTCAGCTGTGTATTACTTTCTTGCAAGAATGTGATTCATCCAAGCCAGAGCTCTTAAAGGGATTGTTTGGTTATTTGGAATATATTGCTTTTTATTGTTTCTCCCAAACGTTGTCACCATATTAAAATGCTGGAATTTTCCATCTCTGCAAACAAACTGGCATTCACATGGATGCTACTTGCCACCAAACTAAACATTTTTGCAGGCCACTCATTTCCTCTACTTTGCAGCTCCGCCCAACAGATGTAGCCTCTTTTGGCTGCAAACTTGTGGACCCCCCCCCCCCCGCCAAAAAACTACTTTGGGACGGGCATAAAGAGCATGTCAAAGAGTCTGAAATGTTCACCTGGCCTACAAACTTCCCGCAAACGCAAAGAACAATCTGATCTATTGGTAACATCCCGATACCAGAAACACCTAACCAGCAGATGTGTTATTGTAATATCGTCAGGAAAACCCTGTCAATGCCCAAGAAACAACCTGGTTTTAAACTATCTCCATTTTTGTTCATTCAGGCTTTAAAGTAGTTTTAAGAAGCTGTGTTTTAATTTTAATTAAGTAGCGGACAGAAATGAGCACATGCAGTTAACTTTTATGCTAAATTTCTGTTGTCAGATAGAGTTTGTGGGTTTTTTCTTTTCTTTTGTTGTTTTTGTTTTGTTTCTACAGCATATTCTGTTGTCTCTGTCTGAAAGATAAGCTGAAAAACAGGTGCCACTAGAACGAGCGAGGGTGTCCGGAGCCACGCCTTCCTCCTCAGGCTATACATTCCTCCTGCAGAGCAGTTTTAAACTGGAGACGTGTAAACCAGCGCGGCCTTGCGTGGGTCCGAGAGCCTCTGCTGTACTTCCTCGCAGATGCCGCAGATGCATCAAACCCTTAGAATACGCCCACATGTTGATGCCGGCAAACAGCCCACACACCCAGATTAGCAGATGTAAACATGTCCTGCCCACTACCAGCCCTAAATGGAGCGTTTGACAGACTCGACAGGAAAAACATACAGTATTCTCAGCCCACTTGGTGCATGTTATAATCTGCATTTAGCACAAACAAACTCTACTATGGCATATCATAGACTTTGTTAGAAAATTAGTTTGTAAATCACTGAAGAGGGGGATTTACAATGGAGTTTATAGGAAGTGCTGGATGGCCGCAACAGAATCATATCTCCCTTCATACCAAAACCATGTGGAGGGGAAGGGTTGTTTTTTGCGTGTTGCTTGTTAGAGATCTCGATAACATGACTACACGATTGCAATGGGGTGACTGTCGAAGCAAACTAACGCTTGTTGACTTAGTTATGCATGCACAAGTGTTGGAAGCAACATAGCATGCATTATTCATGTCTTCTTCTTAAATTAAATCATTTTTGTCACACTGTTCAAACTGGAAAATGTTGAGTCTGTAGTCCCTTGTCTCCTCAGAGCGTAAATAAGTTCACTGGATATTCTGCAAAAATGCCAAGACCACAGAATATAATTTGCAGTCCTCACCACCTTCTTATTTGACTACTATGAAGATTTCTGTGATAAATTCTTCATCCTGTTTACAAGACGAACTAGATCATGTGTTATTACTGTGAAAAGTCATTTTAGCCCCGCAAGAGTTCATAGCGGGAGTTTATACACACCACATTGTCTCCCACAGACAGTACAACCCGTCAGAACATACTGGCTTCATAGCAACTCCCAGCACCATGGCAACGGGCTGCTTGGTCGTCACCATGCTGCGAGGACTCACTGAGAGAGCGTGCTGTGTTTCATATCCAACCAATGTCCTTGTCTGTTTGTTATACTCACCAGTCTCACCACTCTGGATTAATATTCATTGAAATTCAACATGAGGCTGCCCATAGTTATTTTCAGACAGATTTTCCCTTTTTAGTCTGTTATTTTCATGCTCACAAGGCTGTACTGTGCAGTCCTCGCATTGGTATATTCAGTCTGTTGCAAGTATTTACTGTAGAAGCACCACCGTACACTAAGTGCAGCAGCAAATCAGGAAGATTACATGTAATGGGAATCTTAATGGATCATACTGATGCACTCAGACTTTACATTTGCTCTCGCTTGGCAGCATTCTTCAATAGTCATTCCATGTTTATTATCACACAGTCACATCAAGAACTCCACAAAGCATCCACTCTCCCACCCCATCCCATCAGCCCTCAGCAATGCTTCAAAGAATGCCCTCAGAGGACTCGTCTGAGCCATTCAACAAACCACTAAGCAGGAAAGCATGAACATGTTTCAAGTCCTAAATTTGCCCAATTAAGTAGATATTGTGAGGAAGTGAGACAAATGTGTTAGTCAAGGGAAGTGGGGGGAGGGTTAGTGGTATAGGGTCAAAGTATGTCAGCGAGGGAGAAGAGGGTGGTGGTGAGATTGGTAACAAAAAAACTAGGAAATTGGGAGATAATTTGTAAATGACACTGCATGTGTGCTGCGTGGGTTGTAGAGGAAGGGGGACTCTGGAGCTGTATTTCAATCGCTGTTCCCGTGTTTCTCAGAGACTGGGGTCGGTTTACGGTTGGGTCTGGGGAATAGATATTTAAAGACCGGAACTAACTTTTTTTTTCTCCACCAAAACTCAGGGTGGGATTGAAAATGAACTCACTTACCTTTTTATCAAAGTTAGAAGAAACTGTTATTTCAGATTTTCATCACTCATAAATGAATTGAGACACAGTTGTAACAGTAATTTGAAGCTCTTTTTTTTGTGCAACTACGTGGCTTTTACCAGAGTCTATACAAGATACAAGAATAAGGACTGACTGCTCTTAAAGTAAATAGGAAATGTGCACAAATCTGTGATATGGATCAAAAGAAAGACATCTGGGAAGAAGCAGGATGGTCATATTATTCATATTCTGTGATTTTGTGACTTTTTGATCCCTTTCAGCTAAAGTCTCTGTCAGGACCTTTGTCTCCTGCCAAGTTCTTTATTTGAAGGATTGCAAGGCTGCAGCAGGATGTTGATACTGTACACACAGGCATGTTGTGCACTCACCTTTGGGATAAGAAGCATTCACTAGGTAGATAACGTGAAAATGCAAACACAAAACTTGAGCTTGTGTCTTACAACATTTTTGCATATCTTTACATTTCAGGAATTGTATATTGTTTTATTGTTTGACATAAACAGTATCATCCAGGAATATTACATCATCTACTGAATATGTGAAGAGAATTAAAAAAAAAAAAAAAAAAAAAAAAAGTAAAAGCTTCAGCTGTTGGTCTGTGGAATGTGAACAGTGAACTACAATCCCCAAGAGGCCTTATTTCACCGGGGGGGGGGGGGGGTAAATGGCTGATTACGACGAGGGAGCTCGTGTCATCAATTAGAAGGGGTCAGCAATTCCAGATCTTAGCCCAGACTGGACCAGTGAAGCAGACATGATGAAAGATCACACGTTGCTTTGAGGAAAGGAAGGATGCCTGGCCTGTTAACACCGCGGGTACAAAAAAAAAAAAAAGAGGGGGGAGGGGGGTAGAGAGGGAGGGGAAACTTTCAAAAATTCTGGTTTGTTCCATGAGCTCTATAAGCGGATTAAGGGTCTAATGAACTGCCAATTGGAAACCACAAGTTTGAGCGGCAAGCAGTGAAGCAGAGCAGAGACCGCCTGTCACAAGGGTGCTCATGTGAGAGAGCAAGGACTGACCCTCACGGTTCCAAGTCCAAATATCTCATGCAGACCACTAAAACCCTGATAATAGACAGTTTTATCACAATCAGTCGCAACGGCGTTCTAGTGTTGCACGTGTCTTATGAGACAGGGGTCACTGTATGTCTTTTAACAAGTTATAAAGGGTTTAATCAAAGAAAAATACGCTTGAAACATAGAGGCAGGGGTTTCCACACAGATGACCACACTCCACGGTGTGTGAATCTAGTCAGCGCACCAGTGCACTTGTTTGAAATGAGGAGGGCAGGGAGGAGGGGAGGGAGGGACAGCGGGGGGGAGGCAGCGAGAGGCAGACACAGACACCTAACAACGCTGAGTCTCCATGGGGAGGTCTCACTGAAGCAGAAGCCTACCTGTTGGAGCTCAGTGCGGGACCGTGCCGCGCCTGACCCACGTCGATCGTGGACCTGAAGTGCGCTTGAGAGGGAACGGGCAGCTTCAACATGTCTCCGAGACTATTCCTCTGCGCTGTTTTGGTCGTGTACCACGGGATGCAAACCTGCACTGGATTTAATTTAGATGAACGGTTTCCTGTGATCAAGGAGGGGAAGACCAAAGGCAGTTTATTTGGATTCTCAGTAGCTCTACACGTACAGACGGGGGGCTCCAGGAGGTACCTGTAAGTTATCGCTTGTGTATGTTTAAACAAATGTTCACTTCCTCTCCAATTTCCCTTTAGTATTATATTCTTTTTCAAACGTGCCACTCATTTTTACCAAAATGAGACCAATTTTAAACAACTGAGAGGGGTGGCTGTGTAGTCTGTTTTTACCTGCGCAAGACTCGCGATAGCGCGCGCAGACAAGTCAGTTCACAGTTTAACACCTGTCCTCCGCTACTGGACTCATTCACCTAAACTCTTACTCTGATCTCCTGGGAACTCGCAAAAAGATGAGCTGAAATAATGGAAAAATGAGGTCTAAATAGCTTCTGCAGAAATACATAGCCTGAAGGTGTACTTTGGAAGCGGCATAAAGTGCGGAAGTGTGTGCAGAGGTAATAAAGTGTCATTTGAGTTTAGACCTCGATCTTCTACAATGATGTTGTTTCCCTTTGCATTTCGACAATAATATAGGCACACATGCATGCACTGAACAGCTAAACATTTAACAATGCATTTCAAGAGCCTGTTTGTGAGGTTTGTAATAGGTTCAGGTGAATTATCTGGACCATTTAACCTGTAATGAGCTGCTAATACAATACACCAACCGTGTTAAAGTCCACACAGTAAGGCAACGCAACTCAGAAAAGCGCTTTTTGTGTGCTTGTTTAAGAATTTATGCTTATTTTGAAATCTGATGCATGACTCAAAAAGTGTCTGGGGAAAAAAAAAAGTTGAGTTGAGGATAATGTTTAAAACATGTGCTGTTGCATGGTCAAAAACATGACTGCACATGAGAGTAGGTTGTGTTTTTCAAAAGTTATGCTGCGGTTTATTAGGCTGTGGAGTGTGTGCAAAGGTCTTTAAAGGGACATTCAGAGATAAAAGAATCCTTGGTTTATCATTAGATGGGAACGAGTGTAAGATTGTCTTGGGACTAAAACAAAGTGAACGGAATCAGTTTTACAGTTTGTGTTTAATAAAATGACAATTAATGAAAATCGAGCTACGTAAACAAAAACAGCTGTTTTAAGGTTTTAATATGACTTCAAAAATGTCATTCCAATTAAATAATAATCTGGATATGGTTTCTTACAGAAAAATACAAGGTCTTTTCGATTTTTTATGTGTACACACATATAAAACAGTGCGTTTGTACAGGTATCTGTCTATTTCCTGCTGACTTGTCATCAGTCTGTACAAGTCGACTACCAATTTTGCACAATAGACACATGAGGAACAGAGTTTGTGGGTTTTTCTTCTAACGCTTGCCTTCTTTGTCATATACTCTCTTAATACTGATCCAGAAAGGAAGCAGAGGCCATGAACTCTGCCCTTTTGCGTCTATTGAAAATAGTTTGCTCAACATCAGTAGTCGACTTGTACAGACTGAGATGTCTGTACAAAAAAGTCCTTTTTTATACACTTTCTGTAAAGTTAGAAAGCTCAGTTTGTCTATGGAACCCTCTCCACACGATTACGCAAGTGAAATTACATTATTTAAGTCTCATCAAAGGCTTAAAATAGCAGTTTATTTCCACATATCTCCAAAATACAGTGTTAAAAGACTTTGCACCCGAGTTCAGTTCATATTTAACACAGTATCCCAACTATACCATACAATAAGGATGTATTATGGATGATGTGGGAGATGTGTCTGCAGCAACAAAACTTTTGAAATGAGAAATCATAACATGTTCAAATATCCTGACATTCATACAGACAGAAGTGGGTTTTTGTTCCCTCATAAAGGTCTTAACTAAGTTGTAACAATTGTAGGCTGTTATTCCCAAGAAATACATGCTCATGTAAAGTTCAACCATTTCAAGGATTAGGCCTGCATGATGTTTAGGGACATGAATGTGCATACGGCATCTTCCCTGACTTCCTATACAGCGTCTTTAATGAAAGCTCCTCGAACTGTATCATTGTTTGGTGTAGGATTTCCCCCTGCTGATTACATCTTTCCGCATCCATGATCACACGGTGCAGTCATAACTTGCTGTTACCTCTGTCATTGTTCTGCTTTGAAGAGCAATAGATGAAGAAACTGTAAACCATGGCTCACTTCCTCTGTCTTGTCGGCATGTGAAGTGAGTCCCAGTGCAATACTAATCAGTCAAATCTCTGCAAAGTGACAGATTGATGTGTAATACAGATAAAATTTAGTGCAATTGCTTTCCAGTTGACATATAAGGTGACATCTTTGCTTAAATCTCCCAGAAGTAACCAACATGCGCAGTCAGCAACCCCCCAAAAGGGAGGCAAAACGTAACGAGACTCCTGGACATCTTAAAGCGACTTCTTTGTGTATCAACGAGTCGAACGAATAGAGAAGTAAAAGGTTTCCTCCAAATTTCTGTAACAACACTTTCTTTAACCTCTATAAGATGTAGGATTTTATCTAATTAGTAAAAGTCCTTAAATCCATTTTTACTGAATTCAAGCAAATTCTAAAGTGCATTTTTGAACAAGCTTTGTTGTGTCAGGGAGGAGGGCCTGGGCAGTCAGCTGGCCATCCATTGGCTCTTCCAGTCCCCTGACCCCATGGTATGCCTGGAATGTATTACCCTTCTGTGCAAAGTCACAACCTGCCAGGTTTCAGGTTGAGGCAAGGCAGGAGTTGGAATAATGGTTAAAGGTATACCTGGAACACGCAAACCTCTAAATTATACACTTGTTGTCCATCCATTCAGCAGTAAAAGATTCCTTCCTTATGGAAAGGTAAACCCCTGCGAGCTGAGGAAAGCAGCCTAATTCCTTAGACTGATGACTGTTTAATCAGAGCTGAAGTGTATTTGCTTTTGGAGCTCATCTCTGTCTGACTGTAGCAGCCTGAGGCCATGAAAGTCCACCATTTAATTTGCCGGGACCCTCCCTTCGCTCCTGTGAGGTGCAAATTAAACTGGTATGTTGCTGTGTACGCACTAATCTGATGTTCAGTCAGAACATGCAGAGGAACATGCTTGTTCCCATCAAGCCTCTTAGTTTGATGGACCTAAAGACAGTTCAGTTCATCAGCCAATGTAATTTCTAGAAAAAAGACTAAATATTCCCTTTCTAGAATTCAATTACATCTGTAGGATAAAAAAAAATGTCTTAAGATTGGAATCACATTTCAGTCAAATACACAGCAAAACGTTTGCTTTCCTAACTGTGACTCTTAGGAATTTTACGTCTCATTTCCACTATGAAGTTAAATTGTCCTTCACTCTTGTGATTTTTACACTACAGGTTTTCTTTTTCTTCTGTTATTTGCATGCAAACAAGACGAGCCTTGACTATATAAATCATATTGTTGTCTGAACTCTTACAATTCATGTACTTTAGATTACTTGACTATGTGGGGCAGATAACCAAGATGTTTGCAGAAGATTGTAATGAGTCAGTTATTATAGACATGTACAACTCATGTGTCCATGAGTTGTAGCCTTGCATGCAGTAGCAGGGGAGCGTTCAGTCAATCATGTAAACATTTTATGTTAAATTAGCAGCTGGTAACTGCTTAACATTGTCGGTCCAGCTGTTGCTGCTGTTTGCAGGGAGAGTTAAAAAGCAATAGCCTGCTTTAATCCACCGTATTTCTGAGGATTAGTCTTACCATTCCTCAGTTATCTGTCATGTTGATTTAGTTTTCAGAATATGATTTTGGTATCCAAAATGTAAAGAGGCTGTAATGTTCATTAGTTTTCTTATGCAGGTTCACAGGGGTCTGCTGGAGCCTGTCACAACTCCCTTCAGGTAGATTGCAGTGGGAAACCCTGGACAGGTCACCAGTTAGACAAACAACCACACACACTCACTCCTACAGGCAATTTAGGCTCTCCAATTAGCTGAACATGCACGATGTGACTGTGGGAGGAAGCCACTTCCCCTCGGAGTGGGGTGGGGGGTGTCTGTGTTTCCATTGAACGGTGTAACTCTCCGTTCTCCGTAACTCGTAGCTCGTCCTGCGAGACTTCTCTTCAAAACAACGAAAAAGAAAATCTCAATGTTGAAGAAGATGGGAAAAGAACATCTTTAGTCTTTCACAAATTGCTGCGATTGCTGCTCCTGCCGTTGAGAAAATAGTCTGACGATGAAGTGAATGTGATGATGAATTAGCCTACACTTTTGCAATAAACGGGATTATCAAAACGGCTGAAAAACCAGCTTGTGAAAGCGTGAAAACATTGCGTGAAAAATGTTTGGAACTCTTGGCAAGGAAATATAGAGCCGGATTAAAGGAAGGGCTAGGATTTAGGTCTTCGTGAAGCCCTTCAACTACCTCACACACTAGGATCCTCTCCCCCGGCCACCACCATCAGGCCATGTGAGGACTGAAGATTCACTGAGCAAAAAAATCAAAAACCTTTGATCTTGTGTTGACATTCTACAAAGAGGCTTTTTTCATAATGTGAATAATGTATGTGGTTATGCATTTGGCAAGCCTTCAACATTCTATTTTATAGAAATGATAGCGGCCTTTGTTTCTGAAGTAGGTCTGCCAGAGAACAAGTCCAAGGCCGCGTTGAATCATATCGAGATAACCTTTGTTGTCCATCGGTTTCTTATTCTAATCCATCCAGGGTCACGGGGTCTGCTGGAGCTGATCCCGGCTCATTAAAGATCCCATCAGATCAGAACGTCCTCACTGATTTACGTGGATGCAAAGAAGACTTAGAGATAAATAAACTTCAATGTACCACATTTGAAGAAAACGCGAGGCTTAAAATAGTTGAATCTCTCATTTACAGCATAGAAACTCCTTATAAAGAATAATTTATTTTAATGTGCGAACTGACAAGTAAAGTCCTGGAAAGTAGGTTGGGATGGGTTGAAGAGGGTTTTCACCTGCTGCAACTGATCCAGACCAAACCAAAGTTAACGCATGTATTCATCATATCAAATAAGTTGGTAATAAAGTAAATTTTCACTTTAAGCGACAACAATGTTCTTGTAACACTTCAAAATAGGTCGCAGCAGGACCTCAGACGTCATGCTAATCTCCACAAAGGACCCCTTCTGTGGAGGGACTTTAACTGAGAATACCTGCAGCGAAGACTCGTTTCTGTCGGAACAAAACTGTAAGAGATCCCCTTTTCTCCCATGATTACACACATTCCCCCCCAGCAGAAGGAAAAAAGAGCTGGTGTGACTTTCCTCCGGGCTAACGAGAGCTACCTGCAGCTGGAGATACTATATGCTTCAATACCTTTGCCTCTTCATGCCATTTTTCATCTTTGAAGAGGAAAACGATCCTGGGGTATTGGTTTCCATCTTTTTGTGTCCGGGGAAGAAGGCGTATGCTGTAATTTGTGGTGTGTCTCCAAACATACATGCAATTCTAAATGTATATTACTAGTAAATGTCAAAACTATATGAAAAATATCCAGGAGAAAGAAACAGGTAAAAGCAGATGTGTCATGAGCACACCTGCACTGCTTTTACATGAGATGAATAATATATGAGAGAAGAGATGGCACGCTAGCGGCGTCGCAGCCGTCTCCCGATCCATCGGACGGTGTGCATTTGGTATTTCTACGTGCAAATGAAAGTCATACTTAGCAGCTTTGACGTCATTCATACCCCGCAGGTAAAGTGAACCAAGCCAAAACCTGCACTTCTAAGCCAAAACAATGTTGTCCTTGTCAATCAAGCTTTACTAGTTGCTAATGAGAAGTGAGTTGGTTTATTATCAGGGGATGACCTGCCACGTCTAATTTGGACGTCTGGGTCTAAATGTTTGCACTCTGGTTACAGTTTTACCAAAGGCAGATGGTGGTCCTCAAACAGGATGTTTGTCCACCTGAAACACCCAATAACCCCAGCGCACAGGTGCTGACTGATACTACACGTACACGTTAATTCCGAGCAATTGTTCCGCGCTACTTCCTTTTTTCTTGTTAACTGTCGTGAGTGCCACATGTCATTTCTACTACAAAGTTCCCATTCTTTAGTTTTTGCACGCCCAGCCTGCGTCTCTGTTTGAAATGCTGCGAGAAGTCACACAGAGGTCAGATCAGACAAGTTGATTAAGATCGGGGCGCTCGCTGGTGACCTCGTGAGTATGAAAAACAAATATTCAGAGATTTGCCAGTACTTTTCTCTGTTGCAAAAAGTGTGGAGGTCATACATGTGCGCACGTTTGCGAGTAATTAAGTATCATTGCAGGGGTACATGCTGGTGCTGCTACTTCTGAATGGGACATCGGGTGTGTCGACTAGAGTCCAGAGAGTCACCTACCACACAACAGCTGGTGACGACGTCCTCGCCTGGTTTACTCACATGGATTCTGAAATGCTCTTTAGCTTCTCACTTGCTTGTTTTTTAAATATTTACACCTCTTGACATTTAAAACAAAGCCCAGAGGGGGTAAGATACTTCGTGCCAGCTGTTGAACTGCGATACTGTATGTCTCAGAGCGGTCCTGTTCAGACTAGGTCCACGTGAAGATGAATCTACACTAAATGAGGCAGCAGTTTCCCTGTCTCATCTTGTTAATCTATAAGCTTATGAGTTCGAGCGGAAACGTGTTCCAAAAGGATTTAGTCATCTTTAATGAGTTGGATTTCCTGCTTTCGCTGTCGTGTGATTCGTGAACAGTCAGGTGGGGGATAAGAGGAGAAGAGATCCTCTCTTAGTTCTAAAAAGAAAAACAAAACTGTTTGCGTTGACTTTGACAGTCGTTTACCGCCTTTGTTAGATGGATAGGTTCACTTCTGTCTGTTTAACTAAACACGACTTGTATGAGTGTAGTTCATGAAACTCCCCTCGGCTCTGATCGTCTCTCAAGAACGCCGCCACTCTGGGGTTTGGCCGGGTGTGTTTCCAGTGGTAAATGTTTGGTTAAGCCAGCCGTTTGGATCACTTGCTAGGCAGAGGGTGGCAAATTTCAACATGTCCTGGGAGCAGGAATGCAGCTGCTGGTTGCCCCCCTCCCCTCACCGGGGCCTTTGACAGTCTGTTTATGAGGAGGTGATGAGCAGGGAAGGAGACGGGAGGAGAGCGCGCATTGTTGCAGTGGGATGAGGTGGGCCGGGATGGCCGAGTCAGCTCCTGGTTACTCAGTTTTATGTCATTTGAATGCTGGTGTGGGAGGTTTAAAGAAATCATTTCAAAAATATGGGTTGATTTAAGGTTTTTGTTATATAATCAATACGTTAGGAGAAGCAATATGAAGAACAAGCTCATAATAAAACGTGTTCTAGCTGAGTTATTCTATTTATGGTCCTTGGTTTGTATGTTTATTTGACATTTTGGGAGCATTGACATCGACAGTTAGACAAGAGGACTAGTATTGGGGTGAGACCTGCAAGCTGGTTGAAGCAGGCAACTCGAGCAACCGTGATTCATCACAGTTACACAATATCACTTCATCGATCTGCTGGAAGAGGCAACAGGGTGCAGACTGCATCCTGCTCAACGGCTGCCAAGCTCACTGATGCACCGTGTGCTTAGGGAGCGTTGCGTTAACGCTCAGTGGGTGGTGCCATCATCATACCATAACCAACCAATAAAATGCCTTGCTTTTCGTTCTGCAAGTAAGCCACATACTTTGAAAATATCTCGGGCCTAAGAACGATTTCAATAACTGACACTTGCTGGGTCTCTGCAGTTTGATTGATGCTTGCGTTGAAGTGTCAAAAGTTGAAAATTGCAGCCCTCCCCGCCTCCACGGACGGAACCAACGCCTGGGTTGGCGACGCATGACGCTCCTAAGCAGAAAAGGCCCTTTTCCACTTTTGATCTGCTTTAATTAACGGGATATATAATGAAAAAATAAGTCTTTTCTGTGTTTGAGAGCATTTGTTCATGTGTTGGAAGTAACTACCAAATCAAACACGCCAAGATAACTCGACCCTGTCACTTTGTCTGGGGCAGCCTGGGTTTCAAAGTGTTTTCATTCAGATCGGCATCTCAGACCCAGATCAGGGTAGATTAGTAAAGAATTCAGCCTTTGTATGTTTATCTTCAATATTCCACCATGCTGCATATGCTGTAGCTTGGAAGTGGGGCTGCAAGAGGCTTTAACTCCAAACTCAAAGGAGGTGCGGCCCAGCAGAATAGGAGGGTGTGGAGGAACCAAGCGGCTGACTTCACATCAACCGGTCTCCTTTTGTTTCTTAACGTCCTGCTGTGGTAAAACAAAATTAAATCTTGTTAACATGTTGATAAGATGATTCATGTTTCAATACTGACTCAATACAGACTCAGAAAGGTGATGTCGGACTGACCGTATGTCCTCTGTAGGACTGGACGAACCAGTCCTGACTGTGGCGTGGATGGTTACCGCTGATTTGAATGTCCTACAATCACTCATAAAGAATTTTATATTCCTTTATACTTGATTATTTTATGGAGGCATAAATACTACTTTACTTATTACTCCATTCCAAACTGAATTCATTATTCAAATTATGACAGGAGAGGATTCATTTACTGGGACACGTTTCGGCGTCTAATCCAAAAACAGCAGAAAACGAGTGTCTTCAATTTTTTTGAGCCAATAAAATAGAAGATTTGCCACGAAACTATAATGACTGATTTCCAGAGATTTATCAGAAGCGAGGTTTGCATGTTCAGACATCTCCATTGGAAGGTGGAGAGTGCACACCTCTCCCCTTCAGGTCATAGACTTTAGGCTTTTTATTTTAATTTGTTTTCTGTGGCTAAACTTTTTAAATATACAAGGTTGAGAAACTTAAATAAGTTTTTAGGTGATCCTACGCTCTTCTCCCTCTGTCTTCCGCAAGGCGTTCCGTGGCTTAGTTTTCCCACAAAAATCACTAACCTTGAAAGATGTGATTTGATACAAGCGTGCAGCTCAGTGCAAAACACTTTGGGTGACGTTTAACTCAACAGCTAAAGAAAAAAAAAGGATCCTGAAAGCAGAAAAGAACACATTTCTCATAGTTTGACATTTGTTGAAGTATTATGTTAAGACGGACAAAGACGTTAATATACAGATGAACTAAAGAACGAGCCCGAACATGTTCCTTTCGGTTCATATGAATCGTGGGTGCCGTCCTCTTCACGTCTTGCTCTCAGGCTTCTGGAAACAGCCGAGAAAACATTTTTAGCTCGTTCCGATTGTCATTGCTTTGGAAAGATATCAGATTTTTTTCTGACAACAATGGTCATGTGGTTGCAGCAATAAAGCACAAGGCTTGTTTCAAATGGCAATACGAAGCTTAGTGCTGCATTGCTGAACTCTGTGACGATATAAGGTAAAGATATTTCCCTCCGGTAGAGTCCAGTCCAAGACCACATCACTTCTAAACCCGGCTGGTTAATGCAAAGACCTCAGTGTGCTACAGCCTACATCTGTGATAAGATGTTTTGTTGTCTCCCAGATTAGATGGAAAAGTTTTAAAGAAGGTAATTCAGTCTAAAATGAAACGTCAACACATGGGACTCATTTATATGCTGAGACACAACTTGTTGACTTGAAAGTTGTTTTGGTGTTTGTTTTAAGGACTTGTTACTCCTGGTTCCTCCGATGCTCTTCTACATTTGGATTTTGCTGTAATTATGACCAAACTATCGATGACCATATTTTTTCTGTGCTTGCAAAACTAACAACTACTAGAGTTTCCTTTTCAGAGAAAAGTGTCACTTTTATAGTAGCACAGACGATTATACTGTTGAATGCTGTTGGAAAAAAGAAAAAGTATATAAAAATGCACTAGAACATAAAGTGAAACATGTTTTCAAGAGTTATCTGTTAGATCTTGTACGCTGCGGCTTCTATCTCTGTGTTGTCTGACAATACAACAGCTCTGATATGATCTAAAAAGCTGTTTCTGTGTCTGCCTTTCTGTCTGTCTCTATGCTTCCAGGCTTCTTGTAGGAGCACCTAAGGAGAAAGCCAATTCTCTACAAAATGTCAACGAGACCGGCGCGGTTTACGCCTGCCCGGTTACCATGGACTCCTCAGACTGCTCCAGGATGGATCTGGTCAGCTCAAGTAAGAACGCTGCACAGCACTTTGGTGTGATTTACTCTTGTGGTATTTAACAGGAGGGCTCCAGAGTGCAGGAAGGGGGTTAAGTCCATCAATAAAGTTTGGTATCAGTAAATGTCCCAAATATGATATATGTGGAAACATAAAACTTTTAAAAAAATGTTTATGATGTTAAAAATATGCTTCTTTTTTGTCAGTGCACTGTTCCAATTCAGAGGAATGCTTTAATATAGGCCAATAATGTAAACACTGTTTGTTTGTTGTTCCTCTATAGGAGAAATTTAAAACATAGGGTGGTTAGAGAGCAGTCATTCACACTTCCGGTTCCAGCCTGTGTGTGTCAGTAGAGAGTAAGAGAGTCAGAGGACGACCAAAGCAGCGCAGCAGCATGATAACGTGGAAAACTCTGGGTTATATGCCTTCTCCTTCTTTTTTCTTTCCCTCTAACTGACTGTACTCGCATGATTTTTTTTAGGGATCTTTTCTATGTGTTGAATAAATGGATGGTGGACTGTTTATGATTGTGTCCATCCACCCATCCATCCATCCATCCATCCATCCATCCATCCATCCATCCATCCATCCATCCATCCATCCATCCATCCATCCATCCATCCATCCATCATTCGTATCACCACACATACCCCTCCCCAACCACTTCCTCTAGCCCATGTGAGCAATGAGGCATTCCCAATCAGACTGGGAGATGTAATCTCTCCAGCGAGTCCTGGGTCTGTCCCATGGCCACATTCCGATGTGGCATATCCAAAAAACCTCCCCATGCAGGCATCCCGCAGTCATCGTGACCAGTTGATAAAGCCGCCCAATCTGGCTCCTTTCAATGTGGAGGAGCAGTGACTCCACTCTGCTCCTCACCTGGATGACTGAGCTCCTCGCCCTTTAAAAAATCGACTTCAAGCAGCTTGTAATCTCATTCTGCCAGTTACCAGCTAGAGTTCTTGACCATAAGTGGGGACTGGGACACAGAGCATTTCCCTTTCACCACGACTGATCAGTATAGCCTCTGCATCACTATGGAAACCACCTGTTGGCCTCCATCACTATTCTACCCTACTTGTGACCAAATATCCAAGATCCTGAACTCCTTTACTCGAGAGTGGGTGATGCACATTCAATCTGAGGTCTACCACCCACACTCTTGGAGCTGCTGATTCCCATCCCAGCTGCTTCACACTCGGCTGATACCATCAGCATTTTGCAGCCAATAGGATGGAATCAGAGTTTTCTATCTTAGACTTGATGACGCTTCCCTAAGAGCCATACTGGTGTAGACATAACGGTGTGCTCACAGGCTGCCGTACACTTCCCATGATGATGAAACCAACCTCCAGATGTGAGATCAGGGCTGTTGCTCATCAGATAGTGAAGAGGATTTCCTCCGACACAAGAGCTTGGTTTTATTTTTCAAGTAGTAAGAACAGAGCTAAAGATCGGATCATTCCTGCAAGTACGTGATAGGGATGTGTAAGGATGCTAAAAATGTCTCCTTTCAAATGCTTTTACCTCTAATTAGAAAACTAAGCAATTTAATGGTGCCTTGTTTTTTTTTTTTGTTGTGACAAAACAAACACAAGGTATTAAAGGACAGTCAGAGGCAGAGATGAAAGTGAATAGTTTCATTGTACTGACTCACACCGCACGTTTGCAGCAAACCCATCTGAGATGGTGGAGGGGATGTGGCTGGGTGTGACGGTGGCCAGTCAGAGGGGCCAGGCGGCGGGACGCGTGCTGGTGAGATCACACCCCAGCATACGCCATTATTCAGTGCAGTCCAGGTGACATGAAATGTTACTTAGTCAACATCACCACGCATTAGGGGATGTCGGTGAGCTGATACCCTGCTTATGTCAGACTCATAGATGACTTATATCCTTCAAATTTAACAGGTACAATAGAATAATTTAAAAAGATTTTTTTAATTATTTTAACTGCCTGCAGGGACATTTATTGTATTGTTAAATTCAGATTAGAGAATAATATTGAAATGATTGCATTGCTTTTGCTGTTCATTCTTGTAATACAAGCACTTATTTGGACATCTGTGTAATTACCTCTGAAGTCCTTAGACTCTGTCTCCTTCCTGGTGTCCAGGCATGCGGACACCGCTACGTAAGGGTTCTTCAAGGTGGAACCGAAGAGCAGCGTCGGATGGTAGGAAAGTGTTTTGTGAGGGGAAACGATCTAAGCTTCGACCCCACTGACGACTGGCAGACGTACAGCTACGAGGTCTGTAACCCCACATTCGACATGGAGTTGGAGGGCATGTGCAACATGGGAATTTCAGGCGGAATAACAGACACAGACGTCTACATCGGCGCTCCGGGCAGTTACATGTGGCAAGGTGAGTTGTTATGTTGGGATTTGTTGTTTTATGCTGGAATGACGGGCAGCTTTCCGTGAAGGTTTTAAACTCTGTGCAAGTTTGATCAATCTTATTTACTCTTATTCTGTATCCAAGAAACATAGTGATTTCAATCCATTCTGTTTGTTTTAAGGAAATGTTCATGTCACGTGGAGGGATCCAGATCCGTTGAACTCCTGGGACAACGTTGACACGAGCTTTGGACATCTCAAAAAACGATACATGTACATGGGTGAATATTTGTTCATTATTACATCCTGTTTTAATATTTTCCTCGACTCACTGTCATGTGTTTTTATTTGTGAATAGTGGTTGGCGAAGGTGCGCCAGTGAATTTGAGGTTCCAATGTGTAGCATTTAGGGGCAAAAACGCACCATTATGTGACTACAGTGTCCAAGAAGGAACAAACCACTGGTTTTAAAGTTGGCCACAAAGGTTTTTCTTAAACCATTGTATGGGTGCTGTGTTGAAATCTGTCATTTATGGCGTCATTGCGACCTTCTCACTGGACTCTACTGAAGCTTTGATTTTATTTGGGGCTTATAATGTCTTAAAATAGTCTGATTAAAGCTGAATCTAAAACTCTTCCTTTCACAGGTTATTCGGTTGTTGAGGAGCAGAAACTGCTGAGCCTTGACGACTACACGGTGGTGACGGGGGCTCCCAGAGATGAGTCCAGGGGCTCTGTGATGTTTGGGAAAAAAGCTCAAACCAAAATTGAGCAGGTGCATATCATCCCTGGAGAACAAGTGGGTTCGTATTTCGGGCACAGCCTCGCAGTCACCGACCTCAATAGTGACGAGTACGTATAAAACACCGATAGCGCATTCATTCAAATTGATTTGCTTATGTATAGAATATGTTGAATATGTATATATATATATATATATATATATATATATTAAGGTTGCATTGAATCACCACGTTGCTACAATCCTCCATCCTGATCAAGCACCAAGTGACAGTTGTAAAGAAGAGAAAAACGGTCATCTATGATCCACCGTGTTATGTAGACACTGTAAACTTAACTTGAAAACTTGTAAACTCACTTAACTTGAATGTGTAAAACAAAAGGCTGATGAATTATGAATACTATCCATGCTGTTTGTCTTAGATTGTCAAGGTGAGCAGAGTTAGTCGCTTTACCCGTCAATAGTTTTGACGTTGTGGCTAAATATTTATTTTGGTTCTCCTGTGTATCCCAGTTGGAATGACCTGATCGTCGGTGCTCCTTTTTACTTCGACCGGATGAAGGATCAGGGCGGAGCTGTGTACATTTTCATGAATGAGAACGGATCCTTTCAGAAAACCGCCAGCATGGTGCTGAAAGGCCCATCTGCTTCTGGGTTTGGCTTTGCAGTTGCTGCCATCGGTGACGTGAACCAGGATGGATTCCAAGGTGTGACTCTGAGTGCAGCATTTGTTTTGATGAGCAGTTTGTAATAAAACCTGTGAGTAAGCTGGGTGTTCAGGGTTCCAAAGCGATGAATAGAACTTCATGCCCTGACTGTTGATTAAATCCTGGTTCCGCCTTATGAACACGCAATAATGTCGCAACTCAAAACATTGTGTACACCTTTGCGCCGCCATCTCATAGCACATTCCTTGCATAAATTTCTTCGGTGCATTTTTTCCACTGGCTTTCTTTTGCATCTTTCTTTGGGATGGCTCACTCATCTGTCTTTGTGCAGACTTCGCTGTGGGGGCTCCATTTCACAACACAGGAAGGGTCTACATATGGATGGGAAGCAAAAAGGGAATCTCACAGGAGCCCAGTCAGGTAACATCATTCTGAAATCCTGTAGTAAACGGTTACGAAACCTTTCTGAAGCTCACTGCTGGAAACTTGTGCGTAACTGGCGCCCTCTACAGGTGATTGAGGGCAGGTCCGTGGACGAGGGAAAATTCCACACTTTCGGCTACTCGATCAATGGAGGGATGGACATGGACGACAACAGTTATCCTGACATGTTAGTTGGCTCTCTGGACGACCGCGTAGCTCTTCTCAGGTACACCAGCTTCTCGGGTAAGGTTTTCACAGCCTTTGCTGGTCTCGGTTTGAAAGTCTAAGATGTGTTTCTTAATTATTTCTAGAGCTCGGCCCGTTATCCACTTAAATAAATCCTTCACTGTGGAGCCCAAGATTGTGGATCCTAATGAGTGCTCTGGAAGTAAACCATGGTAAGATGCCTTAAAGTATGACATTATGGAAGTGGGGGACTCGGTTATGTTCGAAATAACGTTTTGACTTCTCTTTATATTTCACAGCATTAAAGTTACTTTGTGTATGTCCTTCACTCTAAGCAATGGAATAAAAGACTTCAAAAAAAATATTGGTAAGAACCTTTTTTTTTCTTCCACTTGTAAGAAAAAATGGAGATACTGTTGTCTGGCTGCTCACGAAGCCTCATGGGAGTTTCTTCTGTTTTCGGAAATTGCTTCATCTTTATTTGATAAACAAGTTCGGGTTCACACTGTGTTCTGCAATGCTTTTTTTTTCTGTTTTGTAAAGTGGTGGAGTATACAGTAGAGGCCGACATGAGGAGGATAAGAAGCCCTCGTGTTCGTTTCCAGAACAGTGGCAGCACATATTCTGAATCCATGAGCATCCCGTCCTCCAAACCCGTCTGTCATGAAATGCACCTGACTGTAGTTGTAAGCTCAACGCACAAATAATGAGTGTGTGTTCAAATGTTTGTAAATATGGTCATGTAGATTTTAATAAAAAATTCTTGGATGACCTTACAGGAACCCGTGAGGGACAAACTGGAACCGGTGGTCTTCTCCCTTAATATGTCATTACAAGAACAAAAACCTAAAGCCAGACGCCTGCAGAACCTGGACTTCTTCCCAGTTCTGAGCCAGGAGCAGAAACTCTCCCAAAGAGCTGAGGTACAGAGATGTGGAAGTGTTCCCCTAAAAAAAAAAAAAAAAAAAGTCTTGCAAGTAGAGATCGCATGTGTCCAGAACAGGATTCCCCTGCTGTGAGGAATGAGACGATGCCATTTGCTCCATTTCCTGCAGATTAACTTTCAGAAGGAGTGTGGTTTAGACAACAAATGTACCAGTAACCTGCAGCTGACTGCCAAGTTTACTGATAACGAAGGACATGCTTTCCCCAGGTGAGCCTACACCCCAAACAACGAAACCATCGTTAACTGAGACGCTACCTTTTATACGTTTTATGTAACAGAGCAGCCATTCAAAAGAAAAACCTGCTATTTATATATATATATATATATATATATATATATATATATATATATATATACACACACACACACACACATATATATATATATATATATATATATATATATATATATATATATATATATATATATATATATATATATATATATATATATATATACATATTTTATTTTACAACTAGTTCAAATGAAGAACTTCTAGAGACCTGATTGTCTTTTAAAATGATCTGTTAAACAGTTATATAAATTAAGACATGAATGTATCATGTAATTGAATGAAACTAACCCTTTACCCGTGTTCAGGAAGGGCCAATTCCAGGTCCTGCAGTTCGACAGCAGCATGAAGATAATAAGGTTGTTCGTGGAGGTGACCAACTTACCGTCCCCTGGGAAACTAGCAGAAGATGCCCACCAGGCGATGCTTAACGTCACCATCCCCAATGCGCTGAAATACTCCGGTGTCAGATCTGGGGTACGTCCACTAGAGGGCAGCAGATGATCGACAAAACCTCTATTTTATTTTACTTTGTTTTAATGTCATAGTCTTTAGAAATACACTGTGAGAACAAATATTAACAGAAATCATAAGAAAAGAGGTAAATATTGTATTTTTGCCGTATACATAATAAAACTAAAGTACTGTCGACTATTTGACAATGTTGGCTGGTTGTTTAGGACCGTGATGTGGAATGCAGTCTGAGCAGCACAGTCATTTGTGAGCTGGGGAACCCACTTAAAGGCGATGAAAGGGTAGGCCTGCTTCCGATTCTGATTTTGTTTTGCAGACTTTAGCATGTGTTCAGATCTCTTTGCAACACCTCTCATTTGTTCGTGGTTGCTCTCAGGTGACCCTTCAGCTGTTGTTTGAGACATCAGGCATTGACCTGCACACAAGAGAGATCGAGTCTCAGCTGCTTCTGTCAACGTAAAGTCTCAGTGCAATTTATTGTTTACGAAATATTTAAACACTGAAAGAAGGCAATTAAGCTGGTAATGGTGATATTAATAATGCTTAGTTTTTTTAATCAGGCTTAGTGACCAGAGTGACCTGGCGCCCGTGTCAGTGGCCATACTGACTGAAAACACCATTCTCCCCTCCTTCTCCGTGTGAGTCTCAGTACAACTGGCGACACATTTTACTTACTGTACAAAACATGAACACAACATTTTTATTTTACTCTCCTCCCTTGTATGACATCAAATCACGGCTGCCTTTGTCACCATGTGCAGCGCAAACCAGCTGGTGCGAAGTAAGTTCAGTGGGACGGTGATGGGCGAGTCGGCAATGGGCAACACCAGTGACATTGGCAGTCTGGTGGAGTTCACCTTCAACGTGAGTCACCTACACCACCCAGACACTATATAAAACCTCCAGAACTGTATACCTCATCTACGATGTGCATGCCGCTCACCCACATTTCCCTCAACCACACCCTGTCTTTGAAGCCAGAACTTCAGAGGTTTAATATCGTGTGGGGACGGGATTGTTATGAGAGTCGTGGTTTTGTTGCGTAAACATGACCCAGGGATGGGTGCTGCTCGCTTATTTTAAAGCATATTGTTATTTCATGCCGTTTGCTGGATGTCTCATTAAACTCTTGTCTTCTGCTGAATCCCTTTGCCACCAGGTGGACATGAGGGGACAACCTCTGGAAGACATGGGGACCCTGGTTGTGGAGTTTGAGTGGCCGTCTGAGGTAGCCAATGGCAAGTGGCTGCTGTACCTGACAAAGATTGTTGTTAAGGGGAAGTCAAAGATGGAGTGCAACCCTCCCGGAGAAGTCGTCAACCAGCTGAACCTGACTGTAAGCGTCTTTCTGGGCTTTGGTTTCCAGTCAAAAGTTTGTTGTTTTGATTTTTTTTTAAAGGTCTTCAGTATCTGATTATGTGTTTTTACTAAAATGCGAGAAAAGGTGATAACTTTTTGACTTATCTGTCAGTTAAAGGTAAGCTGAGAAAATGACCTCATAAGAGACATTTATAAAGAACTTTTTATTTAAAACACTATTTAGTTAAAAGTAAATACCCCAGTTTGTGGCACTCGAGATTAGAAAACTATCCAAATAATCCAAATGTCACAATAGATATGAAAACCTCAATTTATTTATCTACTCCTTTTAACAGGATTTGTCCCTTGGCAGTGGTTTAATTTGGAATTGTTTCCCGTTTTTAAAAAAACGCTTCTGACTATTATATTTTTCTTTACTATTATCTGTCCTTTTTTGTAAGATAGCATGTAAACCTTTTCTTCACCAACTTTTACCAGAAAGCTAAATCGATGCTGATGGGATACGAGTCAAACGGACATGAGGACACAGAGTTCAAGACTAATTTGTTTTTCCCTCCCTGACCGACTGACCCACCAGCTGACGTACAATGTCACCGTTGGTAACGCAGCTAAAAACAGCCTAATGCACTGTGTAATTTTGTTGCTCCCACTCATCCACCGTTGGGTTATACGACAGCAGAGTTGATGAAACTTTTACCAAACTGGGTTGACATGAGGCCAAATTTACTCGAGTCTGACTGACTGTCGTGTTAAAATGTCCTCGGCGCCAAACCCTCGCTTCAGAAAAAAAAAAAAAAACTGCACTGCCACACACAAACCTCACAAAGCCCCAAATAGAAACTCACAATGCGTGCAGCCTACATATAGACTATTACAGCTATTCTGAGAAGAATCTGGTAACGTCTTTATCAAAACCAGCAATTACCACTGCTGTAATGTCTCTGGAGTTCCTCCTCTAATTTTCCCTTCACCCTGCCTTGTTTTCCAGTTGTCAGAAGGCAGAGCCAAGCGTACCAAACGGCAGACGGTCCAAGAGGATGCTAATGAACATTTCCAGGGTCACGTGGAGCCACAGCCAGCAGTCACCCTGGTCACACATCACAAAGAGTCTTATCTGCTGGTAAGTCCCCGAGTACCACACCACGGTCCTCGTATTTACTCTGTTCGTATTAGGAGACATCCACACACGCTGGTTTATCTAATACAGGTCAGTAAAATGTCCCTATAGATTATTACAAGAAGAGATATCACAGTTTTCATTATGACTTGTATTATAAAGCAACTTTAAAACTAAAGGGGCTGTGTTGACAGTAGAATATATGGGCAATATCATTTTCAATGTTTGTAATCAGTGTTCATGAAGACCATTAAACTGATTAGTACTTTTTTCATTTGTCGACATCCATTCATTAACATTAAGTCGAGGTTGGGTCGCAGGAGGCGCAGGCTTCCCTCTCCCCAGCCACCTCCTCCAGCTCCTCTAGAGAGCTATAATCTCAGCGTATTCTGGGTCTTCCACAGGGCCTCTGCCCAGGTAGACATGCCCAAAACACCTTCCAAGGTTGGCATCCCAGGTGCATCCTCACCACATGCCCTAATTACCTTAACTGGCTTTTCACCCTATCTCTAAGCTCTAAGGGAAAGCCCAGCCACCCTATGGAGGAGACTCATTTCAGCCTTGTGTGTCCACAATCCTATTCTTTCTATCACTGCCCGCAGCTTGTGACCATGATGAGGGTAGGAACGTGGATCGACCAGAAACAGAAAGCCTTGTGTGTCGACTCAACTCTCGTCAGCACAACAGACCAGTACAGAGTTGGCATTACTGCAGACGCTGCTCCGATCTGCCTGCAATCTCCCACTCTCTCTGAACAAGACCCTGTGATACCTGAGCTCCTCAACCTGGGGCAGCAAGTGGTTCCCAAACTGGAGAGGGCAGTCCAGCCTTTTCCGACTGAGAACCATGGTCTCAAAGGTGATGTGGAGGTGCTGATTCTCAACCCCGCCATTTCACACTCGGTTGCGAACCGCTCCAAGGAAAGCTGAAGATCATGGTTAGACAAAGCCAAAAGGACCACATCATCTGCAAAAAGCAGCGATCCAATCCTCTGACCACCAAACCACACTCCCTCTATCCTCTGACTACATATTCTGTCCATGTACGTTTTGAACAGAATCGGTGACAAAACGCAGCCCTAACGGAGTCCAGCTTTCACATGGAGTGAATCCAACTTACTACTAAAGGGAACCAGACACCTACTCCGTTTGTTCAGGAACAGGATAGCCCGTAGCAACGGTCCCAGCAGTCCATACTCTAGGAGCCCCCCCCCCCCCCCCCCCCCCCACTAAATGCCCTGAGGGACACAGGTGAATGCCTTCTCCAAGTCCACAAAACATATGTGAACTGGTTGGGTAAACTCCCAGGCCCCCTCCAGGACCTTAGTGAGGGTATAGATCTGGTCCAGTGTTCCACGACCAGGGCAGAACCCACGTTGGTCCTCCTTAATCTGAGGTTCGACAATCGATGGGTCTCTCCTCTCCAGCACGCCTGCATGTCAAACTAGAAACTGAGCTGTCACTGCACTTAAAATCTACAAAAGCTATTTATTTGATGCATGGCTTCTCTAATGTGCAGTGTCACATCTTTCCGTCTGTCTTGAAGGGATGCCCCGAGGGAAAAGCAAGATGCGTGACTTTTTCCTGCCCGCTTCTCAACATGTCGGATTCAGCCGAGATCCACGTCTGGTCCCGGTTGTGGAACAGTACGATGCTGGAGGTCAGCTCACCAGCTACTCCCACAACACACACGCACTCACGCACACCGTTACACCTTGTTACACCCGGTCATGTATGGATGTTTTCTGTGCACCGCTGTAGGACTTTTCCAACGCTTTGAGAGTCACAGTCAGAGGTCAAGCTACACTGAAGCTCTTAGCAAATATACCAACCATTAAGATGGAGAGTCAGACTGCCACGGTACGTCATGACCGTCATTACAATAATGCTGTTGACGATGGTAATAACAGTCATTAACTCCAACTCCCTCACCTTTTTTTGCAGTTTACAGTAGACATAGAGCCAGAGAAGGGGGTGGAGACGCCCTACGAGCTTCCCCTGTGGATCATCATCTCAGCAGCTGTCGCAGGAATTCTGCTTCTAGGAATCATCATTCTCATATTGTGGAAGGTGAGACTACACAGATGTTAGTACACTCTTGTAGACGGCGTGTTTCCGCGGCAACAGACTGAATAGCTCCACGTTTGGTCACATCAAACATCTTCTCTGGTTCATGTTCAAGCTACTCGTACATTCATTTGACTGATCTATCACCTCCTCGTTGAGCCGTTAGTCTAACCTTGCTCGTCTTCGTGCACCTTCCTACTCCTCCTCCACCCCCAGTGTGGCTTCTTCCAGCGGGCCAGCAGGAGGGAGATGTATGAGGCCAAAGCCCAGAAGGCTGAGATGAAGATTCAGCCCTCTGAGACCGAGAGGCTGACGGAGGACTACTGAGACCCCCATGTGTCTCCTGACAGCACACTCCATGGGGGCTTTTGGGTAACAACATCCCTCAAATGGATTTTTTTTTTTCCGGCTACTTACAATGACACGCTTCGGATGTGGTTCATCTTTCCACTTGACCTTCTGTCTCTTCAGCTCCATCTGTGTAATTTAAATAACTTTTTCTTCTTCCATTTGGAAAAATACAACCGATTCTTGGCTACTATGTCCTATTTGTTACTGTTGTTGTCTTTCTTCTCAGTGCTTCTCAGCGGGGTCTCTGTGCCTTTTAACTTAACTTTTCCACAGCCTCAACTTTCCAAATTTCCTCTGACGTTAATCCTATCTCTCCCACTGTTAATGCACATCCGTAATGTCATCTTCTTTTTTCTGTTTTCCTGCAAGCTTGGATTTTTCAAGCGAGCCATCTACTACCGGATAATGCCAAAGTACCGGGGGGTGAAAATTCGCCGAGCTGAACGTTATCAGTTCAACCTGGGATTTCAGCCTGAGGAGCCGCAGAGAAAGTACTGGATCACCAGCTGGAGAGAGATGCAGCACTACTACTACTGAGGCCTTTGCTTTGAACCCTGGGCCACTCACTGCCACAGGGGACAAACGGAGCACGCCGAGCAGGATCGTGCCACATGAACCTTGCACTACGTGGACCAACTCTGGATAGTGTATTCTATTTTTTTTTTTTTTTTTTTCGTTGTAGACTTATTCAGCTTTTTCTGTGCAATATACTGAACAATTTGAGATATTGTAATTGTTGTTGAATGCAGTCTTGTACATTGGAATCCGAGTTGCATTCAAGAGTAAATTATAAATTGTTTAATGTTGTAGGTATTAATGTGTTGAACTTGGTCTCTACATGCATTCTTCTATCTCTTTTCAGCTTCTAATCTTTTGTGCAAAACTGGTGAAATTGTTTTGTTTTCCAATGTGATTTTGCATCATTCCTGCGCAGACCTGAGACATCGCTTCGTGCTCAATGATTGAGGGTTTTAAAAGTTTTATGTTTTGTTTTAAGATCGTTTTTTAATTGCACTTGAAAATGTTGACCAGAATCCACTCAGTGCACGAGCATCCATACATGGGCAACCAATTCTGAATATTTCAGAACCTTTTTATTTTTTTTTTTTGAGTTTAAATCTTTGTACTCTTGTGAATAATAATGTTCACAGTTTTACATTAAATTCCACTTAAACGGAAATTCACACAGCATTGCAGTTGTTTAGATGTTGAATTTATCTTTATAGTACACTTGATTATAACTTATTTTACCATCTTGAACAAATATACCTTATGTGAATACCTAAAGAATCTCAAGCAGTCACAACACTGGATTAAATGAGATGCGCCACATCGGTCTGGATTTTATGTGCTCCAGAACAGATTGGTACGTATAAGATATACATAGGGACAGCCATGAATGAATGCATACCGGTACATACGAGCTTTTGTTCTGTCACTGTTTTTTTTATACAAGATAGTAAGCTGACACTTGGATTGTATTCAAGCTATTGTTGCCCCCACTGAGGTCAACCAGTGGGGGCAACATAGACTGGCCTGTGAGAAGACGGGCGTTCCACGGTCTCTGAGAGGAGCCAGTGTTGCGTTACCACTCCAGTCCGCGTTACCTGATCAGCTCACAGCTACTCTGTTGTGTGAGGCTCCTTTGACTTTTGGAGTTAAGAGAGAAGGGCTGAAACCAACACACCAATTCTTTTCTGTGGTGATGTTATTTTTGTACTGTGCAGTTTCCGTGTAATTAAATTCTTCGCAACAACATTGTCTTGATTTTTTTTTTCTGGTTTCTGTCTCCCCAAGACAGAATTTAATGTCTTAGTTGTAAAAATGCAGAGGATTCAACAAAGAATCAGATTTCACAAGTGTTTAAACAATGAATGACTTTTCAAACATTGATTTTAAAACATTTACTCCGGTATTACAAATAAATTACAAAAAATGGACAGTCTTCTTTTGCATAGACGAACAAAAACAACGAACAACAAATTGAGTCTACGTGTTTACAGCAAATGTACAAAACTAGCAGACCAGGTACATGTATGATAGACCACAAACAAGAGGGCCACTTTTGTTGTTTTTCTGATTAAAAAGTGAATTTATATGCCCTTTATAGACAAAATATACAACTCTACAACTCTTATAAGTATTATATATCACCACAGAGCTTTTTTATTAGGTGCTTCAGATTGGGCTAATTTATTTTATTATTTATATATTTATTTATTTAAGATTGTGTGGCATTAGAGGCCTTTATTGAAAGTAGGTGAACAGAAAACAGGTAGAGAGAGAAAATTAAAAATAAATGTGAAAGTTTAGATAGTGACCATTTCATGTACTTTCTCCCCTTTTTTAGAGCAAACATTTGTGGGTATTTGTGGAGTTTTAGGACCAAAATCTGACACTGGCCAGAGCACGACCCTGTTGTGCATATTAAGACGGGAACAAAAAACAGAGAAATACTTTGCTTACTGCAACACATTTCAATAATCATTTTAAATGCTTATATTTAAATTACTGGTAAAACATGTACTGTTCCAAGACTATACATAGAAAATGGTGTTGAATTTTCAACTGATAATTATCACTATGACATGATAAGAAAAATATTAATAAAGCACTTTTTTCACCAATTTTATGTTTAAATGTGATGGCGTGGTATTATGTAACCAAATTAGCACCGACTTTGAAAAAGTGCTGTGTTTGTTGTAAATTCGGGCAATTTCAGTCACTAAAAAAAAAAAAACCCAACTGTGAGCAGTTAAAATAGTATAAGCTTAAGTATGAAAGATGACGTAAGGGAAATTTAAAAAAGAAATACAACTGATATGGAGTGTCTCAAGAGAAAGTTTGTTCTGACGTTGAGAAGTACATTAAAATATGAATGCTTACACTGAGGTTGGTTTTGTGGTAGTTACAGTAAGTCGGCCTTCAGCCGTCACCACCATCTAGTCTTTTTGCATGAGTTCCATTTTACATAAAAACTTTCCACACTTTTTTGACTGTCTGTATTTGTAGAGGAGCAGGATGGTGGTCAGCAGAAGGACCAGACTAATGACCAACAAGATCCACTGGGCAGCTACGGCAGCTGCGCTGTCCACACTCATACCAAGGAAGTGCACTTTATTATCCTGGGTTTCTTCTGAAAAAAACACACAACAAACTCCGAATGAGCAACTTGGTGAAATGAAATGCTCTTTACTCACAGTCACATTAGTTGAGTTCGTAACTCTCCACAGGGGGGAGCTGTTGAGTTATTTTTTGAAGACGTCTGCAGGACTGCATGTGTGGCGGTGTTTGTAGGTCAGCCAAATCAAACAAAAAGACATGAAAGTGCCTTTTATTAAACTTTGAGGAGTTTTGCTGCATGGCCAGAGGACGGATCAATAAAACGATCTTGTCCTTCTTTAAAACTCTGAAGCTGGACATGGCGTGAAGGGAGGAGGCATTGTTGATGTTCACTTCTGTATGTGGAAACTATAAATAAGGAATGGAAAGTAAGGAGCAGCTACAAAAACTTCAATAAGCCAAAATTGTTTAACTTGACCTGCGCAGTGCAAGAAAAATAACTGTTGCAATTTCTGTGGCAGAAAAATCAATTTCTTCTTATTTTATGTGTGTGTGCTGATCCTGTGCGTTCTTTTGGTTTTAAATGGTACATTTCTTGCTTTCTTAAGGCGAAAATAATCCCTTTCCATTTGACCATCTTAAAACTAAGACACATTCACAATAGCTACAAAAATAAATGTGTAGCTTTAATGATCTGCTGGTATTCCTTTTTCTACCAACAGGTGGCGTGCCCTGAACTGTCTCAGTCTCCTAGCTCCATCACTTCCATTGCAGGAATGGAATAGGTGCACCAATGACAGAATTCCCAAAAGAGCCTTTTTAGAACATCCTAATATCTATTCCTTCGTGCACCTAGAATTCTCTCTAGATTCCTACATCTGCCTGTCTTTTAATTTCTTCCTTGCTCTGCCGTGCAAACATTTCAGTTACCTATTGAACACTTTCTTTCAGATAAATCTCATCAGCAAACCAAGAAGAGTGAACAACTGCTTTTACAGTAAGCTGCAGTAAAGGTGAAAAACTAGAGGAATGTGTGAAGGCACCGAACTCTTTCTGGCCTGGATAATGGAGACTTGTTTAGCACAAATCTCCTGCAAATACATTCATGTTCCTGCGGCTGCATCAATGTGTTGAACTTACTTGAAGGTTTCCAGTTGTACTCAGGCCATCCGCGAATATCGTTGTTCTTGTTGTTCTCTGCCTCCAGCCATTGGATGAGAGGTTGGAAATACTGCATGAGTGGTTGGGCACTCATTTTGGACTGGCCAGTAATCACGGCCATGGCTTCAGGCCACGGTTTGCTGAAACCGAGCTTCATCAAGTCACTGCAATCCACGAATACATTTCAGAGCCAGGGCCAGAGGAGACAAGGATCAGTGGAAAGAGGATGTTGTAGGATTCACCACACAACTACATGCATTTATAAGATAACATAAGATATTTTGTGCATACTAACCCTAACAACTTTCCAGCTTCTTGAGATTTGTAGATATCACAGGTGTGAAGAGGCCCAACATGGTTTGCAGCTTCACATAGAGCCTTATGGAACTGAAACTGAATGATGAAGCTAACAAAATACCTGAAATCCACAAAGCATGTGCCATCAGGACTGTGCTTCCCTGACGGGGGAAGAAAACACCGCCTCTTTTCTAAAATGGGGATGGTTTGAGCCATTTGACTGCAGGTAACAGAACAATAATTATATTTTCCACAACATATTTATGTAATCCAGGGGTGTCAAAAGTCGGTCCTTGAAGGCCGTCGTCCTGCAGGTTTAAGATGTTTCACTCCTTCAACACATCCTGATTCAAATGACTATGTCATTAACAGACTTGTGTAGACCTTGATGATAAGCTGATGACGACCGTTAATTCCAATCAGGTGTGTTGATGCAAGGCAACATCTAAAACGTGCAGGACAGTGGCCCTCGATGGTGTCAAAGCAGTTATCAACCATCCGTGTCTGTTACCATGCCTCATTTGTTTTGCTGAATCATGCAGTTGTACCTGACGTAGGGAACATTTGCAGGGATGTGGAACTTTGCGCCTGGGTCAAAGTCATCTTCGGTGCGATCCACAGGTGGACACAGTCCTTGGTACTTCATTCTGCAATAGAAAGATTATTATAGATTATAATCAATGAACCAAGTATTTCATATAAACCACTCTACTCGGTTGCTGTTAAATTCTCAAGCAAGCTTTACCGGAGGTTCCACCATTCTTTATTATACTCGGTTGGTGGGATACGCCCATCAAATACCTTCCACCGCCACTGGTCCATCAGGTAGCCAAAAGGTAGGAAGGCAATCTTGTCAAGTGCCATGCTCATCAGAAAGTTGATGTCACTCTCTAGAAGAGACACAGACATGCCAGTATAAGTCATCATATTCCAGCGCTACATCCAGGATCAAAACACTCGTCGTCACTCACCATGGTTGTTCTCGACTTTGTCCAGGAGGCCGATGCTCTGCAGATGTTTGGGTGTGGACACTGACAGGGCGAGTACATCGCCGATGGCCTCGTGGAAGCCCGGGTTCGCTCCATCACGGAAGGACACCGGCTGGTCTTTGTACTGCAGGAAGTATTGTACATGGCCCATCTCGTGGTGCACGGTGATCAGGTCATCCATAGTCACAACAGTGCACTGTTTTATTCTGGAGACAAGAAAAAATCAGTAACTACACTGATTTCTGCAGGATGAGATGTTTAAAATAAAAATCCATGACTAAAATATATATACAATAGCACTGGAACTTACTACTTACATACTTGGATCCCTGAACAGAGACCACAAACTTTTAAACTTCACGAGTAGCAAGTCAGTGAAGCTTCAGTTTGAAGAATTTGGCGTGAACTCTGATGGAGTTCTGATTGGATATTTAATTTAAATAGTGAAAATTGGCTCCTCCATATACCTCATTAGTCTTGCTCAGCTTTAGCGTTAATCTCCGTTACTCCAAACTGACATTGCCGTTAATCCTGTTTACTGCCAGTAAGACACTAACCATTCATAAGTCCTTCTTAAATAAATAAATATATTACAAAGCTTGATGATTTCTGTTAAAATGTCTAAAAGTGTGACATTCAGCCCCTTCATGACTAAGAAGGCAACCAGAACGTCCAATAAAAGAAACGAAGTTCAACCTGAAGTCTTTTCGGTTATAGAAGTCCCATGCAGACGCGTGGCACACCACCTGGCGTCCATCAGTCGGCTTCTCCAGCATGGATTTGTCCCAGAATTCCTGTGGCATTGGCAGCAGTCCCAAAGAAGTAAAAAATCTGTCTGATTCTTCAAACATCCTGGTGGCATTCCAGTTCTGGGAAAAAAAAAGGAAAAAAAAAACAAAAAAACAGGAAAGGTATACATGCATGTTAATTTTTTTCCAACAGCAGTTTTAAGTAAATGGATGACTGCCAAAGTATAAAACTGTAGTTCTGAAAGAATAAGAAGCAATACAATATTTCTTCATGGAAAAATTGATTTTTTTGCAATGTGTATTCTTAGGATGAGTTGTGAAGGCGAGTCGACCTTATTTAGTGCAGTGCAAATTCAATTTTGAGTCTCAAAACTGATCTTTAACCTCTAAAGTTGTAAAATGACTAAAGAAAGAGTCCAAGTTGTATGAATCACTGCCGCAGTGAACAGGTGAATTCACTCACCTGTGCCACCATGGCTGGTGTGGCATCAACTTGCGTGGCATCTGGGTATGGTATGGCCAAATCCATGATGCCAGACCATGATTGTGCCCACATGTTGCCTGAAAGGACAGAAGACACCGTGGTTTCTTCATATTTCTAAGTCTGAGAAGTTTGAGGGGAGGTCGTGCTCTGCTCTGCCAGCGTTTAACCAGAAGGGATTTGGGATTGTGAGCCAGTCCCATCCCTAACCGTGTGGAAGTGTCACATAAAATTTCACGCTCAATGGCTCTGAAAGACAATTTAATCTTGCTTGAATCCAAATGCATCTCCTGCCAACACCATAATATAATATTGGCCAAAGCTTTAGAATACTTTGGATTCCTTAGTGAAATTCTGCCCGAAGGACTTTAAACTCAGAATGCTTCAAACTTACCCAGTAAATGAGCAGGAATGGGTCCCTTTAGGTTGATGTATTTACCACCATATTTCTTGTACAGAGCCCTGCGTACGTAGGCGTGGACGTTCTGATAGAGCGGCTCTAGTTCCTTCCACAGACTTTCCAGGTCTTCCTCAAACGTTGGGGTTTCATACAGGGACCGCCAGAAAGCCCCATTATCAGAGTGACCTAAAGAGAGTTGCAGTGATTAAAAACGGTCTTTACTGAGGTGTATTTAAATGGCTCACATTTAGGATTAAAGTTGCTGGCTCACTGGCGAGCCCGTTTCATTATCGCTGACCTTGGGGTCTGATTTTAGTTTCACAGTCTTGGTAATAGAAGAAATAAAAACCTTTTCACTTCTCAGCAATTTATATGTGAACAATAAAGACCAAAACTCATTAAAAAAAAAATGAAGGTTTTACATTTTCCGGACAAAATGGGGAGGTCGTTGATGTAGATGTAAAAATTAGATCTTGAAGCCATACCATTGAGAGTTGCAGCTTTGTTGGCCAGTTCAACGTATCTCTCGTAATCCTGACGAAGTACTTTGCCGGCAACATCTCTCCATCCTTTCCAGGCGAATAACAATTCATCGTAATCTCTGGACTCGGCCATGATTCTCTGGAGATCTGAGACACACCACGTTTTATATTCCAGTTCAGAAACTGTTGTTAAACCATGGAGGGCAATTCGCTGGCAGCTTCCCCCATCTAGTAACGCCCAAACACGTCAAAGTCCACATCAATAAACAGACAGAGGCTGGTGACAGACAAGGAAAATAAGCTGAATCAACATGGTACAATCTAACAGCAAGCGTGCCCTCCAGAAGAACTAGATTTACTACACTTATCAACTCCCAACAATCACAGAAGAAGTCCTCATTAACTAAGACTTCTGCTCACATGCTGCACCTGCTTATTTCTGATTCTTACCTGGATCCAGAGGAAGGCACGTGCCATTAGCTCGGCAAACCTCAGCCACACTGTACTTGGTTTCCATGTTGGACAAAAGAGTGTTATACTGAAAAGACAGATACAACTTTAGATTTTATTCTGAAACAATCTCTCAGAAATGTTTGATAAACGATTGTGAAAAATATCCACCTAGAAACTCGTTACAATGCCACTGACTCCTGAGTAGGTTCATTCGGGTTTACGTATTCACTTATGACAAGCTCTTAAAAAGGTCTGTGACCGATTCAAAAACAACCCGACCACAGCTTTAACGCTGTAAAAACGGATATGACATTCAAGCAAATGTCATCGCTACTGTTACTCAGCCATGGAGTAGGCTGGTTTAAACAAGTCCAGGTTATTTACATTCACTGTGCTCAGATTATCTAAACATTTATTTTATTCAAAAATAAATTACCAACATATTAACGAACTAAGTGGATTGTATCTGTAATGAAATTGAACAAAGCAAAAGTTAATTATAGAAAGATCGAGTCAGAACGGCCCGATCATAAAGCGAACCCGACTGTCACAGCAAGATTGGGTTCTCATTTTACAACAATATAAAATATATTTCCATCTCAATACTCCATTCAAAACCATTTCCACCTGTGCAGAAGGTCTGAACCAATCACAAAGTAGCAGGATTTATGCAACAGCTCATACGCAAGTTTCCAAGATTCAACATTACCAGCTTTTGATCTTTTGACATCAACCTGATTGTCACTCTGCCCACATCATTTTTCTAACCGGTCGTGCGCCTGTCTCAATGGCGTCTAGAGGGGGGGCTCTTGTGTCTCCAAGAAAATCAAAGTCAAATCCCAAAGAACCAGATTCATTCTCATTGAAAAGGACAGGAATTGGGACGGCTGGCTGACCCAGAGGAAACCTAAAGGCTCGATATTAGCCTGCTTTATCCATCATCCAAGACCAGTTTGTGTGAATGTTTGGGGGTCATCGTCATGTAGAAACCACAGCGCGGGCCAACTTTATTTCAACTAGTCCACTAAATTTTTTAAAGTTGAGTTATGAGAGATTTCCCTCATTCCATTCAGGTTGTGCAATCTACCATTTCCACCAGCATGTTACTACCTCCGTGCTCAAATGATTGCCCCTAAAATCTTCAATGGTTCAACGTCATCTAATCTGAAACTTCAGCGCAGAAATACTACCGTTTAGTTTAACTACAAATAATTACCCATTTGGAAGCTGCTATAATTTCAGAGCAGGACTACTCTGATGGCAGCTTTAAAACTTTAAATACACAGATGTTTGAGGTTTCAATTCATTGAAATGACTCCTGGAGCATTTAAATTTGCTCAACTTTGACCATAGAGCGAGCATTCAGCCTTGAAGTTGTGACAAAACGGCTCTTAATGCGCCTGTGCCCCCCCCCCCAGGAAACCTTTCACACCTCCTCCAGCTCTGTTGAGGGGAGCGCTGCCCTCTCGATGTCGCTGAGTTTTTCCATGATGCGTTTCACCAAATCATCCTGGAAATCGGTGGTGTCGTACTGGCGAGCCTGTAGTCCATACTCCAGGGTGTGCGCTGACATTGCCAGGTTTTTCTCAAGCTAGAGAAAATAGTAAACATGCTTTAATCTTTATTACTGTATCAAACCATCAATAAAAGCAGTGTCAGACAGATGCATCAATAAAGTACACTGCACTGGCAGGAACATTAAAAACCACACGCATGCACAGATGACTGCATTTGTAATTCATTTATTGAAAGTTTTGACCAAGCACGTTTTATTCTCCCAACTTCATGCCCTAAACACAAAAACACCACAGTATTGAACTGTCACATGACAGCGGAGGCAGGACTAACGTTATGGTGATCTTAAATGAAGCCGTTGGAGCGACGGTCTCACCATGACTGCCTTATTAGCTTCAGTGATGTCCGTGTTGTACTTCCAGGAGGCTTCTGTGTACGCATTCCACACCACTTCAGCCGTAGAGTTGTACTTTTCTAGAAATTTCTTTGCATGAACTTCATCTGTATTTTTGTCTGAGTAAACAAAAAAAAATAAATAAATAAAGTTTCTCCTAGATTGAAGCATATTAATCCTACCACTTCTGTTTATCCACAACCTACTTTTACCATCTCTGCCATGAGTCCGATTTTGACTCAGTGTACCCTGAGTCCTTCCTTACCAATGTCTTCAGGGTAGCCCTCAGGGATGGGTGGGACCCAGTTGAATTCAGGCCATCCTAAAGTTTCATTCACATTTTGTTCTTCCAGCCACTTAATTACAGGTTCAAAATATCGCATTAGTGCGCCAGCGTCGATCTTCCTGGTGCCTATAGCCTCCTGCAGCACATCAGGCCAAGGTTTGGAAGAGCCAGCCTGAAGGACTTTCCTGGAAACAAAAAGACAGGCATGAACACCTTTACTTTCATAAGTGTGTTAATGCAGTGTGATGAACATGAGCGGACTCCATCTCCTCACATACTTTAAGACGGCTCCCGCTTCTGTAGAGCGGTAGATGTCGCATGTATGCAGAGGGCCGGTGCGATTGGCTACCTCACATAGCCTTTCATGAAACTGGAACTGTAGGATGAAACTGATGAAATACCTGCAGGGAACAAGCATGTTTATAACCACCACCATTTCAATGTGGAAATCATGTTTCATCCCACACCCTTGGCAACAACACGTTTCCTACCATTGTAAAGCAACTGTATTGTTACAAGACCACCACAATACATAAACAGCACACAACTGATTCAAAGTCAGCCTGGTAACATATGCACACTTTAGTCAGATGGTCATTTTGCACCATCTGTATGGTGTTAATCACTTCTATTACAGTTGTGGGTGGGGGTGGGGGATAATACCTGATGTATGGCGTGTTCCCAGGGATGTGGTATTTTGCACCAGGATCAAAGTGTTGCTCTGTACGTGCGGTGGGCGGGCAAATTCCTTGATATTTTGTTCTTTATTTAAACATGACAACATGGGAAAAGTCACTCATGCAGGCTTTTTTCATTTTATGCAGTGGGACAGGTATACTTCTACAAAATTTAACATTCTTAAAATCTGAAGCATTGTGCATAAAGTCCTACCTGAGGTACCACCACTCAGAGTTGTAGTGCTCCGGGGGGGTGCGTCCACTAAACACACTCCATCTCCAGTGGTCGATGAGGTAGCCGAAGGGAAGGAAGGCTATCTTCTCCAGCGCCATCTTCAGCAGGTAGTTGAGGTCACTTTCTGAAGTAATAAATCCAGCAATTTATCCACTTTGATATAGAGACACAATCTCACGTGTCTAATCCTGCCAGTTCTCACAAATCTAGTCAAGATTTGGAAAGAAAAAAAAAAAAAAAAAAAAAAAAAAAAAAAAAAAAAAAGTGTATTTTAGCAGTCATTACCAGGGTCAGAGGTCTCAGAGTGGAGCAGTCCAATGCTGTGCAGATGCTTCGGTGTTGAAACAGAAAGAGACATAATGTCGCCAATGGCTTCATGGAAACCAGGGTTGGCTCCATTACGGAAACCCACAGGCTGGTCCTTGTACTGCAGGTAGTACTGGATGTGGCCCATCTCATGGTGTACAGTGAAGAGTTGTTCCATCGTCACCGTAGTGCACTGTTTAATCCTGAAAGGGGTTAAAAATTAGTCACTAGACTTCCAGAGGTAGGTTTTATTGAGCCCAGTAACACCACATCTTTGCTTGTAACTTTAGTGCGAGAATATCACAGCGAGAGACGTGATTTTACCTGAAGTCTTTGCGGTTGTAGAAGTCCCAGGCAGACGCGTGGCACACAACTTCTCGGTCATCAGGCTTAACAAGCATGGACTTTTCCCAGAATTCCCTTGGCATTTCCGCCAACCCCAGGGATATGAAGAACTCTTCAGCCACACGAAACATGTGTGTGGCATTGTAGCCCTGTGAAAAGGCAACGTTAGCTGACCCAAAAAGAGATTCATTCCTTATCCCTATACCCTCCCCACCCACTTCAGTTAGATAAACATTGTGCTTTGTACTCACTTGTCTGGCCATTTCATCAGTCACATCCAGGTTGGGTCTGTCAGGATATGGGATCATCATATCGTAAATGTTGTTCCAGGTTTGGGCCCACATGTTTCCTGAGGGTGAGCAAGAAAAACCTCACTGACGCAGTTACTTTCTGATGCTCCACTTGAAAGCTGTAGGACTTGCCTTCATGCAGCATGTTTCACAGTGAACAAACATCTACGTTATAATACAGATTCTTTTATCGTCTTAGGCTGCTCAAGAAACATTTGCCTGGGGCAATGGCTAAAACTGCATGCTTATTTGAACACAATTTTTAATTGTAATATCTATATTTGGAAGAAAAACTTCTTCCAAAAACCAGTAGAACCCTTGCCACAACTTTGTTATGCATGCAATTATCTCTTGTTTGTAAAATAGCAGGTTATGCATCATCCTACCCAACAGGTGAGCTGGGATTGGTCCTTTGAGGTTGACATATTTGGGACCGTAGTAGTTGTAGAGCCGGCGGCGGACAAAGGCATGCAGGTTCAGGTAGAGAGGCTCAATGGTCTTGTAGAGTTTTTCGATGTCGTCCTCAAATGTTGGCGTCTCATACCGCGAGCGCCATTCAGCTCCAGTGTCCGCAAACCCTAACGGACAAAAAAAAAAAAAAAAAAAAAAAAAAAATCCCTTTTTATACGAGGTCCTTATGTTATCTTGTTTGTGTTCTTCATCAAGTCACTTATTTGTAGAAAGTTTGGATCTGAAGCACTTGCTGTGAAGAGGCGACGTACTCACCATCACCGCGCGACGCATTGTTGCTGAGCTCCACAAACCTGGGATACTGCTCCTTCAGAGGCACACCTGATGCATTGTGCCAGCCCTCCCAAGCAAACAGGAGCCTCTTGTAGCTCCTGGAGTTTGCCATGATTTCTGTGAGATCTTGGAAATAAATGAACATTTGCAGTTTCAGTCAGAGCCAGAAATGACAGGGAAGGTGAAATATTCTAGTGTGCTGGTTCAAAGTTAAAACCACCCTCAAATGGTCAGAAACAGGAGATTAAAAAAGGTGAAGGTTGAAATGGTGGCAAAATGCAACCCCGGGAGGTTTTTACCGTGATGCAGATGCATTTGTGATATAATTTAAGCAACTCCACAATTCTAGTAATTATGGTGGTCTTCACAGTAATGAGCTCATTTCATTTTATGACCAGTTCCTTCTAGCAGAGGCGATTGTTTTTGCTCCACCACACATGCTGCTTTAAGCAGTCAGGCCAATAGCCAAGACCACCGTTCCAAATGAAACCTAACATGGCTTTTGTTTCCCCCCCTTATTTTTTTTTTATAAAAAACACTCAAGTCACCGCTCTTTGATACATCCAACACATTTCCTTTGGGAACCGCTCTGAAGTTGTTTTTTCCCCATCCTGCTGCTTTCAAGAACTGATAACATCTGAACTACTTACAACTATTCTTCCAACATTTCCTCTGCACGTAGGTTGTCATCATTATCCCCCCCCCCTAATGTTTTGAAGTCCAAAACATTTACATTTATAAGACTCTTGCATGTCATCCCTAAAACTCAATTATTCCAAGCACACTCACCAGGATCCAAGCTCCAGCTTATGTTAGGTTGCGGGTGCACCTTTGCTGTTGAGTAAATACGGTCCATGGTACCAAGAATGGTGTTATACTGAAGAGGATAGAGATTCTGTAACACTCAGAACATGCCAACGGCAACCATATATATTTTTTGGTGGGGCAAAAACACCCACATTGTAATCAGACATTAAATTCACTGCTACAGAACAAACAAACCTCCTGTCGTTCACTCTGGGGAAGGTTGGCAGGACCCAGCAACATGACATTTTTCATGAGTCTTTTGTTTTGAGGGTTAAGGGCGTCAAGCCCTTCATGATCAAAGACATGCTTGGCCGTCATACCCCAGGCTTCATCGAAGGCTTGTTGCTCCAGGGATGCAGCCACCTAAAATTAATTTAAGAGAAAGAAAAAAAGTGAGAGACCAGGTTAACATTCAGTGGAAGAAAGAAAATGACAGAACATGATTTAAAACACATTTAACCAATGATGAGCTTGTGTTGCCACTGAACCCAAATATTTGCGTCAGAATTATGAATTTCATGCACGTCATTTCTTTCTGGAGGCGTTTTTAGTGAGAACATTGTTCCTCCAGTTCAGAGGATGAGCTACACTTCATTATAGAAGTACATTGGGAAGAGGGGGAAGGAAAAAAAAAATACAAATAGAAGAGCAAACATCTTTTGTTTTAGTCTCTTGACTAATAAATATAACAGTTTGGCTCTTTATGAACCATTCTAGCATTTTTGTTCAGCTCCCAGAATTCAGCCATCTGCTCCGACAGCTCCAGCAGCGTTCCTCAGGGATCAATAAAATATCACGTCTGAGAACGAATAGGGATAATATTTTTAGAAAATGTCCTTCACAGCAGCATGCATGCTGGCCTACAGCGCCACTGAAGAGCTTTTCTTTATGGCTTTCCAAAAGGTCACGGACATTCTTAGTATATAATGACGGTTCTGAAAGAACATCGATTCATCCCTGTTCCGTGTGGGTACAGCGCTCTCTGGACCACACATCTCCGATACTTGATTCGGATTTCTCCCGTCATGAAAAGCAAGAAGGGTGTTGAAACCACTTTCAAGTCAGGTATAAAGTGCAAATCATTCTGTAGAAGCACTGGAAAATTACACAACATCTGTATACATAACCAGGGAGGGACACATGGTCACAGGTCACATCTGCCTGAACACACATCCTGACCAGAGCCGTCAGAACAGTAGCTAATGTTTTCGCAGACGCCTGGTATCTGCCCTACTTTAAAAACAGGCTGCAGGAGAAGAGAAAAATAAGTGGTGACGGTGAGTTGAAGCATTTACTCTGACCTTTGCGGTCTTCCTCTCAGTCCATCTTTGTCCTGGGTCACACACACAAACACACACACAGAGCCCCCCCCCCCCCCCCCCCCCCCCCCCCCCCCCTCCCCCACAAGGTCTGCTACACATTTACTGCAACTTTACCATCATCAGCATTTATTTATTTACCTTTCAGTGACTTGACTAATGTCCAAAGACTAACCGTTAGTGATCGAGTCAAGACAGCTATGCCTGGATACACATTTTTTTTGTACCACACTTCTGTAGCATTACAAATGGCTATAAGCCATTCAATGAGACAATCAGGTGCAGCTGTTATACCAATTCAGGTTGAACTTTACAGGGTTTAGACAACACAAGTCATATGTGCTACTCTACACCAGTGTTTCCCCATCCCTGGTCCTCGAGTACGCTCTCCTGCACATACTAGATGTCCCCCGCTTTAGCACACCCCTATAGACATGGCTGTGACATTAACAGAGTCGCACAGACTTTGATCACAATTAGAAGCAGCGTGTTGAAAGAGGTAAAAAACAAAAATCATTTAAAAGATTGCAGGGATACTTAAGGACGAGGGTTGGGAAACACTTCTCTACACGACCAACATAAGCCTCAGATGCACAGACTACCTTCACACCCTCGGGGTGTGCGAACAGTCGCTGCGTCTGGACGAGCTGCACACATGTTGCCGTTTGTGACCAGTTTTTGTTTTTTTTTTTCCCCGAGAACTCCTGGGGTCTTTGGCATTGAGAAACACTGAGCTCTGAGCGCAATGCTTTCTGCAGCCTGCCCCCATTGAGTGTAAGCCATATCTACACCTGTTTAGTGTAGAGAACAGGCTTCAGTCTGTCCCAAGTCTGGATAAGTACTTCCATATTGTGACAGCTGTGCAAGCACAGTTACATTTTTCCCCCTCTACAGCATCAGTCTTGCTTCATAGGCTTTTATGTCCATGCCAAGTGTTACTGTATGCACACTTCCGATTCAGAGTACATGCCATCCACATCTCATGTAGCCTACATGTTCCGTCATTATTCTCTCCCTTGTCCGTTGATGCAAATATGAGGGTTGTGGTTAGAGAAACCTTAAAACCCTTGTCATTAGGATGCTGCTTCAGTTTGAAAGAATTTAAATAGGGAACAACAACAACCCTTAATATATACAAAATCGGTTGGGTGTCAGCAGCTTACTTTAAAATAAAAAACAACCCTTTACCACACACGGGGAAAACGGAATTGGGGAGGAGAAAAAAAAAAAAGTCACATCACAGCCACACAGACCCCGTTTCATTTCCAGAAACACAGCAGCAGAGTTGGCTGCACTGGCTTGAAGCTGAACACAGGATTCTGGAGAAAAATTATTTATGATAATCTCCAAGTCAAGCAGAGTTAGACTCCACAGAGACCTTCAGCCATGCATGCATTATTGGTGACAGGATGTCGCTGCTGGCAAGAGGATTTACAAACTTGACACGGATCATTTCTAGAAGCACGTTTTCCTACCTGAAGCTTGGCGTTGTGTTCTGTTAAGTTGGTGTTATAGTCCCAGCTGGCAGACGAGCTGAAGAAGAACACCTCCTCGGCGGTGCCGTTGTAGTCATCGAGGAACCTCTGTACCTCCGAGGTGCTGTTTGTGTAGTTTCCTGGCTGCCAAGCTGTTGGAAGCGCTTCAAACAGACCAAAGACTGGCAGCAGCAGCAGTAACCTGTCCAAGCCAGTACCCATGGCTGGCCCCCGCTTGAGAAAAAAATGGACAAAAGGGCTCAAAACACTGACGTGCGCGGATTCACCTTCCGCTCCTAAACTGCTCTCCTCTAAACCTCCCAGGCAGCCTGGCTGCTGTTACACTGTACAGGGGCCGAGCCGAGCTGCTTTTTTTAAAGTGCCAGTTCAACCCAGCCAACTGCAGCCCTCCCTCTCACCACTTGACTGCTGAATACTTTTCCCTCACTAACTCACCGAGGAAGGGTTGAGCACACTGATGCAGGAACGGCGCCAGGTGAGGCTCGTTGGCGCTGCTGCGCCTAATTTTCCTAGTTAACCTCATCTGCGCGCGATGCGCTGGAGGCGCATCAGATGATGGAGGACACCTGCCCACCCCCCGTCTAGTTTGTGTCCAAAGTAAAAAATAGGAACAATAGCTTTGACGTCTCGAATGTGCTGCGTAATCTGGTCACTGAATAATAATCACACGGTGTTACACTTGCACAATTACACACTTCCTCCGTTGGACCTGCGTCAAAGAGCAGTGGTCTGCCTGCTCGCGTGTCTGCAGTGGAGTGTCGAGGAGGGACTCCACATACTTCACTCAGTTCCCTCCTTCCGTTTACAGCAGAGGGAAAGGGGGGTGAAAGGAAAGGCAAAAGAAACTGGAGTTGAGGGGAGCAATATCCCTGACTACTTGGGAAGAGAGATGGATGAGCCAAGAGACAGTGACTCAAATCGCGTCTTTTTGCATGACTTAAACTTCTTGCATCACAGCTTGCTTGCGTTTGAATCAGACTATTCAAAACAATGTATGTTCTCCTTTCCCCTCTAATTTCATCAGGCTTCTGTAAGTGATCAAAAAGCAGCAGAGGAGGACTCCGCTTAACTCAGGCTATCATTAAGAACGGACAAGTTCACTGCTTTCCTACAGTGGAAAACTTTCCAAACTGTCCCAGTGAGTGTATAATGTGTATGATCCCTCTGCACTGTAGCGTATAACAACGCTTATGTCAGTGGGTTGTAGCACAATGACCTCCAGTAACCTTTTTCCTTCAGATTAGAGAAAAACTTTGAAATTAAATGACTGTTAATAAGGCAGTATGACTTGACTGAGCAGTTTTTTTTCCCTGAACATGAAAGGCATGTGCGGATTCGTGCCATAATTCCTGAATAAACTAAACAAGCCCGTTTGTTTTGAACTCAGATTAAACAATAATCTAATTTTAATGGAATCTTCAAAGAGAGCATCTGAACGGTTTGACACTACACAAAGTATCAGAGTGTATATTCTTTTATTTAATGATCCCAGCCAACATTTGTATGTAGGGGTCGTCCGAGATGTGCATGGGTGGAAAAATGGGGCCTGACAAAGCATTGACCTGGGATCCCATATTGGCCCCGTGTGCATTGCTCACTTGGATCCCGTTTTTGTGGTTGACTCATGTGGGACCAAGAGAAGATGCCCATTTTGGGTCTGTGCCCGTTCATCACCCACTTCCCTGAATTTACACCTTGAAAGCAAGTCACGTGAGGACAGCATGGAGCCTGTTCACAATATGGGGGCCGTTTTCTCAGCCCGTATATAACTTACATGGGCAAACACTAGTGCTTGTATGCTACTAAACTACATACACTATATTGCCAAAAGTATTCGCTCACCCATTCAAATACCGGAATCAGGGTACGAGTCTGGGTTTGGCGGTTGTCATATTATTCTCTGATCTTTTTTATGGATCAACATGAATCCTTTTGGCCAACAGACCTGTTGGTTGGCAGGTTTGTTTCCTGCCAACCAGGGAGAAAAACAACAACTCCAATTTACCCCTCATTCTTGATGTCATAATCACTGGCATGAATGCAAGTGTTGACCTAAAAGCCCGGATACTTAACTTGGAAGAATTGGATGAATTTTGAGTGCTATGGTTATGTCACCCCAAAAGACCTTTGAACATGGAAAGAGGACGAATGACCATTTTATGTTGTATACTGGATCAAATTGTAAGAAAAACTTGTGTTCTTTAAATGTTTTGGTCTAAACCAGAAGCAGTAATAGATCACATCTTTTTTTTTTTCTTATATTCATGTTTTTTGTTTTGTTTTTTCTTTCGTTTTCATGAATTCATGAATTCATTCACCTATTTTTTGCGTTCATACATATCTACACTATCAAGCACGTTGACATTTATTGATGGTCATGGAAACTTTAATCTTTATGAGCCTTGATAGTGACATAACTACAGTAAATTAATTAAGATGCTTTACTGTGTTCAATAGAGTCTTAGTCAGGGCTTTCTTGGGTAAAAGACTATAAATGTCAAGAGATTTCTCTAACCTGGTTGAATGACGGACGGATGAAAGCAAAAAAAATTGGCACTTAAAATGGAAATCTCACATGTAAAATAATGCGTTTTGATGATAAAATTGTCAGTTGCTGATAAGGACCTTCCTCTGGAACAGATAAGGGCGTGTTCTTTTCATTTTGCTGTCATTTACAGTTCAGGGAAAATAAACACTGGAGGGACTGAGTTTAGCTTGTGTAAGTGTGTCGTGGTATGTGTCATGATTGAATGCATCAGCGTTGGCCGTCCAAAGGAGTGATTTAGCACTTAAGAAACCACTGACTGAGCCTGAACTCCCAGTTGGATCAGATCAGAAATGTGATTCAGCGAGAAAGGAGATAGCGTCACCTCGCAGTGAGACAACAACGCATTTGTAGTTGAGGCCGCAATAATTTCAACCTTGAATCAATGGAAAATTACAGCAAACGCTCCGACAGATGTGCTGAACTCTGTCACAAGTCTAGCAGAAGTTATCTTATAACACCATATAGCAGGTATCTTCAGGAAAAGCAAGTTTATTTCAGTAGCACATTTCATCAACAAGGCAGTTGAATGTGCTTTACATAGTGAGAAGAAAAAAAGATTTACAGTGCAAATAAAGCATAATAAAGAACGGTTAGACTTAAGATAGAGGTACACTTTAGTACTGAAATTAAAATTGTTTAAGTCTAAACACAGACTGGTTTAAATAATTCAGTCTGTAAATAAATGAGTTTTTAACCTTAATTTTAAAGGAACCGACGGTTTCAGCGTTCCTGCAGTTTTCGGGAAATTTGTTCCAGATCTGTGGAGCATGAAAGCTGAATGCTGCTTCTCCATGTTTGGTTCTGGTTCTGGGGACACGGATCAGACCTGAACCAGATGACCTGAGAGGTCTGGATGGTTGGCATGGCAACAACAAGTCTCTGATGCACTTTGGTCCTAAACCATTCAGTGATTTATAAACTAACAGAAGTATTTTAAAGTCTATTGTCCGATGTCCAGGGAGCCAGCGTAAGGACCTCAGAACTGGACTGATGTGGTCCACTTTGTTAGTTCTACTGAGAACTCGGCCGGCTTTTTAAGCAGACCTGTGAAGACACTATTGCAATTATCAATTCGACTGAAGATAAACGCATGGATGAGTTTTTCAAGCTCCTGCTGAGACATTAGTCCTTTAATCCTGAAGATGTTCTTCAGGTGATAAAAGGCCGACTTGTATCTTAAAAAAAACAAAACAAAAGATACCAGATAACCCAGACGTTCTCATACTCTCACTTGCCTTTGTCAGTGGAAACATATATAGTGTGTCCGATGTTACGAAAGCGGCTGGTTATTTATTGACAGAAAACATCCTGACTGGGCTGATAGGAAATGGAGCCTGATCATGGATTGATCAGGAGAGGAGCAGGTGTGTAAGTTTCTAAGACAAACTTTTTTGTGGCTGATGATGCAAAATGGTGATTAAAATGCAAATATGAAAAAATATTGGGTAAGGAAATGAATTCATTACAGGTCTTTCTTCGGGACTCAGACACAAAGTGGGAAAGAAAAAGATCTGAGAGAACGGCAGCAGGTGCCTGAAGACCAACTGGAATTGAGCTCACAAGGATGTACTCTGAAGACAAAAACTATCCACAGTGAGAATTAACCACTGATTATTGTGTGTGCATGTTTTGTGCGTGTCTGCACGCAGGTTCAGTCCTCGTGGCTTCCCTCCAATCTCCAGTTCTGTAATTGAATTTGGCTTTTCCTCTAATAGAAGTCTGTGAAGTGTGGAGAGGCTGTGATAGCCCCGACTATCCAATCTCCTGTCGCAAATATGCTGCACACCATAGAACGTGTGTGTAAAGAACGTACGGTTGAGTCTAAGATGACCTGTAGACTAGAAGATATGTGCAGAACTGCACATATCTTCACATCCACACATGCACTGCGATTCTAGTTTGATCAACCTTTATCTCAGCATACCAAACATGTCTTTTTTTTTTCTTCTTTTACTTTTTTGGCAAAACCTGGACTATATGAAAGTGTGGGAGCTGGAAATTGTTTTGTTTAGATTTTTCTCTATCTACTTTATCACGTTCTGCTTGTGCTCTGAGGAGAACAGAGCGTCCAGAGAAAACACAAACATCCACCATTAAAACGTTAAAACTCCACAGAACAGACGTCAGCTTAGATAGATTATTTTCAGAAAAGACCAGCAGAATTTATAAATTTAACACCCCCCTGCCAAGCAATGCAAAAAAAAAAAAGATTTTTTTATCAGAAGATGACACCAAAGCACGAGACATGTCAGAGAACAACAGCTCCTTCTTCAACAGCTATGTTCATAGCAGCTGGGTTTAAGCTTGGTCAGCTGAATGCTGCCTTCCCTGTTTAACAGTGAAACCGGATTTGCCAGCTTCTTGCAACAGCTTTCAGAAACCACTGGAATTCTTTTCAAGTCGTTTTGTAATTTCAGTAATCCAGAAAATGTTTACACAAACCTGCCTCAAACATGTCACCGGTGACACACCTCGGAGATTTTACAGGTGTGGAAATAAAGATGAAGAAGCTGAAATACTCTACCTACTCTACTGTAAATCTCCTAAAAGCAGCTCAGTAATTGACAGATTTTCAGACCAAGATTGATGGGGTTATATCATCTTAGACTTTTTGACATGGGGGTCATGTTGGCTCAGTGAGTAGAGTCAGTTGCACTCCAACCGGGAGGTTGCAGAATGAATCCCTCGCCACATCATTGATCAACATGTGCTTGGGCAGGACACTAAACCCCACATTACAAAACCCAGCCTCAGAGGGGCCACGAGACACTTTTTTTTGTTTTGAAAGTGCCAGTGCCACACATGGATAAATGAGCGTTGTATCAGGAAGAGCGTTCAGCGTAAAACCTACAACAAATGAATATGTGGACGATTGTGTGAACGGCTGTGGAGAACCTCTGAAGGGAAAAGTTGAAAGGAGAAGGAGAATCCATCCATCCCTGTCTGTACCTGGTTCTTCTTGTTCAGGGTCTCGGGGATCTGCTGGAGCCTATCCCAGCCCTCTACAGGTGAAAGGCAGAGAACACCCTGGACAGGTCACCATAGCGCAACCTCTGAGATGTGATGCGCTGAAGTCTGGTTCTCTGATTTCAAAGAAATTTTAGAAAAAACTGTTCTAAACATACAAGGATTCATGTCCGGCACAATACACATCTTCCCTCTGCCTTCAGGCTGCTTTTAGCTTTCAGCATCTTATCTAAACAGGTTTTCTTTGCTGTTTTCTTGCTGATGGACGGCGCAAAACAAACATGATTTTGATCTTACTCTCAAGTCAAACATTGCACGAACTGATGTCGCTCAAAGGTTTGTTCTGTAGTGGCTTAGCCTTCTCTTACCTTTGTCATTAGTTACAGCCTCAAACCTTTATGATTTCTTCGTTGTATATTAGCCTGGGTGATTTGATTACTTAGGCAGACAAGGCTGAAGATCTCTCCAGCTGATTACAGGGTTTTTAAACGGCTCCTCTTATTTTCCATTGAAGATTTCACGTGAGGGTCTGGATGGTGACGTCTACATGTCCTCGCCGTATTTCCAGTCCATTGAGTGGCCGGTGGACCAGGGGTCAGTAGATGCAGGCTCTAAGACATCATTTTGGTGAACTCTGATGAGGATGTGGCACACTGCTCTCTTCCACTCCTCCTTTTGAATAAGGGTTTAATTTAAAGATACAAGAAACAATTTCTAAATCAAGCATCTGATTTCCCACTTGGATAGTTCAGCTGTGTAAACAAGACCATAAAACAAAAGTGTTCTTTTAATGTCGTCCTGAATGATGCGCATTTTGGACTTGGATTTAAATACATCTAATCTGGAGCGTGTGGAAGTTTGCTGATAAAACTATCTTATCACGGCGCGGTTGATAAACCTAAGATTGTTTATTGCTGAGCATCTTTCACCTCTGCGATCTTGTCAGCTCACAGAAGACCAAGGATAATAAAGTACTTCACAACCACAATATGAGATTGCACTGGGAATAATGACAGAGCGGCTGACAACATCACGGTTATACACATGGGGCTTACAAGGAAAATGACAATGTCTGAAGCCATCTAGATAAGTATACAGGTTCCTCATTTCTTTAGCTGCTCTACACTATATTTGAACATTATCACATTTCTTTACTGGGAATAAAGTGTTAAAAGATGATAGTCTCTTCATGATTTGACATTATTACATGCCATGAAAACATGTCAAAGTCATGAAGAGCGATGGGAGAAAAAAGTCAGAAATTACAAACAATATTGCAGCTCTTGGTGCGACTAGTGTGCTGAACACATGGAAAGGCAACATTTAGTAAAGTCATAAAATAATCAGTGATCTGTTATGAGGAAACTACACTTTAATTTAAGATAAAGTAAACAGATAACAGGACTCATTATGACATAAACAACTATTGCACATATGAAACCTGACAGCATGTCCTGCTTTGTTTTAAGGAGGACCTATAGGCATAAGGAAAAACAGTGTGCATGACCAATTAAAAGCTGATATATAATCAGTTTTGATCACATAATATCCTAAATGGATTGAGAAAGAGAGAAGAGGAGATTTAGTTTAACAGCAGAAACTTCACTGAAGTGGTGGTTGTCAACTTTTAGTCAATGTTATAAATGTGAGATCTCTATAGTCATTCAATTTTGACATAAAGTTATCAACCTTTTCATGCCATCAGTAGCTTTAAGAGGTATATTCTGTGGATCTCGTGTTTTCAAATCTTATGGTAGCCCAGTTCAGGGATGTGCAGATACTGAAAAAAGGGAGGAGGCCTGAACTGAATGGGTGCCCATATGGTGTGACTAATACCAGCATGTGCTGCAGGGGACCTTTGTTTCTCCAAATGTCTCTCCGCTCAGTTGCTGTCATCATTCTCCACTTGGAAACTAATGAAGTGGCATTCAATGTGCACCTCCTCGGACTATACTGGTCTTTGTAAGCTTGTAAACCAAGGAGGAAAACTTGGAGTCAGAGAATTGGGAGTCTTTCGCAAGCAAACGCAAGTGGGGGACATCTAGGGGGTAAATTCAAGAAAGTCTCAAACAATGCAGAGCATTTTTAACGGACATGCAGTTTTTATGTAATAATGTTTCACAGCATGGTTGTCGTTGCAAAGTTGAGCCGTTTTCAGACTTAGCGGAACTTTTCTTTGGATTGCACTGCCCTCTAGCGGATCTTACGTGTAATCGCTACAGGTGGTTGTCAATGTTACCCCTGAAATACAAACCACTGGGACACCTTATATAAATTATGATACACTTTACATTATAAATTGTAGCATATGTGGAACAGAAAACGTGGGTTTCCAGTATAACCAGCGGAGACAGAGCATTCCCGCCGGAGCTCTTGTGCAACCCGGTCCTGAGACCAGCTGCTGGAAAATCTATAGCCTCCGGTATTTTCCGCGTTCTCCGCTCCGATCTGACATACACCACCCTGCTTCGACTGACTCTTGACAAAGTTGTGTTTTCATCACTAGGTCTTCCCAGATCTGTTACCATGGGAGAAATGACGGAGCAAAAGACCTTCTCAGAAACTATTAGTCGGATATTAGAAGAGGCGCCGGCTGCCAGGAAGAATCTTCTTGACAACCACAATAATCTATTCCAAGTGGCAGATTACTGTGAAAACAACTATCTTCAGGTGAGTTTTCACCAACAAGAAAACCAACATCACAATCCACTAAAGGGCGTAACTCCGTGGACGTTTTTGGCCTATTTCCTTAATGAAAATAACTAGTATTCTGGATCTGTTGTTTTTATTATTATTATGAATATTTATGTTTGATCATGCTGCAGGCGGAGAATCCCACCGCGGCCGTTGAGGAGGCCAAACATCTGCTCGTGCAGGCTTTAGCCAGTGTCACATATCAGATCAACAGCGTGGCCAACACCATGCTCAAGCTGCTGGACTCCCAGACCATGCAGATCAAAAACATGGAGTCGTCTGTCAACCTGCTGTCACTGGTGAGCAAAACCTCCGAACTCCCAAACTCTGGTTCAGTGAGCTGCTCAGATTTGCAGGGTCCTGTGACATCACAAACCCACATCAGATCACAATTGCCCAGCTCTGTCAAAGTTAACTCTTTGCTATTGATTTTTGTTTCTTCAGTAAAGCAGCCTAAGTTGTATAAATTTGTAATGAAGATGCTTGTGAAGTAATGAAAATCGCGTGAACTGGAAAATCAGTTGACATAGAAACTGAGAAAAGAAAAAGTTGAGGGTAAAACAGTTTTCTAGAAAATGTGTGTATTCACCAAGAACTAGGATGACAGTAATCAGAAACAAGGATTTACAGCCATTCATATTCATTTTCACCTTAGGAGAAGGAAACACAGTCCTTATTCAATTAAAAAAACAGTTCATTAATCCCTGAAAGGAAAATAATTATTTTTTTATCTACTTTGCTCATTTTTACATCCCGTTTGTGACTTTGTGGTACAAAAAAGATCAGTGCAATGTTGGGGAAAATGCTGAAGGGCAGTTTTGATTTAATCTTATCATTCATTCACGCATCCCCTAAATCATCTGTGCACAAGGTTCTGCGGGAGCCTATCCCAGCTGTTGTCAGGCAAAACGTGGGACCATATACAACCAAACAACCACATACGCTCACTGAATATAAGTGCAAGAAAGGAAAAACTACAGTTTGTTGTACGATGTGATCATGTTGATTTTGCATGTTCTTAACTCTGATCTCCGATCAAGGCTGCAGCTATCCACATTGAGAAGGTGGCCAGGAGGGAGATCGGGGTCTTTACAACCCCCAAAAACAAGACTCGCTGCAAGCTTATGACCCCACCGGCATCAGGAAAGGAACCTGAGAGAAGCTACTTGAGAGAACCAATTTCATACTCCATCCTGGACACCACTGGACACTGTTTTCAGGTAAAGTGGATTTTAAATTGAGAGCAAAGTTTAACTTAACACATTTCACAAGATTTTTCAGCGAGACTGCTAAGAGAAATAAATTCCCCCTGTGCTGCTGTCGGGTCGTGATGTCACGTGCGGAGGTGGACTGTAGTCTTCTTTTTTTATTACTGTCAGTGATCTCACCTTCACAGGTCACTGAGCCACAGTCCAGGAAGAAGGCAGAGACGCCAGAGAGCATCCAGAGCTCTGCGGAGACCTCAGTGTACGTGAACCCAGACCTTAGTCTTTCTAGTCGCCCTTTCACACTTCACAGCACAGACCAAGTTACTAACACATGTGGGATAATCTCAAACCCTGTTTGTGCAAAGTATGAGTACATTTCACTATTTTTTTTATAATGTTGTGGCTATTAGGAGGTCAAGAGTTCTCAAAGTCTTCTTCGGTTTGCAGATCCCATCTCGGCATTGCTGTCCCTCCACCATCAGTTCCCACTTTGTCCACCAAACCCACAGTCACAGGCCAGCCTCCCCCTCCTCCTGCTCCTTACACCAGTGTGGACCCTACTCTGCCTTCTACCCCTTTGTCTATGGACACTGGTCTCCCCCCTCCACCCATCTTTCTCTCACCCTCAGATCTGCCCCCGCCTCCACCTCCAGGAAATATCAGCCCATCCACCATCAACTACCAACTTCCTCCTCCGCCACCTTCTTTTGCATCAGAAGCTGCGTTTCTTCCTCCACCTTCTCCTCCAGCACCGGCTGCCCAAACCTCTGGTATTGTCCCACCACCTCCTCCTCCTCCTCCTCCTCCCCCTCCAGCACCGGCTGCCCAAACCTCTGGTATTGTCCCACCACCGCCCCCTCCTCCTCCTCCAGCACCGGCTGCCAAAACCTCTGGTTTTGTCCCACCGCCACCACCGCCCCCTCCTCCTCCACCAGCTGATCAAACCTCTGGTTTTGTCCCACTGCCCCCTCCTCCTCCTCCCCTCTTCTAGACACCGTGATCAGGTGGCTTCTGCCATGAATTCAGTGTGAATGCCTAAGCAAGAGGAAAACATTTCTGGTCAGTGGTGAGATCGACAGCAATAACAAATAAAAGTTCAAAAGTCATATTTTTCAGGGTTTAAGCATGAGCTGTTTCATCTAAATTTACCGGTGGAGTAAAAACCCGAGATGGCATTTTCTGGACGAGAAAATCCCTCTTTCAGGAGGAATTTTCCAGCACAGAGAGCTGCCGTACAGATTCCTCCAACAAGTCTCAACAGCACCCCGTCTGCATTCCTCAAAAACAAGCTGAAACACAGATTCTTGTGTTTGTGTCACCTATTTTTTCTATATTGTAATTTCTCTTCTATGTTTATTATCTCCTTATTATAAAACAGGTCAGTTTGTTGTCACTGTTCTCTGCGGAGAGATCAGTTTCAGTTCATCTGCCGGCTTCAACCTCAGGGAGCTCTGTGTCCTGAAACAGGTCGCTGAAGCTGTAAATTCTCTGCAAGTAAATGCATGACTTAACTTGCAGTACATGGGTGGTAGTTGAAGGTAAACCTCACTGTCTGTGTGGAAAATATCAGATTAGTTAGGTACAGCTAATGCACATTTTGTAAATCATCTTTGTGCTTGATCTTTTTTTGACCTGTTCTGCACTCAAAATATATAAATAAAAAAACTTTCAACTACAACCATGCTTTCCCGACTACCTTCTCTCTGATCAATTCCAATCATCATTTTGTTACTTACACTTTAAAACCTACACCTGTACATTTGTAAAGATTTACATTTCCTCTAGTCTTGTGAAGGATAATTTTCTAAATCCCTGTGGAAAATCTCTGTGGTTCACTGAATACAATCACAAAAACAGTGCTTAAATAAAGCTACCAGTTAACAGAAGTCTATACCGATAAAGCAAATCAAGCTTTGTATTTTGAGGTTATTTGGATCAAAATATCAGCAACATATAACAGTCTAATCCTGCTTTTGTATGAATGCACGAACCTCATGGTTCCACGGACTGCTTTGACTTTAAATACATCTTCCTGAATGTTTCCTCTACCGCTGATGGTCAGCGTGTTACTGGTGATGTCATTTGAGGGCACTATATAAGGAGATAAAGACAAACCTTTGAACTTTCCCGGAGTAAACGTATTGCAAAAGTCTTATTAAATTGCACAACAAAGAGCAGAACAGTCTTACACTTACTCTCAAGACTTTTTTTTTTTTTCAGGATGCCTTCGTCTCCTTTTAACATTTTCACATGTGAAAATAAAACTGCCATGGTCTTTTACTGTCCCAGTAGAGGAAGTGTTAGAGCGTGCTGACTCAATTTCAGCTGCTTTACGTCTCATTTCCCACAATATGCTGCATGTACGAGTTAGCTGTCATTCATTACGACAGTCCTACGATGTGTTTATGCACCGCTCTGTGGATGTTCTGTTCCCATCTTGCAGAAGAGCAGCGCAGAAAGGGAGCAGGTTTCCCCCACAGGCCCAGCGGTGCCCCTGCGGTGTACATCATCCCATTCCAGGATGCGCAGGAGGACGAGCAGCACGCACCTAAAGCACGTTTTCCACCTTCTTACAGGGAATCTCCAGCATATTTCACCAGGAACGCCAGTCCACCTCCTCCGCATATGTTAGAGAATAGCAGTTCCTTTATATTCTGATGTTTTAATGTTTAGTCATTTCTAACCTTGTAAAATGTTAAACTGTAATAAACAGTAATCAAACTGCACCCTTTATCGTAATTTGTAAATCAGTGTATCTTCTTTTTCAAGCCTGAACCACCGTCCTACCCGGAGCCTCCGCCGCCGTCAGATGCGGACCCTCCGCCTTACTTGGAGCAGCCGTCGTCCTCCTCATCTTCCTCTTCCTTCACTTTGAACAGCCTGTTTGAACTTTGCTTTCTTTTAAACAGCAAACAAATATGACACGGTCATATTTCTGAGCCCATCAAATGATTTCACACTTGAAAACATAAATATATGAGTTTAAGATTGTAAATGTACAGAAAATGAAGACAGTCAATGTAAACGGTGTGGAATGTAATAATATGAAAGAAAACAACATTTTATAGGTTCTACATCGTGTTGAGCAGGCTACAGGCAAAATACAATATTATACACCTTTAGATGTGAATGTATTTCTCTAAATAAAGTAATTTATACTGGTAGATGATTTTTATTTAAGAGTAACCACATTTAATTGCTTCAGAATAGTTTGTGACACCTTTATATTTCAAACAACTGCATTGTTGATTTTCTTTAGTCTGTATTTTTTTAAATATGCCTAAAACTACACTGTAATCTCTGTATGGTAAACTGCACAGGTAGGAAAGTGTTCAAACTGAATAGGTACATCCAAACGTTGCTGCATGCACCTGTAGCGTAGAACGATGTAGAGAACGGTCAGTTTTAATGATCTGACATCAGCACTCTGTGTGGTGCCTTTCTTGCACCATACACAGTGTTGAGTATTCTTCTTAAATTATCTGACTTTTGTGTTCTGTTCAGACTTAACAGGGACTTGAGGCTGAAGTTTAGAGACGTGGGGGTTCATAGCTTGCCACAGAAAATACTTAGTGAACTAAGGTACTTCAAGATTTTGTCCCACAAGCACAAGAAATGATCCAGATGGCGTCTCTGTGTACCTGCGTCTTTAAGGAAGACGGTGATGCTGTAAAAGCTCTTCAGAGTGCACATCCCGTGATGACACAAAATCATTTGCTAGCCTGCAGGCCGGAACACTTTAAGTATTTTTTGGATTTTTAAAAATAAGGTAAGAATCCTCCCTCTGCGACATCATGATTACAGTCCAGATTATATATAGTACTGTCAGATTAACTGGGGATGTGCTGAAGTTATTTTCTGATTTGTTTTGGCTGCAGTTGTAATGAGCAGCAGATTTATAGGATGAAGGTCCATAAGTTGTTGAAACTCTAAAGAGCACAAAGTCAGGAGTTAAGTTTTTCCTGCACTGCACTACCTGTGAAAAAAATTGGTTTTGTTTGCACTGATCTTATTTTATATGACATACACGAAACGCCAGAGTTACTGCCCGTCGTGACCCTTCGATTGGACGGGGACGCGTTATTAGGCATTGATTAGTTGTTGAAACATCACGACAGCTGCTCAGTACGTCAATAAAATTCAGTTTTTTTGTGTCACAGTAAAACCAGCAGGTTTCCGTGACACCAGCTATGACTGAAGCAGTGACTATCTTTCAGTTAATGTAAGTAATCGTTCATGCTTATGCTCAAAGTTGGTTTTCTAGATGAAATAAAATTGCAAATGTGTTCCTAGACTTCCAGCCATAGTCATCGCCATGGCTACTGTCCTCCTCTGCTTCTACTTGAATTTGAAGAAGAAAAGAGGGGGGTATGACATCAGCATCCCAATGGAAGTCCAAACAACTCCTTCGTCGGAGACCCAGGTGCAAGTGGATCGTGACAAATTCACTCTTTTCTACAGCGCCGTGGATCCCCCACCACCATATTCACAGGTGCGCGAGCTATCTGCAAAGTCATTCAGTTAGGTTAAGTATTTGATCAATGACAGTTAGTTTGGATTTTTAGTTTGTTTTGTTTTGATTTTTATGATTTTGCCTAAAAAAACATTGGCACAATGACAAAAAATATGTCATCTACCTCTCAAGAATTACTGCAAGTTTTAGTTAAAGTAGCTCAAAGGTATTTTGGAAAAATGAACTGAAATGAATTTAAATGTCCAGGGGTCATTCATTCCCTCATTAAGTTCTGGGGTTGATATCTGGTCTCACGCTGGCGTTTTGCAGCCGTTTGAAATACAAGTGCAGTGAATAGGGTCATCATTAAACTGAAAAGACAACACGCATGTATAAGAGACAGGAAAAACCTTGTGTGAGACCAAATCAACCATGTGGTACATGTTTAAAAGAAGGAAAACACTTATGACCTCAACGAGATCAAGATCAAGATCAAGATACATTTTTATTGGTCCCGAAGGAAATTTGTCTTGGGCCAAAGTGCATTTCCGGCGCTGCTCCATAATATAGAGACAATAAAAGAACGATAAAAGATGGCATAAAAGAAAGACCAGGACTCATAAAAACGAGTAAAAATCCATAGTTAAAACTAGTAGCATAATCTAAGGTAGCAAAAATAATAGTAATATTATTATTTAAAAAAAAAAAAACAAGCACAGGTTGTGTTATAATTTAATTTGGTGTTTGGGACCGTGAGGTAAAGAGTCATAAAAGAATCAATGTCAAAAAGTCTGAAAGACAACTAAAGATGATGGTGGAATCCTTACCTAGGGGAAGGAAAGCCACTTCGTGAAATCAACAGGAGTCAGGAATACTCTGGAGATGGTAGGTTTACCGGTGACCAACTCTACGAGAGAGAGAGAGAGAGAGAGAGAGAGAGAGAGAGAGAGAGAGAGAGAGAGAGAGAGAGAGAGAGCGAGAGAGACGCCTTCACGAATGCAAATGCAGAGGATTTACAAAAACATAATCAGATTCTTTAGAGAGATGAAACCACGATGAACTTGTATCAGAATGACGGTAAGAGGAGAGCATCATGTGTGGAACATGGTGGAGGCAGTGTCATGGTATGGGGCCGTGCGGCTGACACTGGAACGGGCTCGCTGGGGTTTACTGATGACAAGGCTGCTGACAGAAGCAGCGAGATTCATTCTGAGGTGCATACGACTATCCAAAAACTGCAAATCTGATGAGATTGTGCTCGACAGTGTAGACGGACAATGTCCCTAAAAACGTCACTCAAGACTTTTTTGGAGGCAAATTAAAGAAATAGCGGTCAAGTCAGTGGTATGATCTCATAAAGCAGGATTTTCACTTACTGTCAATCACATCTTGATTGTTTTATTTTAAATCTACTGTGGTGGTACAGAAGCAAAATGATAACATTTTTGTCAAAATACTTCTGGATCTATATTTACACACATGAGCTCTTTGCTTCATATCCGAAGTGACATTTTCTGGAGCATCTTTTACAACTTTTACTTTGGGTTTGAAATAAGAACTCAAATCTGTTTCAAAAATAAAAAATGGATTTACAAGTGAACGTGAACACACATTTCCAGGCTAAGTGAGCGTCATCGGGAAATTAAACAGAATTGATTAACTCCGTGTGTGAGTATGGTTAAAGGTTAAACTAAAATCAGTTTCCAGACTTTTACAAGTGCTGGGAAACTTTCCACCTTGGCAGAAAGTGAAACCGTGGCCCAAACCAGAAACTTTACAGCACAGAAACAAGTGCTGTAGAGATAAATAAATGCCAATCTATTTACATTTACAATGCTAGAGGGAAGTTTTCAGATATTGTAAAACAAATTTGATCAATTTTGATGTTATTCCTGGATGGTCAGGACGTTCAGAGGACGTTATTCCCCTGTTCTCTCCCTCCTCTGTGACTGTCCCACAGGCAAAAATACCAGAAAAATTGTGTTTTACATACCTGAGAATGGTTGGTGGGATATTTTTCTGCAACAGGGACCAGTAGTGATGAAGGGAATGATGGATACACATCAATCTCTTTCCAGACTGTTCAGTGGCTCAAGCTGAGTCAAAGGTTCACATTTCAAGCTGAAAAAAGGCAAAACAAAAAAGTCTTCTAGAGAAGTTGACTTGCTTTAAGAAAAATATCAAACTCTTGGAGAGACTCACCTTTACTGGACTGAATGGTTCAAAGGAAAGGTGTACCAAGATTGTAGACTGGCGTTACTGCTAAACATGCTTTCACCAAGCAGAAGGGGAAAGGTCTCATTACTTACTGTGTCTGCACGGGATGCTACAGTTTTAGTTTTAACTCATAAAAGGAAGAAAGTTTCGTTTTTTTTACTCAGAAGTAGGTAAATAGATGTGAGAAGCAAGTAACTTGTACAGTAGGAGCAGCTGTGTACAAACTGGTCCAGGAAGGATGAAGACTTCCTGTTGAGGCCATTTACGCAAGACAAAAGTATTTTGATTACCATAGAATTGTAATATTATAGATAATTTCCATAAGTATATTTGGCTGTTGTTTTGATTGGCTGTTGGAATTTAAGTATTTAAGCGGTAAAGGTGCAGGCATAGAGCAGTTGGAACCTGGTGGACTGAGGAGCAGCACAGTCTTTTGACCTGCACCGCATTTAAGTTAAGTTCAAGATTGTTTTTTTTTGTATGTCATATTTTTGGCTTTTAATTAAAAGAACAACAAAAGACAATTCTTGGAGCAACCTTTCTTAATATCAGTCGGGTGTCGAGTACAAAAGGAACTCCAGTCCTAAGGGTATTGAGTCAGCAAGGCTGCATTCACACTTCCTATCAGCAGTGTAAGATTACTGGCAGCACTGGCAGATCACTGGGGGCCCCTGAGCAAGGCCCCTAACTCCCAATTGCTCCCCGGGGCGCTGGTTCTAGCAGCCCCACTGCTCACTAGTGAAACTAGTTGATGGGTTAAAAGCAGAGGCCAATGTCAGCGTGCATCGTACATACAGCGTGTGCACGATGTCCACACTGACAAAAATGATCATGAAAGATTAGTAGAAACGTAGCTCACTAAGCCCATACCTTGTTTTCCTACATTAAAGCACAAATTAACTCAGAATTTTGTTTTCATTAGTTTGACTCCGATCGTTTGACCAGCGTCAGGTCAGACAGCCCTCCACCTGAATGTGAGATGTATCCCATAATGCTGCCTCTGACTGCTCATTATTGCACCACACTATGAGAGCCTTGACAGCCGTGTTGCCGCTGCCGCCGCCGCTGCCGCCGCCGCCGCCGCCGCCGCCCAGCAACCACAACCACCCTCATCCTCAGAGGTGACTGAGAGCATCCTTCAACTGGACTTTAAATTGCAAAAAAAAAAACAAAAAAACTGCACATTCCTGAGATTGTTATTGTTATTGTTTTTATATGTTTAATATAATGCTGATTTTGTTCTACATGTGAAAAAAGAAGCAATTTTCTGAAGAATGTGGGTTTTATCTGCAGTGTCAGACAACAGAGTGCTTGTACTTGCAGTGTACTTGTACTTGCAGTGTACTTGTACTTGCAGTGTACTTGTACTTGCAGTGTACTTGTCCAGCTGCATCTACACACCAGCAGAACCATCAACGCTTCAAATGTTTCTGTTTTATTATACACTCTGTTTTTTGTTTGTTTTACAATACAGTTCTTACAGGTTGAAAGGAAAATTAAATAAATATTAAATACATTACCAGTTATATATATATATATTTTTTTATAAGAAGAAACATGAATGTGATAGAAGTGAAACAATGAAAAATAGTGTTTCCTTGGCTTATTAAACCATGTTAAGGCAAAAGGAACCACTTTACTGCTTGTACATCAAAATGACAAAAAACAAAAAACAAAAAGAAAACTACTTTTATCACCTGTCCAGCTGCTAGTGTCAAGGTTAATGTCGTCCCTTTATTCTGAAATGCACACTGTAGCTCGGGCTACCTCTTTCTTGCTTTGTTTTGAGTGTTTAAATGTTCTTAGTGCTACAGATGAAAATCAAAAGTATCAGGCGGTGAAACACTGCGATCCATCCGCTGGATCGTCTCACCATCAAACAAACGGCAGCTTTTCCAGCGCGGGGCAGCAAACGCTCACTTTTATAAACATTTGAGAGGAAGTGACACAAACGGAGACTGCAGGACTAATGAGAAATGTCTGAACGCAATGACTGGCAATGACGTGGCGGTGAATGTATTGCACGTGTATTTAAATCTATTGCTGCTTGTTTTTTTCTTTTCTTTTGTTTTTTTGTTTTTATCAGGTGAGACATACAAGATGTAGCACATTTCTGAACACACACAGTCATACCATATGTTTAAATGGTAGAATATTGACTATTCAATAAAAAAGAGCAACAACGTATCCCTCTAATCCCATGTAAACATTGCACCACATAAAGTTTTTAAGATTTGTAAAGGCTAAAAATGTTTTCCTTCCACATTAACCGCCAACTGAGCACTGTTACCTGCAAAACATATGCATTAATCTATTTCCACGTTTATGATAAGACTACACACACCCACTCACACTATTGCACTACAACTCATCGCTAAGTCCTTCGAAAACATCAACAGAGTTATTCCAGGTCTGACGGATCAAATGCAACTTGACGTGAGGCTCAACAGAAGAACACTAAGTTTGTACAAAAATGCTCTACATGAGGCTGGTCATTTGCACAGAATTACGATGCTCAGCTCGTCCGCGACACGCCTCCACCACAGACGGCTGCACGGAGACGCAACGTGCAGAGCTGCCGATGAGAAATCATCCTCTGACCTCTGACAATCTGCTGGTGAGCCGCCGCCGACTTTCAGAACACCCAGCTAACAGGCACCCACTGATTCTCCGTTGACAGTTTCTCTAGTGCCGACCGCAGACTTCGGAACGCTGCTTCCAGGCCGTCGTTTATGATGCAAAGGTCAAAGTAATGTCCGTAGGCTCTCTTAATGCGCTCACTCTCGTCCACCGTCCTTTTTAGTTCAGAGTCCTGCAAGAAGGACACGTGTGAAACAGGAATGTGAGTGACATCACTCAGCTAATAACTTCCATATGTTAAGAATACAGCTGCCTTTCTTCATGATTTGTATTTTTAATCATTTTTTATTCATTAATCATTTTAATCAGTATTTTTCGGGATTGTTTCTGAGTCCATGCAGAGATTTCTAATGTCTGTTTTCAAAGTAGTGCTGCTGGACGCCTAAAAAAGATCAGGGTCATCCAGTATCTCAGCCTTGTCCCCTCAAAACAGAGATGATCTTTAATTACAATTATGCATTTAAAATAGTGAAATACCTTAATTAATTTCATTGTTACACAATGGTTTACCTAAGCAGTTTTTCTGAGTACTTTTACTTCTGATCTGCAGCCGTCATGTCAGTGGCCTGTTTTTGTTTTTTTAAGCACCACTTTTATAGCAATTTAATTTTTTTTTTTTTTTTCATATCTCATGTTGGTAAAATCTTATTTGAAGACACTCTGTGAAGCAGCACCACTTATGGCCACATGGGGGCAGACATCTCTGCTGTGTTGACAAGAGAACGAGTCTGGTGCATATTGTAATTGTTGTACACGAGGCTTCTGATGCAGTACGTGAAGATCTGTAAATGTGTAAATGTGTTGTATGCAATCATTTGCAACAAGCAGGAGTCAGATGCAGTTGTCACGTAACTGGCTTCCATTAAAGCAATAATATAATTGTTTTTACAGTGTTTTACAAGATCCTAATAACGACTGCCACCACTAAGCAATTATCTCACTAGAGGTGCACTCAGTTGACAGTTCAGCCCCGTTATGTGAAATCTGCCCCACTGTGGTCAGAAATGGTACTGCTACGTAGACCGGTTTTATATTATATTATATTATATTATATTATATTATATTATATTATATTATATTATATTATATTATATTATATTATATTATATTATATTATATTATATTATATTATATTATATTATATTATATTATATTATATTACAAACATTTGTTAATCGTATTGCTTCATTGAGACTGCATGAATGTGCTTTGATATAATTTAATTCAGTGAATCATGAAACAAACCTGAATATAATTATCCATTTAAACTGTCACCATATTTTAGTTCAAATGTTGTTTAATCTTTTATGTTTTCCGAGACTAAGTTCACAGATTTGTTTCTGACTGGACGATGCGTGACAACCACTCACCGTTAACTGTTTTGTGACGACTCCCGACTCGATGGCTGACTTGTTCATAGCTTTGAGGACTTCAAAGTCCGGGGCTTCGATGAACACAACGTAGGGCAGGAATTCAGATGTCCGCAGGACCTTCAGAGCCTTCACCGAAAAAAACAGGCACAATGAAAGGGATTTTTAATCACTGCACACCAAATAACTGCAATAAAAGAGCCAAGAAAGTCATTAAACTGCAGTAGCAGTATCTTTATGTAACTTAGTTTCATGTATGTTTCATAAGTTTCATAAATGCTGTTTGTTACATCTTTTTACCTAAATGTTGAGGATGTGCTAAACTTGTAAACTAAATCACTGTAAATCACTATTTACATTGGAGTAGACGTTGATATGATGAGCATTAACTGGTGAGCAAGAAATTAAAAAAAAAAAAAAAGTGGACATATTAAAGATATTAAAGCACTTTTCCGTACCTGTGGGTTGACATCCAGGATGCAAATCTTTCCTGTCTCTATCACCTCATGTATGGAGTTGATCTTTGTGCCATACAGATTCCCATCATACTCGCCGTGCTCCAGGAAACGACCATTTTTGATGTCGCACTCCATTTCGCTGCGGGTCATGAAGGAATACATTTGGCCATCTCGCTCATCCACCTTGGGTTTTCTGGAGGTGACTGGGTGATAAACACAAATCCAAATACAACATTGCGTTTATGAGAACGAATGCCTCGACTGCAATAAGACCACCATAAAACACACGCCCACAGACGACGCGTGTGTTCGTGGTGTACTTCAGTGATGAGCAGCTGCACTCACAGGGTATGGTGGTGGCATAACGCTGTGGATCCGACACCAGCAGCTTATTCTTCAGACTACGGCGACCAACCCCCTGTGCTCCAATCAGAACCAGCGTCTTCCTCCTGAAGGGAGGAACTTTGGCCACCTCCTCATAGATTCGCAGCTCATGCCGATCGAACTCTAGGAAACCGGTTATCAGACACGTTGGCAGGAAAAATCCACGACATAGTTGGTCGTTTTGTTCAAACCTCATGATGATGCGGTTTGTTTTACCTGCATTCTTGGTGGTCAAATACATCATCTTTTTTTTCTTCTTCCCACCCATGCCTGCGCACAGAGGACCTGAGACGGAGAAAACACCGCTGAACTCCAACCTCTCGAGAAGCACCACTAGATGGCGCTATGTAATAAAACTGAGCAGTCTGCGCCAGGGGCTGCTGCCAGATATCACCTGTGACCAGGCGATCTGCCGACCGTCTGGTCAGACGACAGATGACAGGTTATTTGGAAACACGATCTCACTTCTATTCAAAATGAAGCTACAAATAGTTTTATTCTAAACAGCTAAAAGTGCAAACTATTCCACATTTCATCTTATTTGTATATAGATATATTAGTCAACGGTTGTAGCAACTGTTGTCAGATCTCACAGTAAAGAGTGTACAAGTCTAAAAGTGCTCTCAGGATAATATGTGCAAAATATGCTGGCAGACAGATGTGTCCTTCCCCGGGACCAAGGGCAGTACAGTTGGACTGTCATCTTCCTCGCTACCACAAGTGAAGGGCAAGCGGCTGCCTATGACTCACCACCTGGTTGGTTACTGCTGAGGACTCTGCAGAGAGCAAATAAATCTCCACACATAAAACCTCTTTTCATTCCGTGCCTCATAAGAGCAGAGATCGTTATTGATCAGGTTTTCGTTTACAGGGGTCTTATCGTCACTCCTGGATCAATGATCCTTCTCTGCGAGGGTCGTTTGACAATGTCACACCCTGCAGCTTAATAACCCGCAGATTGGATCAGGCCGCCTGAGTCCACATGAAGCTCGTTACCAGCTCCTCAGCAGGAGCAAACGGCCGAGGTGAGAGGAAGACGAGCGTCTGGCAGCAGATGAAATAATTGTATAATATGGGGAGGAACAGATGTTGTCTTTGTTGCTGGGCTGTTTGTGCAGTCAGGAGCCTGTGGTACATTTGCATAATGAGAGTTGCTCCCTCTGCTTTGCTAAAAGGAGTACCTGTGGTGGCAAGCTCCAGATCTCTCTTCACGAATGCTTTCCTCTTCTCCTCAAGGAGTTGGCTTGGAATTAAGCCTGCACTGCCTCCTTCTAGGTGGCACGCCTGTGCGAATAGATAAGTAAACAAGAAAAAAAAAAAGGGCAATAGTTGATAGTCTTTTTTTTTTAAGTCTCAAGTCGTCTAAAGCAGGAGAAGGAAAAAAAAAAAAGTCAGAATAAAATAGGAAAGGCACAGACCTGCCACCAGTTAAGGTCCTCCTGGTTGAAGATCTGCAGAATGTCTCCACTGCTGAAGCTGAGGCCTGCCTCCTTGCAGGGAATCAGGTTGTCATGAGTCGGGTCGTAATCAAAGTGACACTTCACAAAGGCCTGATTAAAGACAGATACCGAAGCATGTCAGTACGTCATCCATGACCGACGGAACAAAAGCACCTTTTAAAGGAAATTAAAAACTGCTTCTGTAACAACGGTTAAAAAGTGGAACTGAATTCCTCTCGCGGGATGTTTGGAGGCGAGTGTCCTTCAGTTCGAAAACAGCCTCTCAGCTATCCACCCAGCCCCGCCCCCTAAACAACAGACCGACAGACTGAATGACAGACACAAGGAAGAAAGAGACACTGAGAAATGGAAAAACGTAATCGGCAGCCATGGCAGAGTCTCCCGTAGCCGAATCAAGCTGTCAGCGGAGTTTTGTCACCGAGCCGTGGACATTTCAAAGGTGCTGGACTACATTTGGACAGAACTTTGGGGATAGCTCCAATCATCAATCAGGTCTCTGCACTGTTCATCCACTTACGCAGCTCCTGACTGTGAAAACACAATTATTTAAGATCTCAGAGCAACAGACACGACCAGTGTTTACGTTTACGGCTTGTATGTGGATCGCAAACTACAAAAAAAAAAAAAAAAAGACACTTTCCTTTTTTATTTTTTACAAAGACAATATTTAAAGGATATACTACAGAAATATAATCTTAAAGAAAAGCCAGAGTCTTTTGAAATGCATGAAAGAGAGATAACGCTTAATCTTTGAAAAAAACAGGAGAGTTACATCTCTTACATGTCTGCAATCACACAGCAGCCTGAGAGCTGTTACGGTTCTTACATGAGAAGTGATTAGGAAAAAATACAGACATCTCCCCGTACTTCATTACCGCTTTAACAAATACTCTCTGGGCTCCACTTGTGGTGGTTTTTCGTGCTTTTATTTCATCTCAGGGATTACGCCGTCCCTCCACGGGCTGCAGGAGTTCTCTGACCTCGGGATGATGGGATCTTACCTTTACAAAGGTTCAGTCAAACATGTGAAGACATGAAGACAGATTCCACAAACGTACCCGGAGATACACAAATAAAAGGAAAAAACAAAGTTTCACGTAACATGAACATGCATGTACGTATGTTCTCCGAAAGAGTGTTTGGGGAATTGTCCTTTTCTGTTTTTGCACCACATTCTATGCTTCACTTATTAATGCTATCTTGTTTTGTCTTATATTGTGTTTTGCACCTCAGAGGAGGCAAAGGACAGTGTTTACTGTCCCCGGTAAATGCTATTTTACTAATTCTTGGGTTGACCGATATTAAATTGTCATTGATTGGGAAACTCACTTCTCCAATCAGCAGCAAATTGCGCTTCAAATTCATGCACCAAGTCCATTACAATAATCCCCACATATAAAACCTCTTTGCATAATTTTCCTGTAAATTAGGCTCTACTATATATCAGTCTGGAGTAGGGAATTAATGCATCCCGGCTTCTTCAATCTGTACTGTTCCTTTTCTCTCCTGCTGACGCCAGTCAGGGTTGTGTGTATTCGTCGTTTTATTTCCCCTCACTCAAAGCCACATCCTCAGTTTGACCAGTCTACGTTGGCTCTTAGAAAGCAGATGCTCACCAGATGATGAATCACATGCATTTGTCAACACCGTTTCTGTCCAATGTGCTTCTCATGCGGAGACATACTGACCTGCCTCGGTGTGTGGGGCTCCTGGTAGCTGGGCAGAATCTTGAGCACCACGCTGCCACTCGCATCCTTCAGCATCTCCTGGAGCACTTTGGGGTCGTTGCCCACCTCCTTGCCGTTCACCTCCTTGATGATGTCACCCACGTGGAGCAGACCTTGCTGATCAATCATGCCACCGTGAAGGATCCTGGCAATCACCAGCTCACCGTTCTCCACTCGAAACGTAACTCCCTACGCATATGAGAACACAGCTGAAGTATAACAATCTTTTCTTATCGGGGTTAAAAAGACTGAAATAAAATTGCTGTGATGTCCACAGCAGAAGGTGAGGTTTTGTTCCAGTCAATTGATGAAGTCAGTGGAAAATAATAATAATAATAATAATAATAATTGTACCAGTGAAGTTTTGGTCTGACTAGGCCTTTTGCATTTTTTTGTTTTTTTTCTCTTGCATGCTTGGAGAGGGATGGCGAGATGCAATATTATTAGTTGCAGTCTGCAATTTTACCTCTAGGTGTCACTTAATCCCACATCCTGGACAATCTTCAGTTGTTGAAGCATATATCTTGGGATCTGTTTGCGTTTTTGACTCACCACCAAGACAGTTATGACCAGTAACTGTTGTTGCATCTTATTTTAGCCTTTACCCTCCCCTGTCTGAGTTCAACCCGGAGTGGCAGGGTTTCTGTGTGGCGTGTGATATGACCTGCAGTGTGATGACTTCACACGCAGTTTAAAGACAAATTGCGGGTTGCGAGTGAGGCAAATCAAAGTCACCTCTGATTTCTTTCCATTAATCAGCAACAAGTTAGCCTCAAGCAGATAAATTACACCCATTTTGTGCTGCAAAGGAGTACAAATCTGGCTTGTTTTTCAATTTAATGACAAAGAAGCCTCATTATACTGAGTGCATGAGCTGTACCCAGCCCATACTGTATATCACATCATTAACCAAGGGATTTGATCTGTTTGCACTTTACAGTGCAGACTTACCAGGTGCTCACCAGACACCTTACGGATGCCCACCATCCGGACTGCATCTGGGGGTACGGGCTGATTGTTGAGGGCTGCGTCCATGAAGGAACAGGGGCTGGGGGGAGGAGTCTCATAGTTTTTGGATGCCACAGAATCATGGGTCTCCAGGAGAGACTGAAAGCAGGATGATAGATACAGTGACGCTACATATTCTGTGATGATCAGAGGGTGGAGCTATGAAGGCTGCATGGACCACAAAGGAGAACTGGAGTGATCAAGGGGTTAGTAGCCGCTCATTAAAGTCAAACCTGGAAGTGGGGTTCCTTCAGGATACGGACGAGCTCGTCAGCTGCCTGGCATCTGTGTGTGAGCGGGCTGAGCTCCTTAAGGATATCCTGGACCAGCTCCATGTTGTTTTCACTCACAGCCTCGAGCTTGGGTTCCTCAAACCGCTCATGGGCCTTGAATTTAATGAATAGAAAACAAATGTCACTTTGGGTTACTTCTCCCATCCTGAGTGCATAATGAGATGAAATACCAGCCCGACGTGTCTTATATATTTTGCTTTCCACTAGCTGGGTTAAAAAAAAACCCCAACAAAACAAACAAACAAACAAACAAAAAACCAACATCATTTCCATTTCAGTGCTATCTCAGTGGGCAGTTAATGCTCCTTGCTGAGTTAAAATGAAATACCCTGCGTTATGCAGAATTGTTTTGATTCATTCACTGAAGTAGTAAAAAGCATAATAACAGTAACAGAAACAAGACCCTCCAGGGAACGGTGCACACGTCAGTTTTCATAAAAGTTGGCTCATAGGTACAAAAACCAAGAAAAGTAAGCACAGACTTGAATTAGATCTTGTACCCTAAAGGCATTACAGTGTATGTTGCAAGACATGAATTTTTCAGGGAACATTAACTTTTCATTTTCTCCTCCTTCTTAACCAAGGAAAGCAGAAGACATTTCCACACCTCTGGTTCAGACACAAAGATAGAAATGAGGCAAGTTTGTCTTCTCCTGGCTGCTTTTTATTTTTTTTTATTTTTTTGTGGTTGGAAGACAAAAACATTTTGTTTGTGACTTTAGAGTTGTTGTATAAATGTTTGGGCGCATGTGGCCAAAATGTCTGTCACTGGAAAGAGAAAAATCCAATAAGAGGAAATTAAATGGGAGAAGCACAAAATAAACTATTTCCTTTAACCTTTACATGATGCTATTTTTGCAATTTAATATACTTCTGTCACTGCATATTCTTACAGTGTAATACTGTGTGTTTTATTTTATTGTCTAAGCCCGTTACCGTCTACAGAACTTAAAAGCATTAAACAGGAGACATAAAAGCAGTTCTTGGAAATCCAACTCAGATTTAATCAGTCACAGTAACACTATTTGCAGCTGCACATAACGCAGCAGATTTGAAGATTCCTCTTGTCAGGCAGTCCTACGGAGGAATTGTCTGTTGGGACTGACTACTGTTCTGGCAAAAACAATGTTTGTTTGCCGAGGAAGAGGGGAAGAGTTCCTGCCGAGAGACAGGATGCGACGTGCATGTGCACACATGCGTGACACACTTGTGTACATTTGTGTACACTCCGGGTACACAAACGAATCGCTGAATTTACAGTCGCAGACAAAAACATGCACCTCCGTGCACAGAACTGCACACAAAGCAACACAATCATAATTCAAACACGTCTCCAGATAAGATTATATGACATGGACCGCAGCGCCGAGTGAGGGCTTTGTGTCACAGCAGCGGGACCCTGGCAGAATTTTAAAAGCTTTTAATGTGAGCCATCATTAAGTTGTCCCTATTGTCTCAGATTGCTCCGTTAGCATTGAAGCCAAACACTGAGTCAGAGCTGCAGTCGTAGCTACTAATAATGAGCCACAATTCCAATTTATGTAGTTACGAAGCAGTGGACCAAAGCGATCATGACGTATCAGCCCGTACGTGGACCGCTGCTGTGTCCCTGCATCCCTGCATTAGTATCCACTTTGCCTCTCAGCACATGAGGCGAGTGCTTGTTAAGTGTTTATAGATCTGCCACCATGGGTCCAGGGAAACAATCACATTGGAAAAGGCTTTTCATATCTTTCAGCAAGGCTGCATCAGCAGATGAATCTTTTATGAGAATGCTCGTCAATACGGCGGGTACCAACAAGCTCTGCCATGCTCCTGCACACCTCCATGCACACGTGCAGTTTTCTGCAGAAGAATTTTACCAGCCTAAAGAAGAAGACAGCAACGTTTTTCTTCTTTTGGAAAAGAGATGCAAGGAAGCAGGAGAGGCCTGGTTTTTGGCTATAAAGGAGTATTTCTTTTTATCCAGTAAAACCCCCTCGAGAGTCCATGCCAAAATATTTTTGAACAGAACTGCTTCTGGATGCCCACATGATGCTGCACAGATTTTTCTACTTGCCTCTGTGCAAATGTGAGAAGCAGCTCCCTCATCGTGAATACTACCAACGTGAACGATGCTCTTAGTTATATTTATGATTGCTGAAGGGACTGATGATATTTTCCGTTTGACAGGAACTGGATAATCTGCACACTACTTTCCCCCTCCACACTTTGGCAATGTACATTAGTGTACAGAATGTTTTAATTCTTTTTCTGTTGCTGTGAGAAATATAAAAATAAAAGAAGTCCACAGCTATTATCTGATCATTATGCTACGGAGCAACGGCCGATATCTCTGACATCCAGGCCAGAACTTCCCGTGCTGTCTGTAGGCCACTGTTTGACTGCTGGTACATTTTAACACGGTAGTAAAAAGCTGATTGTCCGCACACACTGGCCAGTGGTTTTAAACTGCAACCGCTGTTGTTTGATGGCATCACCAGCTCAAATGTCGAACAGATATCTCCCCGTTCATATGCAAATATCTGTCTCTAGAGGTTACATACGTGTTGGCTGCAGAAACGTTACTATTAATACTTTCAACCTTCCAACTTTTCAGCCAAGCAACGATTCAAAGAACCGCCAGACAAAGAAGGGATGAAGTACATTTATTAGCGCTGCCTGGTTAAATGACCCTGTGGTCACTTTTTACTTTGTGTTTTTTTTTTATTTGTTCTTGTTGTTGATGATTTTAGAGGAGGCTCTGGCTTAGATGATAAAAATGCCAATCAGAAGGCCAGCACTTCGATCCCTGGCCTCTGCACTCCACAAGTCCATGTGACACTGAATCCCACATTGTCCCTGATGCATCCATCTCTGTGTGAGTGTGCAGCAGAGAGAAGTGCTGCATGAGAGAGTGGGTGAATGTGACTTGTATCTCTAACCTGACCTGCAGGATCAAGAAGACGAGAAAGACACATCAGAGCTGCACTCCATTTATTTGTTGTTGTTGTGCTTCACCCAAAATCTTATTACGTTATCTGTGTGACTTATATTCGGGACACGCAGGCAAGTATCGTTTGCAAATCTGACGGTGAGTCTATAGTTGGGTGCAGAAGATAGGTATGCCAGGTTAAATCAGAAAATCCATAAAAACTCAAAAAATTAAATAAACAAATAAAGGCTGCCAATCCATCATTTATCCATGCATTGGTTATCTAGCCTCAACAAAGGACAACAGGTGAAAGGGAAATGTAACTGCCATCGATCCCTTTTTAGGACCATTATTATCGACGATGACGTTTAAACTTCAAAAGCGATGGTGGCTATGAAAGCTTTCCATTCTGCTGTGTCATTTAATGAAGTTTCCAAATCTCGGTGTGACACCAGCGACGGCTTACAAACAGTGAGGTAGATGTAAAGTGTTAGTCTTATGGTGAAACTGCAAAATGGAAGAACATGTTGCCATAAATTAGATGATAAAAGATCCTACCATGGGCCTTTAACTACACCATATTGTGTAGTTTTCTTTTTTTAAGTAGATGACAGAATTTGACTATGTTGCTGGTAACTAACTGTGATTTAAAGTGTATCGATGAAGCTGAGGTCGCCTCTCGTCGGCTTATTCACTAGTCACAGCCAATTAGAAAGTTCAAATGATTTTGTGTGTACGCGAGCATACATGTATGGGTGTGCGGTACGGTGTAAAGCTGCCCTCACCACTGGGCTCTCCATGATGCCTTTGAGGAAGATGAGATCCAGGTCGTTGGCTGTTGTTGAGCTCGTGCTGTCACTCAGTGTGTCTAGGGCCTGATGCATGGCTGCAAACACACACACACAGAAAAAAGAGAGGTTTATTTTAATGCAGTCTCTTCCCCATTTCTACAGTTACTCGTGAAAAAATAGAGAAAACAAAGGAAGGGGAGAGAAGGGGAGAACATTTATAGAGGAAGGTTGGAGGGAGGTTGAGAACAAAGGAGAGGGGGAGACAAAAGTGGAGCTGCCTCACATCCTTTCCCAGGCAATTTCATCCTTGTCAGTCACTCTGCTCATAAGTCTGTCAGAGGCGACAGTAACCTTCTCCTGCAACTCCCGACTTCCTTCCTCTTGGCTACTCACATGCTCCTGCACACGCTCGCAACTACACACACCAACATAACAACAACGCAGCTGCAGACATTCCTGAAAGAACAAACATTTCAACATTCCCACGTGCTTCCACCAAACTACACTGGACTGATGCGGGAGCTGTAAAGGATGAGATATTTAATATTTCATAAATCAGAAAACAACATTTCTGACGTTATTTTTTCCGGATCATAAATCAGCCCCGGTGATAAATTCACACGGGAAAGGATGCGGCTTCACTTCAAAAGTTGTGAAGTCTAACCAACAAAACTCATTCCTCAGAAGGACAACCAATCAATCAGGAGGTGCAAGGTGATGTCGACTATTCAATAAAGAGCAGAGGGGGTTCGGCGCAGCTTCAAAAGACTTCGCCAGACTTGGAATGTGAATCATTAAAGTAGCAAAAACACTAACATCCCCCTACCAGCAGGCATTAATCACAGCACATACACAGTCAGAAGAATCGTAGGGTTTTTTTTGTTTTTTTTATTCATGGGGAATATTCTTCTGCTATAATTTACTTACAAAAAAATGATGTATTTGCTGTGTGAGCTAAAAATGCGCCCCCCCCCCCCCCAGCTTTTAATGTGAAAGATGGAGGCAGTGTGTCGTCTGCAGAAAATCCTTAGAGCTCATCTCCTTAAAAGGATGCATAAAGCACTGAGACATTACGGCTGATAATGAATTCTGTGAATGAAATCCAACATTTTGGACCTATTAAACCTTCACAAAGAAACACGACACAAAGTACTGTATGCGTGATAATTGATTAACAACAGTCAACAGGGGCAGAGCCGAGGAGGCCGTTTCTCAAACAAGTCAGCGTTTCTGAATTAGAGGCGTTCTTCATGGACAGAAAGTGGCTGAAGACATGGGAATGGGAATTCTTCAGTTACAAAATGTGATTGTGCAGAGATGTGTTTACTAACCAAAACTAACGTGGCTCTATGGGCCAATATTTCTGGCTGATATCAGATTATACTGACTGACATTTCTTCCGTTAACTACACGTATCACATAAATAGCCTTGAAAAGTTTTATCTTATTCATTTTGTTAGTTTTGGGGGGAGGGAGCAGTAAGTGCAGCTTGGAAAAGTACAAATTTCCTTCCTAAAAGAAAACATATTATGACTGAAGTTCTTTAAATTCCAATGCCAACATTAGAAATGCTTATAGATTCTGCCAAAAATACGTTCATGCATTTACAGCTGTGATTTTCGTCAACAAAACCCCCCCAAAGATCTGAACGATACTGCCTTGCAACTTCCTCAGACAAACAAACCCTAATGCGGATAACAATTATTGCAAATATACAAAATATTAATATAAGAGCAATATAAATTTTATAAAATGATATCGGTATTGGATCAGTACTCCGTATCGACTCATACTCAGATATCAGATATCAGAATCAGAGAAAACACAGTGAAAAATCATTTGTACAGCCTGTAAAATAAATTTAAAACAGCATTACTCTGCTGAGCATGCTCAGTGTCCGAATCTAAGAAACCCAAAACAAAACTAGAGGAGCACATCACCTGCAGCCGCTGCTATCTTTGGTTGCTGATTGAGTTCGTGTGTGCTGTAAGGACAGTTGTTGGGAAAATTTAGCCAAGCAGCAGAGGTTACAGATGCAACTTTATCACTGAGTGTAATACAACTGTGTAACTAAGGCTTCGCCTTCTCTTCTTTACATATATTATTCATACACTTCACTATGTGCAATATTTGTTTTGAAGCTGGTAGTGTCGAAGTGTGTGCATGTAGCCACGATCTGACACAGCAATCGTGAGTAACACTAGAATATGTGAATTACATAAACCAACGTTAAATAGTTGTGTTTCCCGTGAGCCAAAGAGGAGCAGTAATGAAAGAGTTTTCAATTGTCCTCTCATCCAGAGGACCGAGAATTCCTCGAGCAGTTTCAGGGATGTGTGGGCCTAAGCGTCCTCTGCAGACAGTAACCAAAACAAGCTTAAAATCAAACAGAAAATGCCCTTTAATCCCCTTACAATGACCATATCAAGGATATCAAGTAGGAATGCACAAGAGCAAAACTTTTTGAATATTTAGCCAGGAAGAAAAAAGAAAATGATTATTTTTTTACTATTCAAATATTAAGAGCAGAATAGAGAAGAACATTAACAATCAACTGTAAGTAATGTACAGTATGTTGCTTTTCTTCTGCTTCCCTTTAACACCAGCGTGGCTCCTGCTGGAGAGATGCCCGATCATCAGAGCAGCAGGCTCGGTTACAGGTTTACAGATCCTGCATAATTCTCTTTAATCACTGTAAATGTATGCCATTGTTGTTGCCACATCAGCACTTTTTCCTGTTCAGCCTGGACTCAGCTTTGCCCGGTTGTGTGTGGAAGATTCCTGCCTCCGCCAAGGAAAGAGCTAAAGATGATATGAGTGATTAATGATGGGTTTTTTTGTTTTGTTTCTTTTTTGGTAGGTGTAAGCTGTTTATAAGCTTTCGCTCATTCAAAAACCTAAAAGTCCAAGTCTGCATGTGTGGTGCAGCTCCGGTTCAAAACCGAGATGCAAACTGCAGCGCTGGGTTGGATGTGCTCTCAAGCACCACTGTTTTATGGTCTTTTCTAGATTCTTATTGCACTTTCTGCCTGATGTTAAGACTGTCTTGGTAGAGTCACACATGTCAGTCTCAGTCTGGCCAACAGTCCAGATGAGAAGAGCTGCCTTATTGAAATGGCTCAAGGATAATGGGCTACACACAACCTCGGGAGTGAGGAGTTATTAAGTCACAAGAGGGAAACGGACTGGAGAGAAATACCCTTTCCAGGGCTGACTGTAGCTGGGGTCGATCTATTATTCATAGAGATTAAATCAAACTTGATTCTCTTCCTGGCTCTCGCAGCCTTTCTTTTCTGTATAAGCACTAATCATTGTTAAATTAAGGGTTGCTGTTTTCATCTTCTACTGCATGCATCAAAAGCTAGAGAAGATTTACCTTGCAGATCAAAAGTGTACTCTCGAGGTCAACATATAGCAAGAGTACCTATTTCATTTCGAAGTAACTTTCTATTTAGCATTCATGCAGAATACTTGGTTTTGTGTGCTTTTGCCGTCCAAGCAATCCATCCTTGTATAAACCTGCATCTCCCTGTGAACTGTGCAGCAAGATTTAAACTGCTCTTTTTTTTTTTTTTTTTTTTAAATCACTGACAGACTTGATCTTTGTTCAGCTCATTCCTCATATCGGTGCCAAAGTTGCATTTTGTGTAATAAAATCCTCAGATTTTTCGTATTTTTTTCATCCAAAGTCATTTTTTGCTTCACTGGGTTTGAATAACCTATATCTCGCAGTGGAACTTGAAAGAAGTTGTGACGGTTCATTCAGCAGATGAGGGCTTAAGCGTGCAAAAAGGGACCCAGGTGTGCCAGCAAAATGAACCTACATGTGCGCCAGGTACTCAACTTAACTATCTTGATTAAATCTTTCATGCTTGAGAAGATACAGGATGAAGACATTAAGATCATACATTTAAATAAAACAATCACCTGTAGAGAGTGAGAGAGAGAGCGAGAGCTCTCAGGTACCACACTGACTACATAGCCATCAAAGAGTCATTTATCCCAAACTGACGTTCATTGTCACTAATTTTCAATATAGTGGCGTCCTTCATCACTTTTCATCCAAAGAATCCAAATCAAAGGTGCTTTTGTGTGTTAAAACCACAGAACAGACCTACTGCTCAACCTCGAGGGGGATTACAATTAAACCCAATGTCACAGAGGCGGCCAGACAATCTGGGCTGTTATTGTTGGCGGTTAGAGCGCAGCGGGGTCCGCCAACCTCTTAGACAACACTTCATTGAGGCCGTTCTGTTGCTATGAAGCACTGGTTAGGTAAATGGAGATAAGATGCACAGAGCAGCTGAGGGAGATGTGGAACACGAAAGAAGATATGTGGGAGAAGCGCTCGTGTTTTTGTTTCTCCATGTTGAATCCTCGGGGGGCTTTAAGCACAGAGAAGTGCAGAGTGCAGCTGATTCTCTCCTCCCACTTTTTGCCTTAACAGTTTGGTCTTGAGGAAATACTTGAGGCAAACAAAATGTTTTAAGTGAAAGAGGTCCTATAAGCAGCAGTCGATGGTAAATTGTCTGTAAGCGGCGTAAACTTTACATGAAATGTGTCGGTTGAGAAGCGATGACTCCTGTTTTGTATGTTGTGTGTGTGCTTTTTATTTCTTGTCACTGATGATTTGCACCCCGATGAGTTGAGTTTAGCATCCTCTCAGACGTTCCCCTTGGTCCTGTTTACACCTGGTGCAAACATGCATCCTGGGGGACCCAATCACAAGAGGAGAGCAGGAGTTGCATCATTTCACAGCAGCAATTTAGAAAGCAGCTCTGCATGTGTTTCAGCAACATGCGATCCGATCTCATCTCCTCATTCTACAGGCAAACATGCTGCAGCAAACGTCTGTTTCCAAGGCTTTAAGTAGGAAGTCGTTAGTAGGTTTCCAAATGTGTCTGCAACATCTTGACTAACAGTCAGGAGCCTTAACAGTATTATCAGATCACGTGTTTACAACGTTGACGTCTGAGCAGCTGGATCTCAGTGTGTGTTCAGTGTGTCTTTAGTGACTTCACCCCATTACATGGACTCGTTGTCAGTGGAGTAAATGAACATATTTAAACAGAAATGTCACAAAACGCATAGGAAATACAACCCTGTAATTGCAAGCCCATCATTACTAAGATTGCTTAATGAAATATATCAAGCTGAGTTATTGCCATAAAAAGTGATGTCATCTCAAATATACGTTTGTTTTTATTTTTTCTCATCGGTTTTATTTTCATTACTGAAATGAAAATGAAATGAAACAAGACCTTGTGGTTCACAAAGTTCAGATTTCTGCTTTGGAAATGTGGGCCGACGACGAGCATATTTGACTATGTTTTCAAATATAAAGAAAGCGTTTGGAGAAATGAAATACAATAATGTTTATAATTATTTGTAGATCATTTCATAGAGATACAGACGTATGAAACCTTCTCAGCTGCTAACACGCAGCCTGTCTCCATCGTTTGAATTGTCCAGATCTCTGTCCATGAGAATCCAAACTTTTCACGTTTCATCGTCAAAAACACCAGATTTTCTAAATTTTACGATAAAATATACAAATCAATCAATTAACAAAACCCAACAACTAAAGATAGTCAAGCACTTACAGTGATAACTCCAACGTTTCACATTTAATCTATATAGTCTGTTAAAGTGACAGAAAAGAGCATATTCAGTCTGCTCCTGCCAGCACACAACAGAGCCCCTCCAGGCTTCAGCAGAGATTATTAAAGAGTTTAAGGTAGTGCTTAGATTTCATTTTATCACCACCCCTCCAGCGAAATACAATTACTATCAATCTCTCAGGTGGCAAAAGATTAACGTTTAAGAAGGTGGAGAAGAATGATGGTGGATTGGAGTCTATTCCACTGTGGTGTGTACTTGAACTGATGAATCATTAATGACTGAGGTATATGATTAATTTGTCCTCGGGCTCAGAGATTCATGATTCCTTCCAACCTAAAGCACTTACAGTGTAATCCAACCACTTCACAAATTCAGTCGACATCAAAGAGCATTCAGAAATACAACAAATAAAATGCGAGCGCTGCTGTCGTGTATGTATGCTGAATTCTGATTTAGCGAGACACATGAAAAGGATGTTAGAGCAGGTTTCAATGGAGCTACGTCAGCTACGTTCACGGCCTCTGCTTCCATGGAACCGGATCGGTAATTATATGTTATGACAAAATAGGCAACCGTTTATGCAGTGGGCGTAAACCCCTTGAAAGCACTTTGTGTGACACTGGTGGTCAACTTGTGCAGACAGATGAAACGACAGGAAGGGCAGGATGGAGGTGCTTGTAAAAACAGGCCTTTTATACACTTTTTGTACACATACAAAGACATTTTTGAGTCTTGCCGGAGGGTTAAAAATGGTCATTTTGTTTGACGTAGCTCCATCGTCCCCCGAGTTAATATAAAATTTGCTGCAAACACTTGTTTCATTCTCACTCTCACTAACAGACCAAACGACTCCACACAGAAATATCTTATTCTCAAATAGTTACACCTCCCTAGTCTGAAGTTTGGCAACAGACGTCCCTCTTTTAGGTGCAATCTCACGCTGAATCATGCAATAAACTGGTCCAGGTTGTTAAAGCGCTGCAGCAGACGTAGAAACGCAGAAGCAACGTAACGGCCGGCCAGCGGGTCGCACACTCAATTCCAAAGTACAGCAATTACTGCATAATTAAAAAGTTTAAAGTGGTGATAGAGACAACAATGCTGGATAAATCTTCTCTGTGTTGCGTTCTGTGACATAACAGGCTCATGCAAATAGTTTGCTTTTGCTTTGTACTGCTTTTTATAAATCTATTTATTTATCTATAATACGACAATGCGGAATCCACCTCCTCCTCATGAAATATCACTGAAAACAAAAGCTGGTTTATTATGACGAATTAAAAGAGAGCTGTGTGAAGTATGCGTGGGCTAGAAAACTGTCCACCTCTGAGCGACAAATCGGTGTGCATGTATGTTGCTTGTACAGGTTTGTGTTGTGAGTGGCTCTCATCAGGCCAGCGTGAATAGAGACAGCAAAAAAAGTTTTTTTTAACAGTGTGCTGCACAGCTTCAGTGATGCAAATCACATTGACTTCACTCAGGTCACTGTTGAGAAGGACAACTGCATACTGAGATGAAATGAAGATGTTTTGTGCAACTAATGTTATGGAAAATCAGTGCTGCTACTGGTGAAGTCTCTGGGGGAACGTTGTAATCCTGACCGCCATTCGGTGAGTCCCTGATATTCAGTCAGCAGGACAAGCGGCTTTAAAGTTGGCATTTAAGCCAGCATGCTGGTGTCTGCGCCAGACTGTCATGATATGGATGTGAGATGGAACACCTCATTAGCAGATGGAAAGCAGGAGCGCTGCAGATTGAACTATTCGGCTGAACTCTACAGAGCGTTCAGTGACACCAAAAATGACACTTGTGTGAGAGATGACCCATTCCAGACGGTAAAAAGCAAATCAAACTGGTGTTGCACCGATTCAAGAGTGCATTTTACATTCTCAGCAGTTGTAACGATGTAGTAAAAAGCTGTGGATGGACTTTACTTTGCTTTAAATAAATATAACAGAGGGATGTCATGCCAATATGGCAAATCGCCAAAGAAGGTGAGTAACTTTATTCTTCTTGGTCCCATTACTGCTCCGTGATATGAGTTGTGAAATGCACTGGAGAAACATTGCAGTGAGAGAAAAGACTTCTGAGGCCATCAACTCTTCTGCGCCCAGTTCAAGCGCCCGTAACGGCGCGGTGGCATTTCCGAGGTGCGTGCTGAGTGGCAAGACTTGCCTATTGATGAAGGTCACCACTGGAGACAACACTTGTGACATTTGTTGACATTTTGCAAATGCACAGCAGCCTCCATCACTCCATACTCTCATAGCCACAGAGTCTGTACAAGGGACTCCAACACAAGCGAGTTGATCTACGTAAGTCTTTGTTTTCACATGGACTGTATATTTGCTCACCGTGCAGCAACTAATGAAAAAGCAGAGACGAAATAAGAGCCAGAGTCGCCACATTACCAAATACTCCAACTAGAAATAAAATTAAATCATCCCGTTCTCTTGAAATCCACTGATTATGTGGGAAGGTCTAATCCAGCCGGCAGGCCGAACCAAATGATCCATCATCTGTGTTTGAACACTGATTCATTAGCCCAGAAGAGAATATTTCTAAAAAATGAGAAGCTTTCAGGGACTGAGAGGCTGTGCGTGGTGTAATGTATGTGTGAAGAAAGGGTGAAAGTCAGTCACTTATTTGAAAGTTGTGACACTTTCAAGCGAGCTGTGTCTGATCAGAACCCTGTTGCATATGAATGACCCCCTACTTACTCACAGTGAATGTGCAATACACTGGAGGCTTGCCTCTCTCTATTTCTAACACAAGCACACGCGGATGCAGGCATCCCGAACTGGGGGACAGGGATGCTTTGACAGAAAATACGATTCATTACGGCTGTCGCTGTTGCACTGTCAAGCTACAGAGCAGAAGATATTTTGCAGCACACTATACTAGGTGGCAAGCAGAGGGCTTGGCAGCGCCACAACTGTGCTTCTAACCTTGTTTCGTTTTTCGTTTTTGAGAATATTACCCCTACATGGGATCCAGAGATGTGTTAACACATAAGTTGAAGGCATACGTGGGTCAAAGCGCTAGTGTGAAAGGAACGGCACTCACTGCATTATTGTTAGGTATGCAGTCCCATCCAATATTAATGAAACCCATCAATTATGAATGGGAAGTATGGTTTTTCCCATGCTGTGCAAGCAAACAATATTTAGGCATCATCATTAAGTACATCAAATACAGATTTGCTTTATATAGAGTCCACTTATTCAAAATACCTTTTGTGTTGTCTCCTTATAAAAAAACTCCTCTTATCTCTGTTGCGCTCTGTTTAAAATCCAGGCTTCTCTTTGCAAATCAACTGAAAAGCAAAACGACATGTTTTCTTCATGAATGTAATGATTTTGACTGAATATTGGAAAACAGCCTTTACACTGCGCTGCCTCAGATGCACCACACACAGCCTTGGGTCCTAATGTGTCTTTGCTCATCTTCATCATAACGATGAGAAGCAGGTGCAGCGCTAATTCAAAAATACAATTATCCATCAAACACCAATGCATACTTAAGCACAGAGCTGCCTGGAAAGGTTCATTTCCACAACGGTTGAAGCTTCCAAATGGCAGCTCTTCCCCAAACACCTGTGTTCTTACCTTCTCCCACCAACTTGATATCCAGGCCCTCCAAGGAGTTGGCTGAGTCTCCCTCCTCCAGAGACAGCCTTCCAAACAGGCTGCCAGCCATGCTGAACAACACCTCACTACGGGACACACACTCACAGAAACACACCCAGTGCTCTATCAGAGGCAGTCTGGGAGAGTTCTCCCTCTCCCTGTCTGTCACCGACTCTCTCCTCTTACTGCCAAAGCAGCTATCCGCTCCTTCCTGCGCCTCCACCTGCTCTTGACGTGAATGTGTAGAGGATACGCCTGGCTGAGCGTCTCCTCTTCTGCATGAATGAAGGGAGACGAGAGAGGGCTGCGTGCACGAGACAAGGAGGGAGGTGGGGGCAGTGGGAAAGAAAAGAGGGAGGGAAGAATGATGCCTGCTTGAGGAGGAGGGAGAACAGCAGGCCGGAGCGTTTCCTCCCCTGGTTGCCCTGTTGGGGTCAACTGGGAGGAAACGAACAGCAGAGGGTTGGCTTGTGGGAACGGGGCGTGTTCAAGCAGGTCAGATGTTATAATTAGGTACTCCCCTCCATCATCAGCGGCTATGTTTATACTGGATGAAAATAATGTGACATTCACAAGCATCTGCAATTTGTCTTCAGTGGAAAAGGGTGCGATCGATGGTCGCAGCTCGAGCTGCCAGTAAGTCTTCAGCTTTGAGCACTGCTAAGTTTATTTTCCCTCTTATTTATTCAGATAAGACCAAAGTGAGTAAAACCCAAAACAAGACATATCGACACAAACACTTCATTCAAACTGTCAAACGATTTAAGGGGGATGACTTGTTTGTATCCTGGCATCACGGAAACCTCTGAGTCAGCCAGGAATTTTACTGTATACCGAAGTGTTTTAGTGTCAAATGTGAGGTCATCTGCCAGCAACAGGAATGTGATCCCAAGATCACCAGCAAATGGGCTGTAAAATTCAAATCAAAGGTGACTCTTGTCAAACCCTTCGGCGAATCTGAACAAAAAAATATCCCTGCTGAAAATGAAGCTTTTGCATCTAAAAAACTGATGGAGAGGACACCATTGGACCGCTCCGGTCCTCCGGTCGCCGTCCTCTGCTTACTCTAATCAAGACTGGCTCTCCACCCACTCCACGCACGATTCCACTTTCCACGGATCTCCTTCCCTACCTCTTCCTGACAGCTTACGGCTCTAATTTATTATCGCAGGATAAAATCCTTTAAGGGTTTCAGCTCTGGATAAAGCCCTGTGGTTTTTAAATTAAACCAGGATTCATTTACCAGACATATGCTCATGGACATTTAATCATTTATCTGTCTGTCTTGATTACTGTGTAATGAAGAAATATAAATGATGGTATACTTGTTTACAGCACGCATCATTTTTGCACTAAAACATAAAATCCGATCCGATACTTTGACAATCAATGAAAAAAAAAAAAAAATTCCAAATTGCACACGGTAGAAGCTGCTGCTCCCTGGATGAAAATGCAAATATTCACTGCTGTTTCGTAGGCTGTATGAAGGTTTTAGGAGGTCATCTTGTGTGTTGTTGGGTGCCAGAATGGTAAAAATATTGCTAATGGCTCCAAATTAAAATTACATACCAAACTCAGCTCTCTTTGGTTGAAAAGCAAAGATACCGTCTGGTTGTCCATCACAGGGCCACAAGCAGACAAACGTCTGACAGACAGACGCATTCAGACTGTTCTGGCAGCCCACCTCCACCCAGGTGTGTGGAAGACACTCAATGGATTCATTTGTTTAAAATAAAACACTTAATATAAGGAATTTATACACTATTATAAGATCTCCCCTGTGCTAAAAAAAATCCAACTTCCTGGCTATAACAGCTTCCTTGAAGCTGTTATAGCCACAAAGGGTGGACTGACGTCATATTGAACCCTATGGATCAGGAATGGGATGTCACTTAAGTTCATATGTGAGTCAAGGCAGGTGAGCCAGTACTTTTGGCCAAACAGTGTATGTATGATTTATTGGTTTGTGGGCTGAATGGTTTGGTTTGTGTTTTTATCATGTAAATAGAGTTTTCTTTGAAACAACATTGCAGGTCAGTCATTTTTGTCTTTTGAGTTTATTGAATTATTAACTAGTCTGGTACATTTATCAGTATAATCCTGCAGGGAGCATCGTTAAGGCCTGAAGGACTGTAATACTTGCTACCTTTCAGCTTGGTTGTTACAGTGTGAGAAAGTCTGAGTACCTGAAGAAAACCCGCACAAGCACAAGAAAAACATGCAAATTCCACACAGAAAGCCAGGATTTGAACTAGGAACTCGCTGCTGCAGCTGGAGGGAGGTGGGATGCACCCTGGAAAACCCACAAAGCCAAACTCCACATAGAAATGTAGGATCCGAATAAGGCATCGCCTTGCAACACCGCTGCTTTGCCAACAGACGTCAATATATTTAAAAAAAAAAAAAAAAGCTAAACTGGACACAGAAAATCTTCCAAACCCTTCCAAGACACTCTAAAGATGATTCCAAATTAATTCCTCGTCTGAATATTTCAGGACTCAAAGATACATGGTCATTCTCAAGTAAAAGGCTCCATTTTTTAAATGACTATTTGTGTGAAAGTTTGTGTCTGCTTTACACTTGTGATGACTTTGAACCTTGCAAAGCACATGACAGCAAATCCTTGGAGGCTCGACTGATATAAGAGTCTGAGACTGAAGTTTTAGCACTCCATTAGCCAGCTCATTAAGTCACATTAGAAGTCGGGAGATGAGATACAGTACACGTCCTGAGTGCGGAGCGTAACCGCAAACCCGTCAGTCTCACCTTCCGCATGTGTCTTTTCCTTGACGCCTCTCTCTCTCTCTCTCTCTCTCTTTTTCTCACTCACCCGCCATGCACGCACATACGGATGCTCTTATCAGAGATGAGCCGAGACACTTACCAGAATCAGAGCTGGATGTTGCCACGGGCATTTTAAAGACGAGCTCCTCCCAGTATCCTCCACAAAACTTGTCAGTTCAACTGCAATAAAGAGAAGTGCTGATTGTGAATATAGATGCGAAAAACCCTTGAAAGAAAAAGTATTGATACAGAACTGAAGCTGCTGAAATAAGGGAAGGTGTTATGTTGTTAGACTGAGGTTTCTAAATTTAACAGAGGGATCATTCATAAACCAGCATACACAACAAACATGGTAGTACTGTCAGTAGACAAACTACTTTTATTTAAACCCGTTACCACAACTGACTGTATCAATGTCTAAAAATAGCAACGCCAGTTGCTCTGGTAACATCCAGTTGTAGCCATCACCTCCGTTGGGAATGCAATTATCAACAGTTGTAAAGTCGGCCCGTGCAGGTGAATGAGTGGGAACGCCGGCCAACTTCAACTCTAATTGATCCGTTTAACATCAGGCGGCAGGGAAAAGTAACAGGTTTCGCAAATGAGAGAATTAGATCCAAAACAAAGTGCTCCCCACGCCATGGAAAATTTGCTTAATAACCACACAAAAAAATAAAAGCAAAGACATTTTTGGAAATGGAACAATCGATAGACATGAAGTTGGTGGATAGAAAAGACGGGAGGGGAAAGACGAGATGGTTACGTGGCTGCGTGGAAACACGAGGAGGGGTTCAGAGCAGGAATAAAGACGGGGAGTAACGGTGTGGTAGAAAGGAGCACAGCTGACGGGAGCGAGCGCCAGAGACCACCCAGTTGCCATGACAATGGCTATCTACGTTGGAACCGATGCTGTGGTGGTCAAAACTAAGCAGTCACCACAGGGTCAGTGTGTAAATGTGGGAGGCAATATAAATAAAACTGCTTCAGCCTCATCATCTTCCACTTTGCTTCAGTACACCAGCAATTAAATTATTATTAATTAATTAGGAGGCCGCAGCGGTTCTGATGCCCCATTATCTACTTCACTTCTTACAAATTCACATGTGCTGTATTTGGAATACGTTTACCAGAGCTCAATGACTCAGAGAAAAGCTACAATTTGTTTCCTTCATCTTTAAATGAAATGCTTTAGTTTCAACTCGCTTTTTAATCTATTGTGTCACTGCTGGAGGGCAACTTCCAGTGCTGTGTCACTTACTCCTCGTTGCAAAAGGACCCACGGTTCCTACATAACTCTGATCAAAGCGAATAGCGTCTTTAATACCACACAGCAGTCCTCCAGGCTTATCTGGGGCATCCCGTGTTTATTCTGTGAAACAACAGAGCCTGTTAAAAGTATGATGAGGAAACACGTCACCTATGAAGTCAAAGTTTGATGGAGCTGAGCTGCCACCGGGGTAGGCTGGGGGGACGGGAGCACGAGAGGGCTTAAATACATGTATACTCTCAAAAAGGTATTCATGGTAAATGTACCTGTCGTTTGTCAGTCTGGTCAGAATCGGTATTTACACACCAACTGTCATTTTGCTGCAGAAGGAAAAAAACCTGCATGTCTACAACTTGGGGGTCAGTCTGAACAGCAACATTTTATCTCATGTATCTAAACTGCCTCCTCTCTGAGTAATTACCCCTCTCTCTCCATTAGTCAACTCTCACACACACACTCACACACACGAGCCTCCATCCTCCTCACTGTAAAGCAGGAAGAGAGCAGCTCAGTAGCACAGCTGCCATGACATCACATTTACAGCCCTGCTATCATCTCTGCACTGTTGGCTGAAACAAGAGGCCAGCTGTGCATGTCAACGTCTTCTTTTCACCAGTCCTCACATGCCTACAATTTCATTTCAAGCTATTTTTTAAATGCACAAAACCAAATATGTCCATTTTAGGTCTAAAGCATTGCAGCCAAAAGGAGTTATTTGATCTATGATATTTCTCTGTCAGTAAGGATTTACACAAGCAAGGTATATAAGCATCTATTTCCTTTAAGGGTTTGGAAACCATGAAGGGCAAAGAAAGCTTGCGTCTCACACATTTTTGTCCTGAAGCAATGACACAAACAGTGGCTCAAGTGTTTGTATGTCTAGTGTAAAATGCCTTGAGCCATTCTCACACTGAGGCTCCATTAAAGCCTGTAGACATGCTCACGCATACGCCTTCACGCATGCACGCACGCGCGCACGCACGCACGCACGCACGCATGTACCAGCAACCAAACAAGTCTTAATCCACACATGCATGCTGGCGTCAGGCCTAAAAATAACCCTGTGCTCCCACAGGTTCAGCTTCTTTCATTACTTTACAAGGGAAAACTGGCGTATCCAAGACAACCACGAGGAGCTCCATGCCTTTTTTTCCCCCCACCGCTTTGCCATGGCAACAAGGGAAAATGCGTAAAATAATAATAAGTTGGAGCTAATATTGGGTCTGTTAAAGGTCTGTTTGCAACGCTTTAATATTGGGTTTCCCGTAATCTGTGGAAACGTTTGAATCAGCAGCATGTTTTAAACCTGCAGGGCAGCAAAGCAACGTTTAACCCATTTATTACCTGCTGCTCATTCATTTTTAGAAGTACTTTACTTCATCTTCACAAATGGAGTTGAAACAACAGCATCCAAACCTTAATCTCACAGAGAATTTTTGGAAAGTGCTGGAGAAAACTACGCAGAAGTCCAACTCTCCCATAATGAGTACAAGATCTTGGTGAAAAGTGAATGCAACTCTAGGCAAAAATAAATGGTTTTGCAGGAAGGAGATGTCCGTGCGGAGAGAACTTGCAGCCCCCCCGTCTCTGCTTTCGGGTGACTGTGCGGCTCTGGACGCAGAGCTACTATCTACCAACCTTAACGTCACGGGTTTGACGTCGGGCCTCACAGTCCGCACGCCAACATCCTTGAACCACAGTGAAGATCAACGTGATGGGTAAAAGGGAGGGGGCAAAGAGCCGTTTACAATCATCACAGCACAGTGATCTCCTTCGAGGATCTCCGTTCCTTGTTTAGAAGGAGGCAGCGATAATGAAATGAGGAATATGAATCTGAGTATTTCAATATCACTCCATCTCTCAAGAACATATCGGTGTTGAGGCCCAAGTATTACAAAAGAAAACTGACGCATGCTCGTGCTTTTTTATTTACCCGACACTGCTTTTTTGATCGTTTGTTTTTTAATTTAGCATTAAATACATTTTAAATACATTAGAACTAAAAATATATGTGCATTGGAAGAAAGAAAGAAAATCACATGATAAATACAAACACAGCTTTCAACTATCCAAATGCAATTGAGACTGAAGGGAACATTTATCATGCAGTCGTGAAATGTTGTTGATGGATGGATGGATGGATGGATGGAGGGACGGACGGACGGACGGACGGACGGAGATTTTTTCCAATGTTTTGAGAGTTTTGCAAGTCTGGCATGTCAGAAAGCAAATAACTCCAGACTGACACCCCCTCCCCTCACCCACACACGTCAAACCTTGCATTTCAAGAGGTAAGACGGCGTCTTTCACCACAGAATCTCCTGCAGAGAACCAGCCAGGGCCGAACTGTTCTCACATTCTCCAGAAAATCTCTGGCTGTCATGTGTGAAAGTGGCTGTTGACTATTTCATTTTGAACGAGGAGTTGGAGAAAATGCATTTCTGGACCGCAGTCGTACAAAATTGTCTTCTGTGGAACACGATCATGTGCTCGCTGACTCAACATTAATCCATCCAGTTCTTGTCAAAAGATTGCAGCAAGCATTCTCATATCTGGAACCATATTACAAAAATGCAGTAAACCTTAATGACCTATCCCCTGAATATGTTGTCAACACCATCCGCCACAGAGGCCAAAGAGGGCGATGGTTGGCTTGAGCGTGAATGATCAACGCTTTTATGACTGACGCCACAGATCCTGAGGCCAGTACAGATAGTTCTGTTCTGAAAACCTGGCTGTAAGCTGGTTAAAGTTGATTAGATTTCTTGTTGGCTGCAGTAATAAATCAGTCTGCCTGGTAAAGCAGCAAAACTGAACAGTGTCGTGGCGAGGCGTCATGGACACAGCTCATTTCAATATTACTCTAAAAGTGACACCAAACAACTTCTGGTGCTGGTTTTCCGAGTGTTAAAATACAACTCTATAAATGTAACCTATGAGACGTAACATTAGATTCCAGCATTGAGATTCTCAGGTAAGTCAAAGGTGACGTGTTGTGGAGCTTCTCTCATCATTGTGGACTGATGCTCTCAGAGTATTTGAAAATAATTTACAATAAAAATATTTTTCCATTATTTTATAAGGCCATTAGTGTATGACAAGAAGTAAATCATTTCTTTGGGCTGAAAAACTGTCTGCATTCACGGTCATAAGCAAAAATTTGACATTTTCTAATGAAATGTATGCAGCTGCAAGCAGCAATGTGCAGTCAAAGCAGCTTTGCATCTGACAATCACCATGCCAACATGATCTGTTTAAAGTAAAAGAACGGCTGTCCTACTAACAGTTGAAACCTTCCTTACTGACGCGCCCTCCTATGATAAAATGACAGAACAGTCCCGGACAACCTCTCTAAAACTATAACAGCTTGTCTCATGCTGGCATTTTGCACCGTCATGTGCTAATATATCCACACTGTGTGACAGACAAACACGACGGAGACTAGTCTGGCCATCCAAACCCGTTCACGTTGTGAAAATCCTCTCTTGGGAAATGGGCCTGGACACTTTTCAAAACAACCAAGATGACAAGTTGGATTAACAGGTTTTTACTGCAAAACTAACAGCAGTCATTCCATAACGTTCCTGCTCTACATCCAAAATGAAAACCATTTTTGGACGCTTTTTATCGATCCTAGTCTCGTTGCTCCACTCTAGGGCCACATGTCACATGCTTCGTTTCTCTGACCGACCGACCACTGGTGTGCAGACGCTGTTTCTTCTGCATCTGTCGGCATGCTGGCTCCTGCAAATCAAAGTTAAATCCGGAAGAACAGGATTCATTCTTTGTATCAAAGAGTTTATAACAACAAAAATAGGATGGCCGGCCAGGCTGGAGGGAAACGACATTATATAAACTCAAAAACGGTAAGTGACATTTATTATGCTGTTCAAGTGAAGGGAAAATCAACCGTTTCTATAATAAAAGACATTCATCTAAAGGTCTCTATTTATAAAACATTATTATAATAAGAAATATGATATAAGAGGAAGAATATTATGTTAATTTACCTCAAGGTAAATTAACATAATATTGCGATTGTGAGAAATGGGATAATGTCAACAGTCTTGCATCAACAGTATATATCTTATTATTATTTTCCCATTTTAGAGGGTGTACTTGAATCTTTACTTCGCTTTCATAGCTGAAAACGTGCAAATTCTCGACAAAAGAAGAGAATATGAAGTTTGACGACTTATGTAGGAATACTCCATGATTACATAAAATGTCATGTACATGAAATATCAGATTAAATAACTGAAATATTGAATGTTCACTTTTCCCCCTTAAAATGATATTCAGCATAGATAGATAGATAGATAGATAGATAGATAGATAGATAGATAGATAGATAGATAGATAGATAGATAGATAGATAGATAGATAGATAGATAGATAGATAGATAGATAGATAGATAGATAGATAGATAGATAGATAGATAGATAGATAGATAGATAGATAGATAGATAGATTTTTGTGTCCAATCCAGCGCACTTATGCTGCTTAGTCCACGCGCTAAAACATGTGTGAGCATGCGCAATGGCCAGAAACAGGTGCATCCATCGAGTCTTTGTTATAAATATTTCAACACTAAAACACACAGACACACTAAGTTTGTCTCCTTGATTTGGGTTGTCGGTGTCGTCGTTGTGTTTACATGTCATGCGTGTTTCGCAGGAGCAAACAGCTTGAGGGAAATGAGACTTTTGTTTTCCATTTGTTTATTTATTTCCGACGGCAGGGGGTTACTGGCGCGCGCGCCCGAGGTACAGCGAGTCCCCGCGTGCGGAATAGCCGCCACCTCGAGGTACCAGCCATGATGTTTGACCATGAGTGGATCCTCGCATTCATCTGTGGCTCTCACATGATTTTTGTCTCCGCTGTTACCGAAATATAAAGAGACAACAGTAAACTAAAACAATAACATTTCAGCACGCTCAGTCTTGGAGAATTATTCCGCATGTAGGATCCATCTGCGTAGAAACGGGTTTTTTTTTTCTTAATATCGTCATTTTTGCTGTTCAGTTTCATGAATAAAACAGCACGTTACGGCTGCAAAGTGGAGAGAAAGGTTGAAGCGCTCACCTGTTCCGGTCACCTTTATCCGGACGCGTCCCCTCTGTGCTGCGGCGGGAGGGTCTGTGGCGCGGACTCTGGTCTCCTCTCAGCTGCTGAAGCGCAGGAGGTCTTGCTTATTGTGTGCAGTCACTTTGAGAGCAGCGGAGCCACCAGCAGCCCACACAAACTGCTATCTTTACCCACCTAAAACGGATCGCGCGCTGTTACAAATAGCTCCATCGATCCCGAGCCAATCTGCTGCTGGTTCTGTTTCCCAAATGCTCCAACGACGGCTTCGCTGTGTCAAATGCGTCTTTTGCTCTCATGCCCCTGTGTTAAGTTGAAGCCTATCTTCTGCCGTCGATATGAAGCCAAACAGTGGGACCAAGAAGAGTCCAAATTGATAAAATCACGCTTCTTGGTGATATAGTGACATCTAGTGGTAATATGTGTAGTTGTGTTTAACTACAAACGAATGTGAAAATAAGTAAAAAATCAGACGTTTGGATTTTTATTCCACTAAATCTTTATTGCAAAGAGGTTTGTTTTGGGGGGGTGGGGGTGGGTAAAATTATTTACATTATTTTGGTGAAAGAACAAATACATTTACGGACAGAAAAAGACAAAAAGAGAGAGCACGAGAAAGTGATCTGCATGCACATTAAAAAGATTAAGTACATAGAATCAGTCCAGTGTCCAGTGCAGGTTGTCTCTTGAGGGTGCTTTTGGTTCGGGGGTGTAAATAAGGATGGGAGCGATTTGCCGAGTGGTGGGGTTAACGTCACTCTTGTTTACCATGAATCAACATAGTCAGAACTGTAAGAAAAATGAATAAAACATTTAAATTACTTACATTTACATTCGAGTGCAGTCCTACTTCAATGTTCATGTGAGGTGGAATAAAAAAATAGCAGATAATAGCTCAGATGTAAAAACATCGGTAGTTCTACCGAGTAATAAATCAATATTTGTACCACTAAACCATGTACCTCTCATATACTTTAGATATTTGTGGGAAGAACAAGTTCTGCAAGTCGCATGTTTCCTCTACCTATTGTTGTGGACTGATGTTTGTTAAATTTCAAATGTTGCCAATCACCTAGATTGTATATTCTATCAAGGACTTTTTCACAGTGTAAGAATTGGGCTGAGGTGATCTTTCTAACAGTCAGTTTCAGCTTTCAACCCTTGATTCACAGTGAGAACGCTGGACATCTGTGCATAAGTTTTCTCACCGTGGCTCCGTCTCTTGGGTTGAATCTGCCCCAAACAATAGCCACGCCGCTGCTTGCTCAGGGGAGGATCTCTTACCGTACCTGTTGAGAATAAAATACCCGCATATAGTGACTCCAGTCAAACATCAGTGAGAGACCCTCCATCAATCGTTGTCTTTTGTGACTTTGTCTTTGACATCTCTTTATTGAAGAGTAAACCTGCCTAAGTTTGCGCTTAAGTCCTTTCAGTGCAAAGACAGATTCAGCTGGTTTAATTATAGGTAAAGAAACCTAACGTTAGGACGATATTTAGTGTCAATCAAGGGAAATTACACAACCAGAGGAAGCTACCACAACGAGCAATTTAAATGACCCGTTATTAGTCAGCAAGAAATTAAAACACACACACACCCATTAAGTTGTCACAGTAGAAACATGAAACCAACTTCTTGTGGATCAGTATTTTATAATAGCCATTGCAATACAGTTGACTGAATGACCCAAGAGTGCTTTTTCCTTGCTGATTTGAAGCTAGACTTTTAATCAGCAACAGAGAAAATGTGATTTGCTGTGTTTAAAAGCCACGAAAAAGCTATGTGAAGTGATGCCAAAACAAGAGACCTCCATGCTCCAGATATCTACCGTTGTAAACTTGTCCTTAAACCTTGTGATTTTAATCCCTCATAGATACCAGGCTGTAGTGGGTTTATTAATATTTATTCTTCTCTCTGTGTCTTAGTTTATCCAGGTGGTTTTAAACACAAAATGGAAATGAATTAAACTCAAAAATCTGATATGGCTCCTAGGTTTCTTTGCAATAAATGTGCAACCTTGGGATATGTTCAGAACCTTGCTGCAGCATTTGCTTTTTCATAATTTTTCAAGATAAATCTTAAACGCAAAATAAATGAAATGAGTAAAAGACCAAACGAGTTCCCCTGCAGTTATGTGACCCTCCCCGACTCACCTCTGTCTGGTGATGAGGTTGACATAATGCCTGACAGCTGCGTTGTATTTGGCCCACTCCTCCGGCGACGCGTTGCTGCCGGGGCTCTCCGGTTTGGGAGGATAGGCGTCCGCGAAACTGCTCAAACACACCAGAAGGCAGGCTCCGAGCGCTGCAAACATCACCCACGATCTCAGTAGTTTGGCCATCTGAAGAGAAAGAATTAAGTCCGTCACGTATTTCTCCTTTGTGGATCAACTTTTGGTTAAATCAAAGTATAATTTGTGAGATGTCTAATATTTTTATGTACGTGTTCATAAATGCACTAACGTTAAACACAGATTAGACAGTAGTTTAAAAAAAAAAGTCTTTTAAATACCGACATTCAACAGAGTGTCAACATCAAGCAAGAACACCTACTTTTTGTCTTGTCTCCTGTTGCTTTCACCTCGGTGGTGCCCCTGTCCTGCCTCTCCTCTCAGATCACAGGATTATATAGTGAGGGATGGATACCTGATGCGAACTTAATAACACTTAACCACACCCCTCGCTGTAAGAGTAGCGCGTAAATGGGGTAATAATGTTTACAGGAAGGCTGGTGGACACGGCAAAAGTTTAACTGCACTGATCTGCAATGCACATCTGGTACTTGTTGCTTTTTTCTTTCTTTCTTTTTTTTTCTCATATAAACTGATTATACCATCGAGTATCGTGTTGCTCTAAGCTTTTTAACGCTGCCAGTAATTGAACATGTCTTTGTACCATCAGTCAAATAAAAAAGCAGACGATCGAATCCCCGCAGGAATTTCTAAGCTCGTTTCAGCACCCTGGACAGTGCATGTACAAGTCATTGCAACTGGAACCCCGGTGGTCATCAGCTGCCCTTTACCAGCAGCTGACCTCAGACCCACGAGCTTCATGTCTGCATCACAAGGTGCCTCATCTATACTGATGGACCTCTAACTAAGCAGGCATGTAGGACATCCGCAACAACAATATATCAGCCGTCTGAGAACACTGAAAGACGGACTTCACTTGTGAAAAATGACCACTTTGTGAACAGAGAGATGTGAATGTACCAGCTGAGACAACACACCTTTAAGGCCTGATAACTGAAGAGCTTTTGCACAACTATTAAAATGTTGGAAGGTTTAAAGCTGGCAAGTGAAACATTATTACTTTGAACACTGGTTAGGAAAATGGTATTTGAAGTTCTCGGCTGATTCAAACTAATTAAATAATATGGAATTAATTTCCTTCGGGAGCTATGTAGCCTACATTATTCAAAAATTATGAATATAGATTGATGGTACCCCCTTAAAAACATTGTGTACACAAATACCTTTCCGCTATGTGGTACATAGACCAATTTTAATGTAATTGGTGATATTTATGACTGTTGCTGTATCTCCTGTTTATCTTGGCTCTTCATGGTCTGGCTGAGCGATCACGCCTGAAAGTAGCTCTTATCCAACAAGTGCGAGTGCAATCTCTTTTTACGTGTGTGTGCACGTTGTGGGTATGTGCAAACAAGACAGTTCAGATGGTTTTATGCCATGTTCAAAATGATAGTATATCTAGATTTTCTATGTAGGTTTTATTGTCTAATTGTTGCATGGAGCTTTGGGGAGTCTTTATCATTTAAAAGCAATGTGCAACCTGCCATGCTGACAGAGTCACGCAGCCATTAACATTTGTTTGTGACTTTGATTTTGTGTGTTTTAGATTAGCAGATTTCAACCTTTTTTCAGCTGTTGGATGAATACTATGAACACATACCACTACCGGCTCTAATATCTAAATGTGTTTTCATTTGTTTCAAAATGATCTAGTGCAACGACAAACCAAATCTTATCCGCTACATAACTTCATCTGTCTGTCCGTCCGCCCGTATTCTAAAAAAAAAAAGTCATCTTAAAGCACTTTTCACAGAAGAGGAGTCCAATATAGTCAAATCTAAAATTCTGTTCAATTATATTCCAATTCAGTCAACTTTACTATTTACTTCGTTCAGCTCTTTCCACCAAAGTCCAGATTCAAATATCAAATAATGCAGATTTCTAAAAATTAGTCCAGTTAAGAAATCTAACAGACTGTATCAAATACTGAGTAGGTCCTTCTAATAACTATAATACCAGCAAACTATCAGCAATATTCATATACTATTGATGTAATGACACCAAGCACATTAGCCATGCAAACCCTTTGGTTGTGATTGTTGGGATCAAACACGGGAGAAAACGTTGCTGAGATATACAACCAAGGTTTCTCACCAAAATAAAAAGTTGCAGTGAGCTGGTATGAATCCGAGCCACAATGCAGCTTATTCTTGACTGACTGCTTTTGCATTGAATATACAGCTGGGGAGGAACTATTGCACAGCTTGTTTCCCGGCTGCTAAAATACCCACTGATATGATGACATTTTAGAGTTCACTGCATGAAACAAAGAAACTGTCATGTTGTCATAAAACCTTAGAAGAAGCTGAGTCGTTCTGCTGAGTTCCCAAGGGACGCCACAAAAACTCCTTTCATATGCTGTTTATAGAGTCATAAAAAACGATTTTGCCTTTGTCTGCCCCTGAGCCCTTGTCAGAAACACACCTTGATTTAGGCATAAATCCCAGCTGACAATCTGCAGAGACGAGGACGAGAAAAGCAATTGAAGTGAATAAAGTCATGCCATAAAGACTTTACTGGGATTTTGTTATTACACTGTATTTGCAATAATTCGACAGTTGGACTTTGGCATTTTTACACCAACTTATATCCAGATATATATCTATATATCTCTATATATGTATACATACGGTAGCTATTGGGAACATTTAGTTGATTCAACAACAGAAATCGACCTCCTCGCAGTGCTCCTACATCCCATAAACGTAAATGGCAAGAAACAACAATTTGCGCAAGACAAACTCATTAGCTTGCTCCAGTGTTTATAGGTAAACAGTGAAAACCCAACAGTCCCCTGATAAGAGGCACAGTTCAAGTTGTCACAGTTCAATAAACCCCAGCTAATGCAGTCCTGAGGAGCCTCGTGGGCTCCCACGTGGAGGAGAGTGTTTGAGTTGCCATCAAGGCTAAGACAATAACACCAGGAGGAGGCTGCTGACTTCACTTTGTTTGGTTTGACCAACTTTTTCTTAGATAGTGGTACCACGGATGTCTGTAACCGTGTTACACAACACAAAGAGAATTGACATAACACTTTTAGCAGAGGGGAATAACTTGAACTAATCCCGAGGGTGGGAAGCTACTTACTGTATGAACCCACCTGTATTCCACAAATGCAGCTAAAGCTTTAAAAGCTTTTCTCTGAAACCTCTGTTCTCCTTTTAAATGGTAAAACCACCTCCATTTACATTTACATCACGCATGCTGCCATGTCCAAATAGGAAGATTATGTTTGCACACATGCACAGAAGTCCATCTGAGTGTCAGAGCCATCTCCCAGGAGAATGTCTGGCTCCTTCCTGCCATCACAGGCAAAAAGGGGGAAATGATTATGCACTTTTATCAAGCCTTATCTCCAAAGTGGGGGAGCCACTAATATGAAGAGTGCTTTCCACGGAGCTAGGTCTTGTTTGCACAGCTCGGGACACAAAATGGGGGGCTGATTGCTGTCCACTGCCACTGCGCCATAATTCCTAATCATAAAAATCATATATTTCTTCCATGTTAGAAACTTTCAATCTTCTGTAGTTGTGGCAACATCAAAAACAGACACGCTCGCCAGTGCACAAGTCAGCATCGCCTCATTTGGTTGAGCAGCAAAGCAAGCTATTTAGGTAACAAAAAAGATCCCGTTAAAATCTGAAATGTTCGTAACGAGTAGGATGTGGCGTATTCAAGGTGTCAGATGAATCTCTGGCTCATAAACACACATCATCTCACAACAAAACAATTCGAGATCACACCAGATGTGACTCCATGTGTCCAGACTGCAAACATATTTCCCAAAAGCTGTGCAGATTGTTTTTTATCCATCAGGTCCCCCCCCCCCCCCCATATTAAATAAAACACGGGTGATTTAGAATGAATAGGCTACGCAGTCAAATGGTGTATAAATGCCTGCTGCAAACATAGTACTTACAGATAATGAAGTATATGTGGCCACTTGGTCTTCAGCAACTAATAAGTTTTATGCACATGTTACAGATGCATTTAATATAATTTTTTCAATCAAATCTCATTCAATGGTGAGATGAAACTAGAGAAAAAGAAGCTCATGTGAGATTCACCAACCTAAGGATTGTTCTCTTGTTTTTGGCCAACAGCAAACACAGCCCCAGTGTGGAAATCAATCACTCTGATTCTCCAGCTTAGAGGTGTGTGTGAGTGGTCATATATCAGGCGCACCTTTGAAAACCATCAGGGTGGTGATACCGGAGCCGGCTAGAGTTTCGATAAAACATAGCCACGGATGTTCAAGTGATGTCTCATCAAATGTCAGAATCGGCGCTGCGGTCACAATAGTCCCGTTTAAGCTCCTACGGTCTTTTTGGACCTGGTGCAGCATTGGGTCCGCTGTAAAAACTCAACTGTAATGGATTTGTGCTCCAAAGCCTATGGCAGAGATGTTGTCACGCCACTGGCTCCACAGCATTTCACCAAGGTACCTCGAAATGTATCAGCAGTTGAATTTACAGAAAAGCTCAGAACTGCAAATGTGAAGGTCAGCAAGTCGCTGAAAGATTTTAAGGGACAACAAGCAGCCACTGGGTTAATTCTCATAAGGATTTATGCTTTATTACTAATATTTTGATCCAAAAATACTTAATGGATCAAGCACTTAAGTGAGATACTAATTTTCCCTTCAATTACATGACATCAACACAAATCTCAGTCATTTGAACCAGCGTGAGAATGACATGCGAGACACCTCCCGTAACCTGTTATCATCAGTCGGGGCCACATTCCTGTTCAACCGGGCTCCCGCCGGGCTCCCGCCGGGCTCCCGCCGGGCTCCCGCCGGGCTCCCGCCGGGCTCCAGCTTTTCCCTTTAAACTCCGAGATGAATGGTGTTAATCAGCTCATGGGAGCTGTGTGCATCACTCAGCTCCAGCTCGCTCCGCTGTAATAAAGCCAACTGTCTGTCTGAGTAATGACGCTCATCAGTCCTACCAGAGGACCTGACTGAAGACAAACTTTCAGGAAGGCTGGGAAGCAAGCGGAATTATAACCACCACCGGTTTTCTTTTTCTACACCGACTCAAATTTAAAATCTCTTGTTCTGCGCCTCTGTAAATCTGATGTTTTAACAAATTAAATGTACAACAGTCTCGACTTGCAGCAGCTTTTCCACACAAAGAGGAAGGATTTGATCAATTTTCCAACAGCACTCACTTTCTTTTTTATTTATTATTTAACAGAAACATCCAAAAACAAAGCAAAGTCTTTAACTTCAAACAATATTCTCCTAAAACAATATGAACTTTTAAGTACAGTATAAATCAAAATAACTAGAGACTTAATAGTCTATCAAGTTCAATATTTAAAACATGGTAATACATAAATATAAACCAACAACAAAAAAAAACAACTTTCATTTCCATTCTAGTAGATTGATTTCACGTGAAACTGACATTCTGCTTTTCATGGAGACCAAGTCTCATTTGAACTGTGTGAACTGATGTGACATTTTACTTTACAATTCTGGACTGCCTCATCGACTTTTCCCAGAAAAATCTTTACAATTTCTGAGAAAAGAAGAAAATATTTACACGTGAGAAAAGTCACTAATTCACCACGACGGCAGAAGGCTTCATATCAAATGATCATTGTTTTAATTCTGTTTCCAGTTTCTTCAGACTAAGAAAAGCTGCGTTTTTAAAGGTTTCCAGAAGAACCTCAGCTTTCAGACATTGCTTTTATTTTCTTTTTTTAAACGAAGCCTCAGGTTGCGACGGCCAAACCACTACCCACTTCTTTCTCTAGAAGTGTATCTACCATTTTGGGCAAAAACACTTCCAGAAAATGAAAGAAGTCGTGAAAAACTCCTGCGTTGTCGCTGCTAGGCTTGAACTTGAGCACTACCCTTGTGCTTTCTGTCCCTCCCATCATCCGGGGCTGAACTGTGAACTCCAGAGGCTCTTTAAGTTCTGGCTCTTGTTCAGTGATGCAACCTGTGACCTGGGACTCCAGCTCCAGACAGCTGCCCTCGGGCCTGGAGTCTGTGTCTTTGACGAGCTCCCTTCTCACTTTCCTCCTGCCCGCCCACACTATGTGCTTCTGTACACAGATCCACAAAGCAGATTCAGGCTTTCTCATTCTTGGCTTTTTGCCTTGAGGTGACACCGAAGTATCACTGTCAGAAGACAGCCGCCTCTTGGCTCCAACAGCAAATGCACCCTCGGGCCCAGTTTTGTCCTCAGATTCAACACACTCGAAGCTGTCGTTTATTGATGATGTGTAGGAAGACGATGTAGTTTCCATTTCCTCAGCAGCCACAGCTGAATCCCCACTAAACACATCATCTTTGGTTACAGCAAGGTGGCACTTGAGAACAGTTTTCAATACTCCCTCCACAGCAGAGCAAACCCGCCGGAACCACAGGAGCCGGAACCCTTCCCCCGCCTTGTGCAACTCATTCCGCAGTGCCTCGGGGAGAGATGCTGATTTGAAGGGGATGCTGATAGTCAGCTGCTCTGTTTTAGTATTTTGGATTTCCCCCTGTGGGGTAAATAAATGCACCAGTCCCCATGACTTTCCCTTGGTGGACTTGCGCTGGTACTGCAGGCTGCGGCAGTACTTTTCAGCCTCCAGGCATTCCCTCTGGAATCTGTCCTGAGAGCGCTCGTTCAGGTTTCCAGCCACGTTGTGGGAAAGCTCAAAAGGATCCAAGAGATTTATGGGGCCCAGTTTGGGCTGGTGGTGATGGGCCTTGTTGTGCTGTTCCTCTTGCATCACCTCTTCCTCATTAATCTGACCGAGGAAATTTGTGACTGGAAGTGCACGCCCCTCTCTGGGGGAAATGACACAACTGGCAAAGTCAAATTTTGCATAAAAGGAGAAGAAGCCAGCAAGCAGGGAGCCTGGACAGAGAAATCACAAAGGCTGACACTTGGATATGAAATGGAGAGCTCACTTTAAGTCACGTTTAGGCTTCAAGTGAAAAAACAATTATATTATTTTCTTCTTTTAAATATAACTTTCACTTACAGAGGTCCTGGGTGTTCTTGCTCGGGGGCACAGCGATAGGTTGACTGGGGAAAGTGCAGTTCCAGCCCTCAATCACACACTCTTCCTCCTCGCCTGCAAAAGAGAACACAAACCGCTTAAATCTGAATTTACAGTAAAAAAATTAAAAAAAATAAACGGGTCAATTGGAAAAAAAAAAAAAAAAAAAAGAAAAGTTGTGACTTGTGTGCAAAAATCCATCCACTAACAAGTTCTAAAGTTGCTGCTAACAACGTATGCATATGCAATATATGCATGAAGTGGATCAGAACATCTCTTACAGGCCATGTCCTTCAGCTGGTCCACGGTGGGGAGGACTGGAGGCTGCCGGTTTTGCAAGTAGAAGATGATCATCAGTGTCAGAGCATAGTTGTTGAGAAGGGGACCGGCACCACTGGGGTTACCTACAGGTCAAAAGGTTGATGACAGGAAGAAGCTGTAATCAGAAAATGATTGCAATTGGATTCATAGTCTTCAGGTTTGTACGGGTGTAGAGGGTACTTGTGGCATAAACTGTATATTTTCCTCCAGCAACTGCAAAACATGGTGGTGAAGGTGTCAGAACAGTTTGTGGGGTCGGTTATCCACAGGTTTTGTTGGGTATCTTGTCACCTTTTTGTCAAGATTTGGGATGGAAAGGGATTCCTGTCATCGGAATCATCCTAACAAAGCCTGAACATGACATAAATTGCTGCACACATTTTTGCACTGATTCATACTGTGATTCAAAATCTCTTTTAATGTCAAACGAGAACGTTTTAGTCCACATATACAAACACATTTTTTTACAATTTGCTTTGTGGGATCAGTTATCAAAAAAGAGTTTCTTTGTTAACTTATTTTTGAATTAAACCATAACCTTCACATGTCATTAATTCCACCTTCCTCAATAAAAGTTCCCTAAACAGTGTTAAGAATATAGTTCAAAAAGAACAGGTGGTTAACGACCGAGGAGTCAATAGAAGTAATAAATGTGCAGTTTGGTGAAGAAAACCTGAGATTTAATCAGTTATCAGGAGTTATAAACGTGATATATTTATGATAACCAAAGCTTCGCAAACAAGTAAGAAAAAAAAGATGCATCAAAGCATCCATTCTTTGTTTAAGGGAGAAGAGTGTAGCTCTAGTGACATCTATTGACCAAAAAATGGAATGACGTGCAAAATGAGAAAGTGACCAAAACGGGCAAATTCTGTTTAATAGTCTATCAAATAGTAAAAAAAAAAAAAAAAATTTTTTTTTAAAAATCCTACCAGCAAGCTGCTTCTGCTTGGCCCAGTAACGGATGGTGTACACTAGAGGCCTCAATCTGTCCTCTATCCCTGAACACAGTTGGAGAAATCGGGTGTTCCTTACTCCCAACCTAGTGACACAGGCAGAAAGCTGTCAAGTAATGCTGGTCATTTATCACCATGTCTCAAAACTTTTCGTATCAAACAGTGTTGATGATATCCAAAAATTACCGTAGTTAACTGACCTGTTGTTGAGGGTGATGTCCCCGTGCAGGTTCAGCTCGCGGTGATGGAACTTGACGACGGGGAGACGAGCAGTGCTGACCACATGGACTTTGTGCACACTGGGGACGCAGCGTTTCAGGATGGTTGCCACGAGTTCCAGCACCTCAGCTGGAGAGGCTGTGGACAGGTCAATATCTGATAGGATGGAGTCCTCAGAGCAGCAGTCATCTGACATACCTTCACCTGCCTGAAGGCGGAGGGAACAACGTGTTCTCACTGAAGTTACATTCAATAGTTTAAATACACGTTCCATTTTTTAAGTATGCGTGTAAAACTTCCAGACCTGCTCTTTGGTGGATTTGGCTCGGGCTTGGAACACCTTGGTGTTTTCAAGATCCATGAAAAGGTCCAAGTCACAGGAGTGGATGCCAAAAGTGTTGACAGATGACCCAAAAGGCACAATCTGACTGTCTGTAACCCGTAGAGATGTAGTGTCAAAAGAAAGACAATTACTTGCAGTTGTTTTTTAATTATCACACGATACACAAGAGACAATATTATTTCTGTGTTTTACAAAAGGTGTCACCTGGAAAAAACTCCACAAAAACCTCTTGCAGGAGCTGAACCAGCAATCCCCGGGCCTTCTTTTCACCCTCCCCCAGCTGAAATCTCTCAACTACGTACTGCATCTGTGCATCCACCTGAGGAAGAACCAATGACAAAATCATAATCACTCTCAGCAACAAGGCACTTAGTATTGAAAAAACAAGTAAGTAAGTTGTAAAAACAAGCATACGCATGTTTTTTCTAATTAACATGAAAACAATTTTAAAATAAGTGCTGTATACGGATTACTTTCTGACAACATAAATTACCTTTTTTTTCCTACTTACAAACCATATCCTGTTTATATACATGTGTAACTACAACTGACAGCATTGTATGAATAGTACATTGATGTGTAATTTAACTACAATTTCTTTTTAAATGCAGACTAAACCTAAGAATGGATGCTTACAGATGCCAACTGACACAGTTCAGGTTTAAGACGATTGAGAACTTGTTGGAGGTTCTGGGGGTCGTTCTTCTTCTTGGGAATCAGCTTAAACTCCTTCTTTTCCCGAGGTTTGACTCGCAGCTTCAGGCCTTTCATCTGGTGCTCCACACGGGACAGAGCTGCCTGTACGCCTTCAGTCTCGCTGAACTGCACGATGGCATACACACCCTGCCAGTGTAGACAGACACATCACCAGCTCATCGGTCACTTTCTGACTACTTTGACAAAACAATTTGCCAGTTATCTTGGAATGGCTGTTACTCGATGAATAAAAGAACAGGGCTGTGCATGATGTCTTGTAAAAAGGTAGTGCGGCTGTCTAACCTTGTCCTTATCCATGATAATGTCTGTGACATCCCCAAACTGCTGGAAATACTCAGTGATGTCGGTCTGAGAGATTTCAGGTGTGAGGCCACTGGCAAACACACTGTGGTCCTCCTGGGTCTTCCTGGTGGCCCGAACAGTGCTCAGTGTTTGATGCTTCCGCCCCTTCACGTGCTGATCCATGCTCGCCGCTGAACGTCATCCAGGCAATTAAAATGACATTTTTCTTCCCCAACATATACAAGTTACACTACTTCAAACTCACTTGTACATTGCTACATATATTAAATATAGTCAGCAAAATGACAACAAAAATACAACCAACAACTTAGTACTAAGTAATAAGCAGACATAAGATGAACTGATTTTTAAGTACAAACCCAATTCCCCAAAAATTGTTACAATGTGTAAGATATGAACAAATACAGAATGCAAAGGTTTGCAAATCTCATAAACCCATATTTTATTCAAAATGGTTCATAGAAAACATCAACAGACTTTATGTCAATCTGAGATCAGTTGCTGAAGTTCTGGATAAGGAATGCTATCCCACTCTTCTCTGAGTTAAGATTTGAGCCTCTCAGATATATTGAGTGTTTTCTGCTGCACAAAGTGCCAAATATTTTCAATCTGTGACAGGTCTGGATGTGGACATGTCTGGACTGACTGTGGCAGGTCTGGATGTGGACAGGTCTAGACTGAGTGTGGACATGTCTGACTGACTGTGGACAGGTCTGGACTGACTGTGGCATGTCTGGACCTTGGACAGTTTGACTGTGTGGACAGGTCTGGACTGACTGTGGATAGCTCTGGACCGTGAACAGGTCCGGACCATGAAAAGGTCTGGACTGACCGTGACCAGGTCAGGACGTGGATCGTGTTCCATTGTGAATAAAAACCGGGTCTGTGGCGTCTGCAGACGCCGGTACCGCCCGTGTTCCCCTGGACAGGACTGATTCTCCGACCCTCCGAGCCGCTAGACCACAGCGCCGCTACATTAGCATCGTGGTTACTTACTGTTCGGTAAGTTGACGTTACACAGCCGGCAGTGAAACCCTCTAGGAGTCGTTAGTATGTCGCTGTCCGACGACATGATGCCCGTAGTTTAGGGATTTGTTAGAAACGAAGCGAAACCACCAAAACTCCCAGAAGTTCGACCGTTAACCGTCCGCGCGCCACTCAAATCTCCCTCCAGCGTCACCTCCGCGTTGGTCCTGTCCGCCTCCAAATCTGTCCGGGTTTCCCGTTTTTCTCACCCCGTTCCCTTTACGAATCTGATACTATTTTCAAAACACGAACACATTTTAACAATAAAATGCAGACGCCTAAACAATTAAAATCCCCTTAATTTCTTTCTATTTGTATCCAACTGTATGCCAATAACAATAATGGCGTGCAAAACGCTTAGTTGTTACGAGCCCTACAAATAGGCCAGATTGGGAGGTTTTTTTTCATTACCATTCTTGTCGGTATAGACATCGTGCACACGATGTCTGTACGATACACACCGAAATTGGACCTCTGCTTTTAACCCATCAACTAGTTTCACTAGTGAGCAGTAGGGCTGCCAGCATCTGCCAGCCCACCACTGTAACCACCACCTCAGAAGTTGAGACTTGATTAACATAATAAAGAATCATAAAGTTTTATTTAAACTGACCAACACTGCAGTTATCCTACATCAAATTATCCTATTTATGCATCTACAACGATATAACCTTAATCCCGCTGGAACTAATTCAATTGGTCATTATGGTCTTTATGCCATATTAGATTAAAACATCCTCAATCATACTAAACACCTGGTGGACCAACTGCAGCACTTTGAATCCGTCTTCACTTCACTTTAATGTGTACACAGATGTGAATCTGATTACTAGCTCTAACCAGTAAACTAAATAAACTAAATACAAACCTGATGCTTACATGTTCAGTTAAATGCCATTTGATGATTAACCTTAAGCCAGAAAGATCACAAGTTTAAAAAAAAAAATAAATGAATAAATCACAAAAATCTCAGTTATCATAAAAAATTTTTATAACAGCTCTTTGCCCCACAATAAAGCATTTGCAGAACAAGAATAGCATACAATGTATTTAAAACAAAAAAAAGAAAACCTTGAATCAAACATCCCTGCTGAACTGTTTTAAAAGCAGTGCTTCATTTTCAGTCAATAAAACTACTCACTACGATTCCCTAAATACTGAAACATTACAAGTATAAAAAGGAGTAACAGCAATTAAGATGAACAAAAATATACAAATAATCTATTTCTTTGCTGATCTACCTCGCCGGATTTTTGGCTGCGGTTCATCTTCAGCGTCTTGATGGTCCCCCTGACCTCCAGTTTCTGCCGTCACACCAGCATCCTTGGCTCCTCGCCTGCCTCTCTTGACTGGCTGAGCTTTGGCAACGTCATCCGAGAGAGCCTCCTCTTCAGGTTTGTTGGCGTCTTTTGACAGAGTTTTGTTTTTAATATCAACTTGGTCTGCAGGTTTTGCTTTCCTACCTCGAACAGCCTTCACAGGCGTTTCTTTTGGATTATCAAAGACTTCCAGGTCGGCTTTCCACTTGACACATCTTTTGGACTTCTTTGCTTTTTCAGTTACAGTCGTACTTGAATCTTCAGGCAGATTTTTCTGGTCACTGGACACCATGACGTCATTTGCTGCTGGTTCAGCTGGTGCTGGAACAGACTCCAATTCCAGAGCTGTGGTCTCCTCAGGTGCTGCACCGCGATGTGCTCTCTTAGCTGGAATGGCTTGTGTCGCCTCATTTTTCACTGAGGTCTTCACTCCCCGTGCCCTGCCAGGTTTAGTCATTTCAACAGATGGCTCAGATTTGTTCTGCTCTTCAAGTTCAACCTTGTGAGCAGTGGCAGCTTCATCAGTGACAGGTCTTCCTCTCCTACCTCGTTTAGGTTTGTCTGTAGAATCAACAGGGACCTCTTTGGGGTTTTCAGCATCCACAGTGTCTGTGACTGGTTTTGCTTTCCGCCCTCCTCGCTTGGGCTTTGAAGGCACACTCTCCTGTTCTGTCATCACCAACTCAGTGGGCGGAGTGTCTGTCTCTTCAGGAGCAATCATCACCATGGCTTGAACCTCGTCTTTTGATTCTATATGATCTTGCTCAGATTTTCTTGTTCTCCTTAATTTCTTAACAGCCTCCTGGCAGTCAGTGTCTTCTGATGTAGTCTTGACATCAGTCATCATACCTTCCTTTTCCAGTATGGCATTTCTCCCTCTCTTAGGTCTGACGGGAGGTTGAGACTCCAGCTTGGCCTGCACAGCTAGAGTTGGGCCATCTACAGCATCATCAGGTGTTGTCTTTCTTCCCCTCTTGGGTCTCCCAGCAGCAGGAGGAATGGGCTGCTGAGGTTCAGGTTGAGTATTTACCACATGATGTTCACTGCTCAATTCAGTTTCCCCTGGGTGATGCTGAGCTGGCTCAACCGGTATGACTTTGCTTTTGGTTTGTCTGCCTCTGAGTAACTTTGTTGGGGGCGCAGAATCACTTTTCTCCGGACTGGTAGTAATCAGAGGAGCCCGGGGCTCCACCACCTCAGTGGAACTCTCCGTTATCCCTCGTGTTTCAACCGCTGGTTGATCAACTGTGGTTTCCTGAGACTTTGCATTCCTGGTTCTTGTCTGTTTAACAGCAGGGGGTGCTGTGGTTTCCATTTTCCTCCCCCGTCTTCCTCTCACAGGAGCGGGAATGACAGGCTCATCCAACTCCTGTACAGTTTTCTGTTTATCATCAGCTTCTTTAGTTTCAGCCAGTTTTGCCCTTCTGCCTCTCACAGACGCCTTCTGAACTACATCTGTATTCATTTCTGTGACTTTGGAAGCCGATGTCTCCACATCAGGCAAGTTGTCACTTTGAGGTGTCTGGAGTACAGTTTCAACGGCTTCTGAGGATTTATGTTCATGAGTTTCCCCTGACAACACCTCAGGCTGGGCACTGCTGGATTCTTTTTCATCTGTTTTTAAAGATAAGGAGAGAAAAAAAATTTAATATATGAACAGTTTCAAAACGATCCCACTATACATTATTTAGGAAGCTTAGGACAAATTTGCCCATAAAGGACCAAAGAGAAAGATGACATACCGTTTGCGACGTCGGCTTGTGTACCCTCCCCTGTTGGCGGGCACGATGCATCTGGCTGCTGTGGTGCCGATTGTTCGGGTTGTTTACCTCTTCTCCCTCGCTTGGGCTTCTGCACAGCTTTCTCCACTTCACTTTCATTTGCGTTGTGTTCAACGTCTGCTGGGGGGCTCTGCTCACTGTCAGGTTCTGGAGCCGTTTCAATTTCAGTTCCAGCCTCCTGGTCCATTTCAGCTCGACTGCCAGGGGCTTTTTTGGTATTTCTTCCTCTTTTTGGTTTAACAGCAACTTTAGAAGGCTCAGGGACACTTTCCTCCACTGTGGGCTCAACATCTCTAATCTCGGCGGTCTTTGCACTTCTGCCTCTAGTGGTCCTCACAACGGATGGTGCTATGGCCTCAGTTTTCTTCCCTCTTCTTCCTCTGACTGGAAGAGCAGCAGCAAGCTGTTCTGAAGGTTCTGATACTCTCTTTCTGTCATCAGGTTTCTTGGATTCCTCTGTTTTGCCCCTTCTGGCTCGAACAGATTTCTTCTCATTGCTAGGATTTTTGGCAGTTGTATCCATTTCTGCAACGTTGTCAACTGATGTCTCTACTTCAGGTGAGTTTTCATCCAGTCTGAATCGCTGCTGTGGTACACCGTCATCTCCATCCCCCTTAAAGCGGGTTTCCATGGTTCCCGAAGCTTCATTGTTACCGGATCCACTCACCACCTCTGAGTGTTCATCAGCAACTCCATTTGCATCTGGTGCTTAAGGAGGGAATGAGGAAACAAGTTAATATCCAATATTTATCAAATGTATTGTAATACTTAAAATAAAAAGGTTCAGAGTCTGAAGGGCCTCTTAAGGCGCAACACAGCAACAGCCCTGCTGCAATCTGAAGCCTCCATATAATTATTATTTCAACAGGAATGAGTTTGCCATAAGCATGGCAGCAGAGTTAAGGTCATTAAAGTTCAACCCAGTCAGGCTGAAAGCAGCACGATACGACGCATCTATGCAGAAGCAGAAGATAAAACTGTAGTCTTGACATGCTGATTCTACTCATCTAAACTTTCTTTGCAAAGTAGATTGATGCATTTGAAGCACCCATCTTGTCACAGGCATAAGGCGCTGGCATTTGTTGTTAACTTTTGTTTTATTTTGAAGCATCGGACCGGCACATCACCGTTGCTTGTAAGATATACTGCATATAAACTGGGAGCTCCTATTTGCCAACAATTCCATGCTATAATCTAACCTTTTGCTTCAGGACCTTTACAATCCACAGACATCTCCACTCCATCCTGTTTAAAAAAAAAAAAAAAGGATTACTTTAAGAAATCCACAACTATCTTGTAAACACAACAAATTGTGTGAAATTTAACGACCCGACATCTGTAACTAAACAAGTTAAATTCTGTGAAGCCATAGATATTTTTTTTCTTAAGTTTGCGTTTCTTTTTGATTTGATTTTTTTACCTCGTTTGCCTCCATCTTTTCTGTTGGGTCAGTTAGCGGCTCCTCCATGAGCTCTTTAAGTCCGTCGAAGTCTTCCACTGAAGCATCACGCCTCAGCTTTGGTGATTTCATGAGCCTCTGGATTCCAAAGTTCTCCTCAACAGGTTCCCCTTTTTCTTTGGGTGTTCTCATGAGCCTCTTCAGACCAACCATATCTTCCACTGGAGAATTCTTCACCCTGGGTGTCTTCATCATCATCTTGATACCAGTGAGATAAACCACTGGGGTTCTCTTGATGTTTTCGGTTTTCATGTCTGGTGTTTCAGACTTGTCATTAGATTTCTGCATGCTTTTCGGTGTCTTAAGAAGTTCCTTAACACCTTCCAAATTCACATCGTCAGCATCTTGGACTCTTGGAGTCTTCAACAGTTTTCCTCTGAGGTCTTCAATGGGTTCAGCCCTCTGTTTGGGGGTCTTAAAAATTCTCTTGACTCCAGTTAGGCACTCTTGTTGCTCAGGCTTCTGTTTAGGAGTGACCAGAAGTTTCCCTCTGATGTCCTCTAAAGGCTCAGCTTTCTGTCTAGGGGTCTTCAGGATTCTCTTGACTCCTGTAAGACAGTCTGGCAATTCTGTCTTCTGTTTGGGAGTTTTCAAATCTGTGCAAAGCTGTTCACTAGACTCAGAACGAGCCTCTAAGACTGGGGTGTCACTGATGAAGCTAGATTCATCATCACCATTAAGAAGACGTTGGACGGCCTCAGTGTTGTATCGTCTGCTCTTCGCAGTAGAAGCTACACTCAGCGGTGACACCATCATCTCACCTGAAAGATAAGTTTAATTTAACTCTAAATAAATGCCCCAACAAGGTAGAATACAAATCTTTGTCCACACTTAATTCACTTGAAGAACACAAATTACCTGGCTCTTCTGGTGTGTTCAACACCGTTTCCATTACAGATGTGCCCAGCAGAGGGGCTGGTGTCTTTGTGGCACTGCACTCATTAACTGAAGATCTCGTCTTCCTCTCATTTACAGGGGTTTTAAACATTTCAGAAACTCCTGCAAATAAAACGCACAGTATAAGCAGTACACAACTGAAATGTCCAAAATGCATTAGGACACGTGCTCCCTTCTCTTGAGAAGGACGAGGGGTGGACATTCACCAGTAAAGTCCTCATCCATTTTCATGTCCTTCTTGAAGACTGCGGTGTTGGTGATCAGCCGTGGCGCCGCTCCGGTCTGGGGCGCAACAGTTCTGCTATGAGCTCTGCCCACCACGATAGTAACTGGGGATTCTGCATGCCCAGTGCTCATGTGGTCCTTAAATCTCCTGGCAGGAGTCTGACTCATTGAGAGAGAGACGGAGAGAGAGAAATAAAGATTGTTCTAACTAAAGGTGGGTTTTAAAGCAAAAATATAGAGATAAAACTCATTAAGAATATGTCTGAATGATGTATGCACTTGTACCTCATCCAGGAAATGTTGCCCAATGCATTTGTTCATCCGTGTAACGTACTTCTTTTAAATTACCACATGGAAAATGTATCGTGTATATATATATATATATAATACGCCTGGCAGTTTGAACTGGACTTCATCCTCATTCTTCCTTCTGAAGAAACTTCACTGATCGTATTGACAGCTGTTGTCTTTGGTTTTGTATCTTTCACTAATTTCTACACCATTTACATATACGCTCATAGAGATAAATACTTCCTGGTTGTGATAATCATCATTTTTTTTGTTTGTTTCTGTTTTATGGCAGGTGGAAAACACAGTGGTACATTACCATCAACTTGTGAAAAAGGTAATAAATAAAAAAAGCTCATCCAAACTCCAACTCGAGAACAACCAACCTGTGGTTTTGGCACCGCCTTCTTTGTCATCTTCTGGTTGACTTTCTTAGTTGGAGCAACAACTTGAGCTTTCGTTTGTCCAAATTTGACCCTGTCTGCCCAGGAACCTATGACACAAAAGAGAAAGCTTAGGCAACATGAACACAATAAATCATCAAGATGTATAAAACACATCCATAAACAATCCACTGACAAAAGATGTGTTTTGATTAAATAAAATGCAGTATTCTAAAGAGTAATAAAGCCTATACCAAAGAACAGCATGTTTCTTACAGTAAAAAATAAATAAATAAATAAAAAATGAATGAGTATTTCACATACATTTCATGGACGCCCGTGACATGTCACTCTTCCTCTGCAGCTTTTTCGATGCACTCTTAGCACCTCCTGGAGTCTTCTGCAAGCTGGTTTTCATGCTCTTCCTCTTCAAATGTATTTTTGGGGTAACAATGAATAAAGGCTCCTGGTTGGTGACAGCATCAGTTTCTGCAGCTGGAGAAGGAGTGCTGATGCGGGATACAGAGAAGCGTCCTTGAACCGTTGGGGTTTGGACAGCAGAATTAGAAGGGTTCTTAGCTGGTGTCACACCAATCAAAGAAGCATCAGTTGGCATTTCCAGGGAAGACTTCCTTCTGTCACTGGGAGTTACTTTGTGAGATACCTGAACTGGAGCTGTACTCTTGCATAGAGCTTTAGGCTGCTCATTAGCCTTGGAAATTTCCACATTTGTCGATGGAGAGCTCTCTTTTGCAGGAGATGCTGCCTTGGGTGACGAGGACCTGGATTTGGGGGTCTTCTGCGAAGGAGATGCTGCCTTGGGTGATGAGGACCTGGATTTGGGAGTCTTCTGCGCAGGAGATGCTGCCTTGGGTGATGAGGACCAGGATTTGGGAGTCTTCTGTGCAGGAGATGCTGCCTTGGGTGAAGAAGATCTGGATTTGGGGGTCTTCTGTGCAGGAGATGCTGCCTTCGGTGATGAGGACCTGGATCTGGGGGTCTTCTGTGAAGGAGATGCTGCCTTGGGTGACGAGGACCTGGATTTGGGAGTCTTTTGTGCAGGAGATGCTGCCTTGGGTGACGAGGACCTGGATTTGGGGGTCTTCTGCGAAGGAGATGCTGCCTTGGGTGATGAGGACCTGGATTTGGGAGTCTTCTGCGCAGGAGATGCTGCCTTGGGTGATGAGGACCTGGATTTGGGAGTCTTTTGTGCAGGAGATGCTGCCTTGGGTGATGAGGACCTGGATTTGGGGGTCTTTTGTGCAGGAGATGCTGCCTTGGGTGACGAGGACCTGGATTTGGGAGTCTTTTGTGCAGGAGATGCTGCCTTGGGTGAAACAGATTTAGATTTAGGTGACTTCTGGACCGGAGATGCTGGCTTAGGAGAAGGAGACCTCGATTTTGGCAACTTCTTCCCTGGTGGAGTCTCAGGGGTTGCACTCTTAAGACCTTGTGATTTCTTAGGTGATGAAGATCTTCTTTTTGCAGATTTCCCCCCCTATAAAAAAAACAAAACAATTTAAATAAACAGTCACGACATACAACAAAAATAGTGAAATAAATCTATACAGCCTTACTTTCAGCAAGCCAATGACAGATGCTCGTCTCAACAGTGACTGTTTAGGTCTAAAGAGGGTCAAGCTTCTCCTCGGAGCGGCCCCCTTCTGCAGTGGAGAATCAGGAGGAAGCCGTTTGTCAAATAACTCGGGGCTCAAGTAACCTCCGAAAGAAACGCGTTTTTTCTTCCTCTGTGGTGTCAGTGAGTCTTGTCCAGGTTCTCCACTCTTGCGTTTTTTGGACACTTCTTTCACTAGGAAAGAAAAATATTCCCCAACATTAATGTGGATGTAACTGACGAAAATGACTAAATACAGCATTCAATTATTACACCTAATAACAATGAGATGGAAAAAAAGAAAAGCAGTAAAACCTTTTTCAGCTTTCCCTGAGTTTCTTGGCGATGCTCTGCTAGGGCATTCCGTTTTGGGAGACATCGTGGCCCGGTCTTCTTTTCCATGAGTGACTGCAGGTTTGGCTGGAGTGACTTCCTTCCTCCTTCTTTTCATGGGTGACTGAGCAGAAATTTGCTCAATAATCTCACAAACGGTAAACTTCTGGGAAGTCGTACTGTTCCCTCCACTCTGTAAAGTTGCTTGACTCTCGGTGGCACTTGCAGGCTCTTCCACTCTTGGTCCAAGCATGTCAACAGAAGGAACCTTAAAGAGCTCCCCTTGCTTTTTCACCGACTGTGGGCATTCACTGCTTTTACCTTCAGGATCAGTGATGAGTTTTGCATCATCTCTCTTGGGAGTTACAGTGAAGGATTTTTCGTTGTTCTTCCTGAGTGAAGCGTGTTTTGGAGTACAAAACTTTGAAGAGGGTGTCTGAACCTGACTGGCAGAAGATTTGCGAGGGGTCTTGACATCCAGAGACATTTTGATCATTTGATACAGATCACTGAAGGGAGAGTTGGTCTTGCTTTGCAACTGACTGCCATCTTCCTTGGACTCCACTGCCACAGTTTTCTCAAGGGATCGCTGGATGTTGTCTTGGTTAGCTCCATCTTTAAGGTGGGGGTCTAAAAATAATAAAGAAAGAAATGTACAAGATAAAGAATGACCTTTGTCTTTACTTTATCTCTGCCCTGTGAGGGATTTTTAATATATCTATCTCACACGCTGTAAACGGCAATCATAAAATCCTACCTGCGAATAGTTCAGAGCTCTTTTCTCCTTTCTCAGTAACACCGGTGTCACCGACTTGCTGATCATGAAGAACCTAGATATAAAACCCTTCTTATTACTGGACTTGTAAAATTACCTAATTCATAGTAAATGCAGACAAGAAAAACTTAGGAATGTAAGAAATGTAGTGATAAAACGTTGAAATTTTACTTTAAGAGTTTCAGGCTTTCCTGTAACCGAGGACCTCTTCTTTGGTGTAGGAGCTGGTGGATATTCAAACCTGAAATATTTTTGTTAACAAAACATAAAATCTCAGTTAGAGCACTCATGAAAAAGGCAATATGAAGACATCAGGACTGGGACCTTTTTTGTTTTTGGTGCATTCAAGATAACTGACCCCAGAAAACATTCTGCTAATACTTAAATATGTTTTACTGGTTTATAAACACATTTTGACAGATCAGCAAAGTGCATTCTTTCTTTTCTGTCAAAGACATTTAAAATAACCCAAACTCGGTGTTGCAAATACAACTAATACCACTTTTCTGTGTTAAATTCCAGTTGTTAAATAATCAGAGCCGTCTTGCTCTTTGTCAGTCAACAGTTTAATCCTAATTTACACCCAAGTGGTAAGCACATTAAAATTGCCATTCAGTTCTTTACTCACCTGAAAGAACGGTCAACAATTGTTATCATATCTCCATGTTTCAAGCGCTCGGACTGACTCAAAGGCTCCCCATTGACACGTGTTGGACAGGTTGTGCTCAAATTGGTCAAAATGACCTGAGAAACACACAATATCCGGTTCAGAGTCACAGCACAACACTGAATTGACTATGCCTACTTCCGTTTGGATCCAGCTTTTCCCAAAGCCATTTCAGACGGGATTTAAGGAACAACGCAACAACGACATGAAGAGATTGGCTAGGTTATTTTAATCATAGGCAAGATGTTGCAGCTATATTACCTCTTTATTTTCATTCAGGTCAATTCTGCAATGCTCCTTGGACACTTGAGGAAGCTGAATACGTATGTCGCAGTCAGGCTTCCTACGAGACCAAAGAGAAGGTGTCAACTTGAGAGACATTAGTGGAGTGGAAGGTCGCCACATACACATGAACTAGGTGGCTGCTCATAAGCAGTGAAAGAAATGCATATATTCTCAGATCCCAAACCATGAAAAGTGCGAGTTGGAGGGAAGAGTACATATTATGCACTTTATAATACTTTTAAGTCAAAAGAGTATTGCCAACATGTAACAACAAAGAGGACATGCATCTGTCATTTGTCACAAAATCGTCTCTCACCTTCCAAATAAACATGTTGCAGTAAGAGGAAACTCAGTTCCATCTCCTCCACTCCTCTTAATCACGACTATTTTTCCATGTAATGGCATATTTCCGATATTACCTGAAAATAAACATGGGTGTCAAACCTCACACGACTGGCAAATATTATATTCAAGACAGTGGCACGTTTAAATATATACAGAGAGAGACAAAAGCTATAGTAAACGTTTCACTCACTAATAGCAAATTACGCTTTATTCATTTTGTATCAGGAAAGGTTTGAGGATTTTAAGCTTTAAAAGTAAATCAGCAAGGAGCTGTTCACGGGTTAAAATACTGCTGGCAGTTGATCGAAATCCCACGTGCGATGTTGCCACGATAAAAAACGGTATCGTATTGAAAACAACTGACACAATAGAGATGAAGATATCACCACTAAATGTCTATGCTACAAGATATGCTTTTATATTTCGGTCCAGTGTAACACCAAGGGTAAGTTAGCTGTAAACATTCACCGTCGACATCGACAAAGTTGTCAGTATAGACAGAAGGAAAAACAAAATGCTAAACAGTATTTATTTCTGAAGCCTTACCTGAAAGTCCGTTCAAAGAGACATCAACTTCTGGCAATCCATAAACATAGACCGAGGTGAGACAAAGAAATTAAAACTACAATATCATGTCAGATTAAAAATAAGGCGACCTTCCAAAGAGTCACTAACGTAAACTACAGCGGATAACCTTCGTGTGTTGTACTTCGCCGGTTCTGTTGCGGTGCTGCCGTATTACTCCGCCTAACTACAGTCGCACAGAAACGCTCACCGGTATTACCGAAGCAAACTTATATTTAGTTATAAACTGTGTGTTTTATTGCGTTTTTCAGGCCTTCGATGTTATTCTCGACCGTCTGAATTAAAATTAACTTGCATTTTGTTTTTCAAATGGACTATTTTGTTTACAAATTTGGCGGAACAATCTCATTTGAGGAAATCGTTTTTTGAAAATATTTGAAATTCCGCGCGAAGCATTACGATTGGTCAACGTAACAGTTTGACGAAGAGGGCGGAGATTAGTACCTCTGTATTTTAACCCTCCGGTCGTGTTCGCATTCAGCCCCCTACTTTAGTGTTCCCGGTCAAAATTGACCGGTCTGTTTTAACTGCTCTTAAATTAGCACACAAAAAAAATTTCACCACCAATTTTTTTATTAAACATTCTTTAGTTGAGAACAACATTTAAAAGTAGTGTCTAACAACAATTTGTAGATGTAAACATTAAATAACATCAGTGAAAATACAATTGGGCACTGAAAATGAACTACAAAATGAACATATAATACAAAAAATAAATGGAAAACCAAACACCAAACTCAACAGGGTGTGTGTGTGTGTATGTGTGTGTTTGTGTGTGTATTCATGCACATGAGTGGCATGTGACACTCAGGTCAGAGTGGGCCTTGCAAACATAAGCATTACATTTGCAGCATGTCAGGCTCGTTTTGATGTCTCTAGGGGCACAGAGGCCACAACGCTTCCTTTTCTGGCAATGTCCTTGTTGGGGGAGAGCAGCCAGGGCAGCGGCTGGGGCTGGAGTGCGCATGCTCCTAACCAGACTGGCAGAGGCTGGTGTGCGGGGAATGTGCTGCCGTCGCTGTATAAGAGGAGTCTCCAAAGCTAACCCTAACCCTAACCCTCATCATTTGAGCGATACACTCCAGCTAAAATCAACAGACCTATGTAGGCTTGGAGGTCTACCAGGTCGATTTCTCTTCAGGTGTCCCCAAACACACGCTTCCCCTCCAGATTTGTCATCTCAAGTATAATTCCCTCAATGGACTCTGGTAAAAAGAGTTGGAAGCTGGACTTGATGTCATCCACACGAGATGCTGCATAACGCGTTGGTCCTGGTGTCATCTTTATGATGTTTTCCACTCTCGCTCTACCTCCTCGGTCCTGGGGGGATGATGACCAGAGCAAGTGTCCACTTTTGGACTGAAATGTTTCCTCAGGTGCCTGTTCTTCAGGTGCCTCTCCCTCTCCATCTGTTGACTGGTCAGTCTCCTCAGAGTCTGGTTCAAAATCTGTGATGTCTTCCAATTCCGAGACATCCTCCTCTATCTCTGGTTCAATTTCAGTGCCCTCTTCATCATGCCCAAGAACCTGGACCAGAACCTCTTCCACAGAAAAACGCTTCAGTCGTCTACTCATTGTGCTCAGAGTAAAAGGAATGCAAGGCAAACATCGAGCTATATATAGTATGGGGTTTTGTAAAAATGATACATTGATTAGTCTGGAAGGTGTGGTTCACGTGTGATAGGTACAGAAGCGTGGGAAAGAAATGGGTTCACATAATAGACACCTGTCTAGTCTGTGTAAACATATGATACATTGTATCATTAGGAAGTTGGTTCACGTGAGAGGATCGGCACATAAGCAGAAAGACATGTGTACCCACAAAAGACATTGTGTGTGTGTGAGTGAGTGTGTGTGTGTGTGTGTGTGAGTGAGTGTGTGTGTGTGTGAGAGAGTGTGTGAGTGAGCTGGGGCAGTGTGTATGGGGATGTTTTCTTTATGTTGAATGAATTTACTCTGGATACCCATTCATTTCCTATGACGGTCACTTTTGACCGGGAACACCACAGGTGTAACAAGGTTGATTAAAACACTCAAAATTGAATGAAATAGGTGATCATCACTTTTATATGTTCAAGTACACAGTGTGAAGGATATCATAAGGTCTTGAGGTAATCAGATGTAAAACATAATATTTATGAGTATTATAAGTTGTAAAACGGTCAGATTTGACCCGAACACGACAGGAGGGTTAAGCGTGGCATCAAGACAAGTTCAATTAGAGTAGTTTAATTTAAAAAATCAGTATAAGAGTAAAAATGAGAAGGAATAAAATAGAGAAAGGTGGAAATAATAATAATAAATGAGGGAAATACGTGAAAAAAATGACAATGCATAAAGTAATAATTTATATTCATGTTTATACATATGAGTTAATTTGCTTATGTATATATTTGTATATATGTATTCCTAAGGGAGAGCTTGCGTAGTGGTTTGCACTGTTGCTTGACACCAAGAGGGTTTGTGGTTTCAATCTCAGTAAAAGGCTTTTACTTAGCAACATTAACATCCATGAAAATTCATTTGAAACAAATTTAATGCAGTTGACAAATATTACAACAACAAGGCCTAATTTTTTTTACAGCTAGTAGAAAAATGTTGCACCATTTGTGTTGGGATTTTCTCCCGTGTTCAAATAAATATGTTACATTTAGCACATTATATTAACCCATTAACTAATTTATTTGTTCTCTACTCAGAGTGTAAGGAAAAAAGCTGCCCATTTCATTTCTTATTAATATTATAGACCTAATATAATCTGCATTTACCCTACATTTCAGCTGACCTCACCTGGTCCACAAAGATCTCCTGTCAGGTGGGGAAGACGCAGCAGCGCCTGCACTTCCTCTGGAAGTGAAGCAGGTTAACCTTCCTCAGCACCTGCTTCTTAACGTCTACAGGGCTACAGGGTCATCGTTAAAAGCATCCTGACATACTGCTGCGCAGCCTGCTTCACCAACCGTACTGCAGAGGTCAGGAAGGACCTGCAGTGGGTGGTGAAGAAAGCAGAAAAAAATAATAGGGACCACGCTGCCCCTCCCCAGAGACATTTACACTGGGTGCCTTCACAATAAAAACAAAAAAGAAAACGTCCAGAAACGTCAGCTCTGACCCCACACATCCTGGACGCTCCCCGTTTTCCCTCTTCCCTCTGGAAAGAGATACCGGTCACTCAGAACCAGAACCAACAGACTTGCAAGCCACTCCTTCCCCCGAGCTATCAACCCCCCCCCCACTGCACTGCTCACTGGGTCACTTTAACTGTCACTTTAACTTACATTTACACTGTACATCCAAGAGCTGTTTACATTGTGTATAAATGAACATTGCAGTAACTGTACATATTACATCCCACATTTTTATCTAACAGCTCATTTATTCTTATTCAAAGAACTGTGCTTGTTAAATTGTTTTCCCCTCATCTTTCGTTTTCTTCTAAGCAAAAGCTGCTAAAATAAATTTCCCTGCTGAATGTCCTATAACAATGTTTTAACAGTGACAATATAGGATTATTCTATTCTTATAATGATAGTAATATAGGTTCACATTACATTACAAAGAAAATAGAAAAACGGGATTAAAATATCTTCAAAGTGCAAGTATAACAAGATTTGGTGTTGCTGTAATTTTGTCAAACATAAGTCACCTCTGCTTTGGTGCAATGCATTATGGTACATTTGTACTGGGTTCATCATCTTTGGTTATACATTTCTTCTCCCACTGCATTGTTGAACCATTCAACAATAGGGTTACTAAAATAGAAAACATGCACTGTAAACTGGTGAGTTGGCTATAATCCACTGTTCAGTGAATAGTGATTTACGTGCTACCGTCTGGCAGGAGACGCTTCAGGTTGTGCAGTTACATCGTCTAACCGTCCGTGTTAAAGAGCCACATACGCTGCTCTGATGTCGTGTAGTGTGTTGCAGTAAAACCCATTAAATAAAACGTTTGAGGCAGAGATGGACCATCCATCCCATGGTACACTATAAAAGTGGTGGTGCTCATTCTCCAACAGACAGATTCAGCTCTATTGTCATAAAGAAAACTTTTATTTTTCCTACTCTGGGTCACGTGACTCTGCTGGAGTCTTTCTCAGCTGTCCTTGGACATAAGCCGGGGTACACCCTGGACAGGTACCAATCAGTCACATGGACACGAGTAGACAGGTAACCACATTCAATCATGGCCAATCAATAGCTGGGGGAAAACCCATGGACGCATGGGTAAAACCTACAAACGTCACACGGAGAGTACCCAGCGGGATTTGGACCTGGAAACTTCTACTTTCAATTCCCTCTTTTATGGTGCTAATAATTGTTACTTCTTTTGCTGTTAATGTATCTAAAAAGGTTGATCACACTGTAGTGTGTTGGCTTAAATTTGGCTTTACAGATTAGGAATCTTCCATTTATGATTGACATGGTACAAACCGGCTTGAATAAGGGTGCAGCAATCTTGTGTCTTTCAGCCGTGGATGATAACAACGGCCGTGATTCTACTTTTACCAGTGATGCTTCAGTTGCTTCAGTGGATTTACTACACCGACGGAGGCAGGAGATTCCCTAAAGCTACCAGAAAGTACCAAGAAAAAAAAAAATAAATAAAAAAATCCTTATCCATCTTTCAACTTACTCTTAAACGGGCAGTAGAAAAAAAGTGAGACGAGGACAGCATACATACACACACACACATTTAATTATTAAATGTTGGTTTTATTTTTATGTTTTTTTTATTTTTTTAAACTTCCTTGATAATCTTGACAAAATTGCAACGTATTCCATACTTCTCAAACTGACGATGTGTCTCTTGCTATTCCAGATTAGCTGTGGAGGGAAAAGTTGTGCGCTGTTCTGGACAGGTTAAGTCCTAAAGGATGTAAGCAGCTTTTACTGTACAAATAAAAAGTACACAAATCAGAGAGACTCCACACTGGCATCCTACTGTTGCAATGCTGCTCGGCCAGGGTTGGAGCGTCTCTGGACAAGTCCTGGTCTGCCAGGTTTAACAAATGTGGACGACGGGAGGAAAAATTCAGGGGCTCAGTAGCAGAAGTGGGTACACATGTGCATTTGTGATCGGAGGCGTCGGGGTTGCATCACAGAACATATACAAACAACAGGCCAAGCACACAAAAATGATTCCTTCCTGAGACATCGGTGTGTTTACAGTAATGATGGTCCAGATGACGCGTGGTAATGGTGAAGGCGTTTTGGTGAAATGTGTGTTACAGGGCGCAAAGGTTGCTCTGGGTCTGGCAAAAAAAAAAAAAAAGAAAAGAAAAGAAAAAAAAAAAAAAAAGTCATATTAGCTTCTACCACAGGTTACGGAGGGAGGTGTGAGGACTTACAACATACTGAAACCTTCACTTTGTTGCCTGAACACTGACGGGGGGACCACAACAGCGTAGTCTTCTTCCATCCACTGCAGACTGAGCCGTTCAGAGAGTACCGAGAATGAAACGTTTAATACACAGTGTATATACAGTATTCCTCACTGTATAACTCTCTTGGAAGCTGAGCTGCTGGAGCCAGGCTGAGTCCGCGAAGCTGCAGATGGCATCAAACTCACCTTTCTCACCATTTTCTCCTGCTACATGGCCGTTTTATTATATATAAAAAAAAAAAAAAAAAAAAAAAGCCCCAACAGGAGTGCTACTTTTTTTTTTTTTAAATCTACTGTACATACAGACATGGTTTTAAAAAAAGAAAGGGGGCAGAGGTTTCAATTCTGTGTGAAAGCCACATTCTGAACAGCCAGTGATTGGTGAAATGTCTGTCCACAAGTAGGACACAAAACATGAAAGAACTTCCTTCAGTATAATGTGCTCAAAATGTATTTTCTTGAATCACAAACCTATTAACAAAACACATAAGAGGTTAAAAAAAACAAACAAAAAAAAAAAAAAAATCAGATGAAGCCTAAAACTCTTCATAGTTTTAAAGAAATGAATACAGCTTATATACACAAACTCAAAGGCCACTTAAAATACACCTTAATAATGATTTTTCATTAAATTGATTTCTTGAAAGGACCTGTGACCATAACATACAACCAAGTTCATACAATCAATTTTATCATTCTCTTGGAAGGAAAAAAAAAAATGAAACAAAAAAAGGCAAACAGATCCAATCTGGAATAGTATGTGATCTTAAATGTTTTTTTTGTGCACATTTCTGTGTGAGTTTTCATGTGTAGAATTAAAGAGTAATTTCAACATCTTTTGCTTTTTGTTAATTAGATAATATACAAATGTGAAACTGAAACATCTCTCTCTTTTTACACTTGAGAGGTATGAAAAGATTCAAACGGTGAAGGAGTACAACAATTTCTAATCTCAGCTCAGTAAACATGTCCTCATTTCAACCTGAAATTCTGCTCTGGACATGCCAATCACAATAGTTCCTTAATTTTTCTATATATATTTATATATCTTTTGTATGAAATCTGTTTTTTTTCTTTTTAAATTGGAAAAAGAGAAAAGACCCAAAGTCTTTGAGGAGTGGGGTCTTCTGACAAATCCCAAAGTTGCAGTCTGCCTCAGAGTACAACAACTACAAAAAAAGTGTCGGGTGTTTGTCAAGTCAGTCTGTATTTATTGTCTTTGTCCATTCATTTGTCCCATTGTGCCTCACCACGCTCTCGGTTTCACTGGTCTTTTCTGCATCCAGTTTTGCTTCCATCGGTCCTTTTGAATAAGGTGGAGAGGGGAGGAGCAGCGGTGGAGGGAGGTGGAGGGAGAGTCATCAGCAGTGTTTACGGTGAGTTATCTCGGAGGCATCCTGCTACCCAGGCCTGTTCCAGCCTCACCTCCCCTCACGTCTGGACCCACATTGAGGGGTAAGCACATCAGGAGATGGGAACGTGTGTTGTAGGAGAGGAGGAGGTTGGCTCTGCCAATCTCTTGTGTTCAGCAGTTAGGGTCATGGTCCGCCTCCTTTCCCCTCACCCACCCCCCTCCCCCCATGTCAGAACATCGGAGGGAGGAGACTGAGAACAACGATAGGGGGGAGAGGGAAACAAAATTAAAAAGTGACCGCGACTACGGCGATTGTGTGGCTGGGCTGCTTTGGGCAGAGCTGGGGGACAGACTAGGACTGCAGCTGCCAGGGGGGGCACCACTGGGCCGCGAGGCCACGGCCCCGCTTTCCAGACCTTCCGAGTTCTCCAGCATCTCCTGGATGAGCGGTGGCATGGAGCCAGGAATCTCCATCTTCAGCGTGATGACACGTTCAGCTCCTGCAAAGAGAGTTGAGTAGGTAAAATAACTGACGTTACCGCAGTTCTGTCATGTGTTCGGTCACTCACTGAGACCAACACACAAACACTGGCGCACAACAAACCTTTAGCACTGATGCTCCTCAGGTCTGTAATCTTCATCAGCATCTTGGGGAACATATGTGGTTTGTGGGGTCTCCTCTTCCTAACATAAATCTTCAGCGCCTCCAGGAGGGGCTCTTGCAGGATGTCCACCTTGTCCGCCTCTTCCAGATCCTGTCGATCTGTGGGAAAACCCACACAAATGCTCCTTGTTAAGTCATAGGTGTTTCCTTGTTTTCAGTGAAAGCAGTTTCAAGAAAAAAAAACACATGTCATACCTCCACACAGCAAACAGATGGCGCTAAGCAGCCCCGTCTCTGCGTCATCCATCTCCAGAGGAAGGAGCTGGTTGGCGAAGGCAAAAACCAAGTCGGTGAGGGGACCGAAGCCAGCGTTGTGCATCTGGGTTCGGTTTAGCGTGAGTCCATCTGAGAAAGTCATGGTGTCCTGCTCTGGCGTGTAGCGTGTACAGATCCGCAGTATCTGTTGATGGCAGAGAGAGAGTGTTTACCATGGTAACGCCGCATCTCTACTGTCACACATCTGAGTGAAGCTGGCGTCGTACCAGAATGTCCAGACAGGCGGCTTTGAGCAGAGTGATCTGGTCGGCGATGCTCAGCGTAGTGAAACCGGGCAGCTGCTTGGCAAACTCCACCGTCTTTATGATGCACTTGGTGGAGAGCTCGCTGAACTTGTCCCACAGGTCTACGTCCAAGGATACACGTCGTTCCGAGCTGTTAGTCTGTAAAAAATAAAAAAAAACGTGCACATTTACAATTCAGTTTGGACACAAACGCAGGTGACGGCGACTCGCATCTTAAAAAGGCGCATGACGCTGACCGTAGTGTATTTGCCCAGCTGGCAGAGAGAGGGGAAAGTGTCCTGGTGTGCCTTGCGAACTCTGTCGATCATCTGCTCCGTGTCAGGACTCAGCACGTAGCTCTCTGTACACTCCTGCTTCTTCTCATCCTTCTTCTTCTTGTTCCGGTCATTCCTAACCGCTACGTGCAGCAAAACAAACAAAAAAAAAAAAACAAGTTATTTCTCAACAATCTACACACTGAAGATGAAATTTGTCCAGAGGCGTAACTTAACTAAAAATGTGACACATTTCACCAGTTAATGTGTAGCGTATACATCCTCCATCAGTTCAGCCACATATGTTACCCGTTCCCATTCCAAGGGAGCTCAGATCAAGATCTAAGGCAAAGTCAGCGTGAGGAAAAGATGCTCTTCGCGCAGCAAGTAGAAGCAGCAACCTCATCATTTCTTATCAGAAGCTGTAAGATAAATGTTGTGAGACAGCTCCATCCAGGGAAGGCTATTGTAAAGGGGAGGGGGGGGGGGGGGGGTCAGCTTGACATAATCCACTGTCGTTTCCCTTTGGGCGATTTGGCTGAGAGTGGTGTGTTCACCCCAAATGACAAAAAACACTAAGCGGAGTGTTTAGCATTGGAATCCCATTACAAGCTCAATCCATTTCTTCCAGCCCATCCACACTGGCTGTGACTCCGTTGTGCACGTGCACGTGTGTGTGTGTGTGTGTGTTAAGTCTGGGGGCGGGTTGGGTGAGATGGGGTGCTAGTTGATAAATAGTGATGGGGGATGGAGCCATCCATAAGGCTGACAAATTGCCAAAACTTTCATTAGGGGTCCCAGCTAATCTAATAACACAATATGACAAATATCCTGCCTCTAATGGTTTTAAAAGGGCTCGGCTGTGAAGCCCATAACAGGAGAGAGAGGAGAAAAAACTGAAAAAACCCTCCAGCTTTCTCTTTTTTCACACCGACAACTCTCCCTCTCTTGGTTATACAACACCTTCTCACGTTTATTGTCATCCTCTTAGTTTGTTTAGCTTCTCCACTGCTGCACGTGGTCTCGCTTTGTTCAAATTGCTTTTTTATTAATCATCTGCTTCCCTAAACTCCTCTCGTATCTGTCCCATGACCACCTCATCTCTAAGAACCTGCATTTCCTCGCGCTTTCGCTATGATTTAAGATCAGAGTTTCCTTGTCTTAATCCTAACCTTGACTGTTGAGGGGCGAGGGTGCTGAGGCTTCAGGGAGATCAGTGTCTTTGACGGAGGGGCCTGGACCAGGGCCAGGGAGGGAAAGCACCACTCTGCGCTGCTGCACATTCATCAGCCCGCAGACAGGCCTCCCCGCCTGGGAGAACATTAGGGGAAGGAGGAAGGCGGGGGATGGAAGTCTGATCCTGCATTATGTTGCCGATAAGCACCGCTCGCCACAACAAGAAACAAAGACGACCCTGCTGCGATCACGGTAACACATCCCTGTCCTGCACTCACGAGGGAAGATAATGTCATCAAAACAGGACACTTTTCTAAAAAGGACACGCGGTACTAATAAGTGGAAGGGTGCCATCATGACTAACTCCAGGAACACCCTGTACCACGAGGTCTGGAGGCCTGTTACGTAAAACTCTAGTAAGCTGCTCAACAAATCCGGCCGAGCTGTGCTCGAGGGACTGATCGGGAATCAGTTATGTCTGTCATGAGAGGAGGGGCAGAGGGCTGCAATACAGGCCATGTCCAATTAATTCACAAATAAAAGTGGGGCATCCCAAGCGTCCAGACATTACCCGCTCTGACAAATTGGCAGCACAATCATAAGCCGCACAACACAATTTAATGAAGTCATTAAAGAACTATTAGACATGACTGGCGATCTGTCATGGCGAATTGCCACATGCAATAACTTGGCGGGGGGAGGCCTGTGGTGGTGGTGGTGGGGTGTGGGTGCAAATGACAGAAATATGGTTTGGATTTTTTATTCTGTACACATGTGTGCATTAAAACTATTTTTTTTCTTCTTTTCTTTGTGCGTCAGTTTCTTCAAATGCATCTTTCCAAATGCATTATGACGATATCAGTGCTAATGGGGGAGTTGCATCCTTATCGTGCTCATTCCATAAAAATGATTTACAAGAACTGGCGTGTAACATGTGCAAAATATCTTAAGGGCACACGCATGCATCACTCTATCATTCGCTGTGGGAGTGGGTTTCAACAGCAGTGTGTATTTGACAATCTCAGTGCTGTGGTGTGTGTGTGTTTGTGCAAGCGTGTGTTTGTGTGCAAGACGGAGGGAGGTGTGCAGGCAGGGATAATTTGTGTGAGGAAAATTAAAGCGCTGGCAGCTCGTCCATCACGCAGATTAAATTCAATGGAAAGATAAAAATGTCAATGTTCCCCCTGCTTTTGCAGAGCCTCCGTCGACAGAGATGAACCCCCCCTTCCAGCTTCTTCCACTCCTCCTATCCCACAACTCCAGATTTCATTCTCACTTACACCAGGTTCAATACTCTTCCTCCTCGCAGCCTTCATCTTTTGCTTCCTCGGCTGATGTTATCCTCACTTTCTGCTGTCCTCTATCATTCCGTGCTTCATCTTATTTAACGTTTATTGCTTTTTCTATCATTGAATAACACCTTCCTCAAGGAAAACGTGGGCGATAACTTTGTAAGTTTAATACACACACACACACACACACTCGCAATAAAGGAAGGACAGGGAACCGAGGGATGGCGTTGTTCTGAAGGTGACAAACAGAGAGGAAGAAAGTACAACTGTATCAAAAGATCATCCATGACAGAAAGAAAAACTGGAAACGGGAAGAACATAAACATCATAGCTGGCGTGTAGAATAAATACAGCTTTTTATTTTACACACAGACTCCTGCTTTTCATTTTTTACCCCTTTTATCTCCTTGAACATTTTTTTTGGTTAGTCGCTAGTAATTCAAGCAAAAGTTTGCCTTTATGTTGTTAGACACTTTGATGTTTCAGAAGCCTGAAGACTACCTGACAAAGAAAGAAAGAAAGAAAGAAAAGGGGAAAAAAAAGCTAAGATAAAAGGAATGTCAGTCTTTCCTTCTAATAATCCCTTAAAAGCGAAAGCAGCCCCTCCAGGTGGGATCCGCTGCTCTTGATTTTTAGAAAATGTGCATAAAGGGGGCCAAATCTGTCGGTGTTTATCAGATCTTAAGATTAGGCAAATAAAACTACACTGAGTCATTAAAAAAAACAACTAATTGAACAATGCAGAAGCAGTGTGTGAACAACGTCTGCAGGGATCTAGAGGAGAAGCAGCAGGCAGGTGCAGCTGATCAAATGCAGCTCATTAACTGATCATCAGCAGGTGTGAGCAGCACCATAAAAGCAGATAAGGCAGGTTTATGGTCTGGAGCGTTCGTGGGTGTATTAACATAGGAGCTACTGCCCATCATCTGGGAAGGGTTATCAGGGCAACTCCCAACCATTTTGGAGTCCATTATTATAGAGTGAGAAAGATTATTTGCAAGTGGGAAACATCTAGGTGCTTTTCTAGTTGGCCAGTACACCCCCACCCCCCTCCCCCTCCCCCTTCCTGATCCTGTCCTTCTTGGCACTGCCACCTGGCAGCAGACCTGGTACTGTCGTCTGGAGCTGTCTGCCAGCAGACACAAGGTCATCCAGACGTCTCTCGGTATCAGCAGGGGGTCCACTTTCTAGTAAGTGTGCGTGCATGTCACACTGTATGGTGTTTTTAAGTGACACTGTCCAAAGTAGGTTTTTGTTAATACATTTTTTTTATGTAGCACTTTGTGTTGTCACCTTGTGCATGCATAATTTGGGCATGAGCAAGAAATTATGCACAAGCAGGCATTCTGATGAGCGTGTGCCTCGACGTGCCGGTGTTGGAGGCACAGAGTCCCTGCTGGCCCCCCAGATGGCCTGCCTCTCCCTCAGCACCAGCCCAGACCACTTTCATGGGCCAAAGTCACTGTTGTGACCAAGAGAGGAGCAATCTGCACACACTGCAAAACTGACGACTGTCTGGAAAAGCATTGCTACTAAATCAAGAGGGGCTCAGCAAAACTGAGCGGAAATCTATATTTCTACAATAACCTTTCCAGCAGCCATGAGTCTATTCAGAAAACCATTTTTTTCATGTGCAGTTTTACTCATCGACCACTAGATGGCTCCCCGATTCCACACTACCACTTCTGCTGCGTGCCGTGTGCAATAGCGTGCAATTGTGTGTTTAAAAAAAAAAACTGGCTGCTGTGATCCTTCTAACCATGATTAATAGCCCCATTCAAAGGTAAGGAGCTCAGAGGATAACTTCTTCTTCTGTAAGCCACAGTGCTGTGGCAAGGGGAGTCCTCCCTGCACTTTTGCTGCCAGAAAGATGAGGTAAAGAGTGCAGCGAGAGATGGAGTAATAAAGGCTGTATGGATGTGTGTTTAAGCAGGTGTGGGGCTGTGAGAGGAAGAGAGGTGCTACAAACGTGTCCCATATGCACACACACACGCGCGCACACACACACACAACTAATGTGTAGAATGCTAGTGCATGTGACTGTGTAAGTAACTGAGTCATGTGATCACGCTGAGGTAAAATCCTGCTGGCCTCCAAGTTCTCTGTGATCACACCTCCACCAATTACTTTATCAAGTCTGCCTGTGTGTGTGTGTGTGTGTGTGTGTGTGTGTGTGTGTGTGTGCGCGCGCGCTCACACAGCCCCCGGGAGTGCAATGATGGGAGCAGACGCCTTCTCTTTCACTCTCGGCAGGTGAGAACATATTCATCACCGAGGCCTGCCAAGCCTGGCGACACCCTGACTGCTACTGCCTGCCTCATCGCCATTTCTCTCGTTTGCATGATGAGCATCATCACTTCTGAAATTTCAAAACTAAACGAATGTAAGCAAAAGCACTTATGATTGTAAATCTTAGATTTGTGCAGCTATGGATGAAGGATTGTTGCTTAAGCGTGAACAGTCCCAGCCAAAGACGATATGTGTAAGACCCACTGAACACTGATTGCACATGTGGCGCTAGAAGTGGAACAAATGTAAGTAAATCCTCCAACTTCAGGCTTCCCGGAGCAATATTAAAAAAACCATGATGAGATTTTGTGCTTGGCCCTCAAATCCTTGCAGCAGCAGAGGGGTTGTAACAGGAATTTTATACTTACACTCCTTGGACATCCCGACTTCCAAGCACTTCTGTAACCGACAGTACTGGCAGCGGTTGCGGGTGACTTTGTTGATGATGCAATTCTTCTCACGGTGGCAAGTGTACACCATATTCTTCTGAATACTTCTCCGAAAGAAGCCCTGCATGGAAGAAAGACTGTGATTAGTAAGATTGCGATCACTTTGTGTCTCAGGTGGGAGAAGTTTCGAAGTTCCTTTGAATAAAAGAAAGTTGCTGCGTAGAGACATTAAAACATAAATCAGCACAGTGGGGACACAAATCACATAAGAACATCAAACAAAGCTGAAACAATATGCCCACTTTGCAGGAGGGGAATAAATGTCTTGGGAAAGAAAAATTAAGTAGCACCAGCATTTTCACTGTTGTCAGTTCCAGATTTTTTTTTAAAAAAAGGCTAAAAATTGTGAAACTAAGAACACAGCTGCAGCTACAAGGCACTAAACCAGCAAGTAGTTAAGTGCACTAAGGGTTTAATCTGTGACATATGGTACCTCGGACGCTGGAGCTGGGAACGGCGTCTCACACGAGATGACATGTTGGGAAACAAGTAGGTTTGAGCTCATTGGCTACTGTGCAGCGCATTGCGGTGTACTTTGTTTGGATTTTGAATTGAACGCCATCTCAGGTGGTTGTCCACTTGAAATGCACAAAGAAACAAGCCTGAGAAGAAAATAAGGCTATTGAGGCCAAATACTCACAACTGCAGCCTGCTTTAACCAGACTCAAGGAAGGCCTTCTGAAAGCCTCCGGCGTGGAGTAAACAAATCAGTCGGGAAGTCGTACACTACAGCTCGCATTATCCTTAATATCAAGTGACCAAAAAAAAAAAAAAAAAAAAAAGGTTACTGTCGATGGCTCTGCTGCTTAAACATCCCACGTGTGACAAAGATAAAAGACTTTCATGCAAATCAGGGACAGTTGGGCGAGTACTAAGCACGAAGGTCTGTGGAATAACGCGCTACAGGTCAGTGTCAGGATTGGAGTAACAGTGGGTAATGTTTTGATGGGGAGGGGGGTGTTAGTGGAACCGGCGTGGGAGGGAGGGAGCAGCCAGGGAGCCCTATCCAATACAGCAGGATTAGCTTTGCTAGCCGACAGATGGCTGGTGGACATAAGCCCACAATTTGTCCTTCCCAGATCACCAGCCTCTTCTCAAATCTCCCGTGCTCCACCACGGCATGGAAGTGAGTCAGGCTTCGGATAAACTACAAGGGGAAGCGTGCGGGGTTTGTGATGTTTCGCATGGGCTCGAACAAGGCGCGACCATTGAGGGCGGTTGTGCCAACTGTTTCTGATGTTCTTTGTTTGCTTTGGAAAGGAAGCGTTTCGTTGCTCACAAGGTCATCCCATCTTATCGTCATCCTGACCGTCTCACATCTGCATTTCAAACAGATGTGAGACAGAAAGAAAAAAAAGTGGGTGGGGGAGAAAGAAAAAAAAATCCACAATTCTCAACAGCATTTTTGAACCATTTGAAAGCTAGAAACAGTTTGCTACCTCCAGAAGATGTGTTTACACGCCGCTGGGATGGCTGAGCAAAACTAAAGGGAAGACAATGAGGCTTGTAGTTTTAATGTTATTTCTGGCTGCTGATGCCGGGGGATTAGTCTGTGGTCTTTGTATGTGCGTGCATCATCTCCTCTTTGATCCGACAATGCCCTGACCCTGACCTGCGTGTCACAAGGGGATTGACCCACTCCCTCCTGACACCCAGAGGCGCAGGTGCCCCCTTGCAGCATCTCCTGATTGGATGCTGCTGCTTCTGGCTTGTGGGCCAGTCAATACGCTCCACCCCACCCCCCATCCCCACCTTTTTTTTTTTTTCTTCTTCTTTGGAGTCATTACTTCCTGCGGCCCTTAAGCCTCTTTTTGCGCTTAATCCAACGGGCGACAAGAGCCCTGGGCGGGCCTGTCAGCCGCCCTGCAGTGTCTGGAGGCGATGAGAGCTGCACGAAAAGCCCCGGATGGAAACAACACGGTTGTGATTACGTGGGTGATGTGCTCCTCATCTCAGTGCCACGTACCTGCTAGTTATGAGCCTTGTGTGTTTATGAGCGCACTCTGCTAGGCGCGTGTGTGAGGAAATGCATTATTAAGAGAGAAGCGGAGGAGTGCGGGGTTGTGGAGTTCACACGGAAGCGCAGGAATCCTGTCTTACATGACTTTCATGCTGTTCCCAGATTAAGAGCGCATTCCTAGCCTCCTACTGCGACGGCTGCATATGTGATTATTATTTCTTTTCCCGTGACTTTGCCTCGATTACAAATCACACCTTGGTAAAAAGAGCCGACTACAACACAAACCAGCAAACGGGGGACATTTGTGCGTGAAATGGCAGTTGGGTGTTCAGAAGTAACTGGTCGCCTCTCTCTCTCACGTTGCAGCGGATTTCGGGAAGAGATATCGCCTTTTCCGCACCGCCATGCCTCCGAGACAAAAAAACATAAACACGAGGGGGAGGGGGCATGCATATTTAAATCTCAAGTGTCAATATCTGCAGGGCATTCTTGGTAAGTATGTGCAGACGATAGAAGTTTAACAACAAACGAATTAACTGTCTCCATGTACTACAGCTCAACGTGTACCCACCCACCCTCCCAGTTTCCTCAGCTCGCTGCGGCCCCCAGGAAACGCCTTTGTAGTTTGGCATGCTGCAGCAAAGTCGAAGCTGCTAACTCTCAACTTACCCCTGTCTCAGATGAAACACCATATACATTCGTATAGCTGTAGTCTTGAATTATTGAGTAAGCTACGCCAAGTTCTCCTCTGAAGTCAGATACGGTGAAGGCATCGTGAATTTTTCAAATTAGTGCTGCAGATATTGGAAAGGCAGGCAGCTGGTTCACTGGTGGGAGACCAGCAGATGATGCTGAACTGTTTAACTCTTTGTGTTGAAGACTTTCTCTTTTTTCCCCCTCTAGGTTTTGGGGTTTCTTATAGATGATGGTTTAAACTTAACAGACAGTTCTCACCAAAAACTGACTGCTTTTCCGTTCCTAAACAATCCTTGAGCTGTCTGACAAACTCATCCGAGTTTGGAGCTTGCTTTTTTTTTTTTTTTTTTAAGTTTCTTCTTAGAGATTTTAACTTTGCATGAACAAGACACAGTTATCCTAAAGTTCTCAATGTTGAAATGCTCCTGAGCAGATCTTTGGAAATAAAAACAGAGAAGCGAACATGCTGCATCAAATGTTATGAACAAGAATGTGTCTTACATCCCGTTTTCAACCAAATCCTAATGAAGAATAATAGTTTAACCTCAATATTGAACCTATTCCCCTGATCAACCAGTACCTACAAGACAATCATGATCGATGTTAAGTAACAGCAGACGAAACTCGCAGTTGCTGCAAACACTTTGTGATCAAAGTCATTGTTTAGTAAATTCTTAGGCAAGACATGAACAGAAATAGGACTATTATCACAAATGATCTGCATCAAGCTTGGCTGCAGATCAATCACAATTAAAACTATATTCCAGCACACAACTGCACAAAAATCCAAGTTTGACCATTTAAAACAAACTGCATAACAATCTGGAGCCTCAAGGCTGATAAATGCAGTTCACTTTCCCACGGCCAAAACATCTGCTTAATAGTTTCGAAATAATAAAGACAACACTAGTCTCCAAGTGCTGCCCAATTATGAAATTTGATTATCTTACTCTATTTGGGTAATTCATTTATATCTTGACAAGGCTAATAAATACAAAAATACAATTTTCTTCACACATTCAGGCTTAAAAAGACAATCTGAAAGTTTTCCCGCCGTTTTTTTTTTTTTTTTTTTTTTTTTTTTTTTATGTGGTTGTGTAATTAATGCAATGTAGCGGACAACAGTCAGAGCTCTGATCAGGGACTGATCAGATCCAATACGGGTGTGTTTCACAACAAAGTAAAAAAGAGGCGCTGGTTTTTCAAAGTTTCCACTATTAACAATGTAGACTTTTTTTAAAACAGTTCTTGCACAAATTTGATGGATGGATAAGGTAAAAAAAAACTTTTAAGTTGTTGCTGAGCAACACTCCAGTACACACACACACACACACACACACACACACACACGCACACGCACACACACACACACACGAAACAAAGGAAAGTGTTCACATGGGTTTCAACAAAAAAAGGCATTTGCGTGAAGCATTAATAAAGAATGTTATTTTTTTTATGTATTCTGTCATAATTATTTAAAAGTATAAACATATTGTAATATGCCACTCCGCCGTTTTCAGGTCTCTTGTTTTTTGTCCGATTAGTACTGAAAACTCAATTATTTTCACTGTCACTGCAGTTTATTAATAGCTTAGTAAGGGGGAGCAACACGGTGAGCAGCCGTTCGGTTGTCTGTTGCGAACAGCGGCAAATCCAGCCTTTATTTTCTTTAACTGTTCATACGTTTCATTTGCGAAGTAGGTTAAGTTCCACGTCTGGCTTGGATGATTGCATGCGAGTGCTCATATGTGCATGGTTTCCGGTGTTTTCCTCACTGAGCATTCTTTCCTTAGGTTTACCTTCCCCACCCCCACTCTCTGAAATGCTGCCCGTCCTTTCAGAGTCATCGGGTTCAGCTGTGGCCCCTGCACCCCGTCCCCATAACCTTCTGCCTCTTCACCCATCCTCACGTCTCTGCCACTCTGCTTCCCAACGTCTGCGCTCGTGATTCCGGTCTCACCCATCTTTGAATGATTTTGCCTGCATTTCCACATTCCCCTGGGGCCTGCCCTTCCTCACCGGTTCTTATTTTGGACCACATCTCCCTCCCTTTTACTTCCCCGTGTCTTTATAATGCCTTTGAAATCAGGAAGGCAGCCGTTTCTTTTTTCTTTCACTTTTTTTCCATAACATTTGAACTTGGCGATAACATTTCTTTAGATTGCACAGAACACCCCTCTTCATCTCTATCCTCCTGTGAGCTTACACAACCATGGCTCCTCGGCTTAGAAGCAGTGAGATAAAGAGGTCTGTGTATTCACACCAACAGGAGAACATGTATGCACGCACACACACACGCACACACACACACACAGAGCAATTATTAACTGATAACAGAGCAGATGGGGGCTACGAGGCCTCTTTAGCACCTGTGTAACAGGGCTCCATTGATAATAGATGGCTGATGTGGACACGTCAGCAGAGATGATACGAGGAGCAACAACAGTCTAGAAGCTGAAATCCCTTTGCGGATGACAACATTTCCCAAACAGTGTAATGATAACAGTCATGTACACCATATAAGATATCCTTTTTATTTAAAAAAAAAACAAAAGAAAAGTAGTGCAAGCAAGCATGTTGAAAACGGTCCAAATTGTATTGATGGTTATGCAACAAAGCATGTGATGATGTTTTCAACTGCTTCTGCACAAAAAAAAGAAAAACATTCAGACTAAACTAGATTCCAGCGTTCCACAGTGAAAAAAACAACTCACAAGGACTAAAGACTCAAACTAACCTCACCTATAGATTTATGTTCTGAATTTAAACTGAAAACAAAAAAAACGTTTTTTTAAATTCTTTTGTAACTGACATGAAGGTTATAAGACTGATAAAAATCATGCTTGCTCGGCAGATTCAGAGGAAGGCTGGGAGTCTCACCTTGCAGCCTTCACAGGCGCTGACACCATAGTGGTACCCTGAGGACTTGTCCTGGCACACAAAGCAGGGCTTGTAGACGCGGGGCGGCGGGGGAGGTGAGGGCGGGCTTGGCACTATCTCCTCTGAGCTGGTACTCTGGGTCTCTATTGCTGCAGGGAGAAAAGAAAGACAGGGTCAGTGAACCCTATCGGATGGAGCACTGACAGTCTTTCAGCGTTAATCGATGCTGGTGGGATAAACACACACAATCTCATACACACTTAAGCAACCCAGGGCGGACAGATACAGATCCAATACAGAATCACCAGAAGGAAAACTTGTGGAAATGCAAGGACAACTTCCCGATCAGGTGTCAGATCAGACACAGGAAGAAGTTCCCAGCAAATCTTTGAAACACCACACACAAATCAAACGGCTAAAGCAGCACTGAATCCAGCCACAGTAGCTTTATTTATAACAGAAATTATACGTTTGTGTGTACGCAAAAAAAAAAAAAAAAAAGGAGCAAAGGGCTACGTTGGTATCAGGGCTCGAAGACTGATTTGATATATAAAATCTTACCTTGTATTTAAAAAATACCAATTAAAAACACCACAGGGTCAACCGCACGCTGCTCAGACTCATACTGACCAATCAAGACAAGTCTTTGTACTGCATAGACACCAGAACATATTTATTTTCTACCCAAGCACTACGACAGCAGCACAGATGAGGTCAAATATTGTTGTTCTTCATCCAGTAAAGAATCCACTGACAAAGCAAGCAACATATGGGCAGGGATTACTGGGGCGTAATCTACCCTCATGTAATATGTCTTGGACTTTGACCTCAATATCACATTGTGTTATAAAACAGAGCTCTTAAATCAATTATTTAAAAAAAAAAACAACAACAACCCAAAAAAACCATATTCACAGCTCTGACCTTCAAACCTCGTCCGGATAAATCCATAATCTCTGCTGGTGACTGCTGACAACGAGTTTTAATCAGTCTGCAACAAACGAACCGACTTGGACCCCATGAATGACAGATGTGACCCCATAGACACCGACTCTGAAATGTTATCCAGTTTATTTTATTTAGCTTTTGAAGACAACACAAACCATGTATTTCAATGAAATAGCTTATTGCATTTGAATGGAGGAGGCTGTTGAAGCATCATCCTGGTGCTTCCCGCCAGCATCACTTACCGCCCAGCTTCAACGGGGACGCTGCTGCTGAGCGAGTCTGAGAAAGTGCTCCGCCAGAGGACTGATACGAAAACGAAGAAAGACAGTAACAGCACGGGCAGCAACACTTTACACATACATTCATGTCTCTGCCAAGCAACTTCACACTATACTAATATCACCGCTACGGTGTATTTCACTAGGACTGCAAAAATTACACTGCAAAAACCGGCCACCTGGAAATAACCTGCATTTACCTAAATCTAGTCACATTGGTCTTATTGTAAGCAAAAATAGAGTTATAGAGTTTAATATAGAGTTTAAAAGAAAAAACAACTTTCTTAGAAACTAGTTTACTAAATCGTTGAGAGGATTGATGTCGTTTAGATGTCTTTTGTCTTTAAACAAAAATAGGAACCATCTGATGACATGAACAAATGTCATTATACATGTGTTTGTGTAATTAATATCGCTCACCGAAGACAAATATAACAAAAAGTCTGTGTACATCAGTTCAGCTCACCTTAAACATCCAAAGTCACTTTTGCATCAGTTATACCGACGGTCTACTTAATGCATTAGCTCTCTGAGCCACTTGTATGTACATCTAACCGGTCAAAGCAATATGAAATCAAAATCAAAAATCTAAAGTCTTTTTTTGTACAAGTCAAAACGGGGAGAGACCAGTTATGCTTTGGTCTATAGTTATTTGAAAGAAAATGTTACGTTTCCTGATAAAAACTCGTTTCTGTCTTTATTAATGATATAAAAATCAATAATCCATTCTTATTAAAATAATTTCCATTGGAAAACTTTTTCTAAACACTTATGGTACCGAATTGATACATTATCAAGAGTTTCATCATTTAACCTGATTCTTGATTACACTTAAAATGGTTCTAATCAATAAGCAGTACATGTGTACGTCTCTGCTCTGACATTAATCATCAGTTTAAAGGGATTGGAAACTCAGGAAAAGCCTGAAGTGCCACCTGTTTCTCCACGCCTAAGAGTAAATAAGATCGGTTAATTTGTCGCAGTGGCCTTGACTGTTCAGTTGGGCTGTATGAACACACTCCACAGTACAACATGTGAGTCACACACCGCAGTCGAGCTGAACTCAACCACGCTCCACCCCTGAGGAGCAACGCAGGTACGAAGCGTCTCCTGCTCACACGCATCTACGTGAACTATACTGGTCGAGTCTGTGTGCAGGTCTCCGCTTGCCAGTGTCTGTTTACATGCAGCAGGCTCTGATACACACAGAAAGATGATAAAATAAGCCATCCTCGTGACACTGGTTTGTTAGAGACAACCTTTGTAAACCCAAATCTGGTCTATCCATGGCCTGCTTTCATCTGTGCTCTCAGGGAAACAAATTGCATGTCTGAGTGGGTTTCAGGTGTCTGGAGCAGTTAAACTAGACAGCAATAAAGCTCATATTGTTATTTCTAACAGTGACACCCGATGAGACCGAGAACAGTGCGCTACTCACTTTTACGCCAGTGACACATATAGAGAACAGACAAACCTAACACCTATTAGCGGGAATGGCTCAATATGAGTTAAATGGGTAAAAGGTGCAGTTAAGGGGAGACACAGAAGTGGGTCTCAATATTTGTGGAAGAGAGAGGAACTGGGAAGAATCATGAAGCAGGGTACAGACGGGACCGAGTGATCTATGACACAATCCTGCCTGAAATGTCACAAGGACAAACATCTTCAATTCCAGGGACTGAAGGGACTGAAGGGGAATGGGTTGATGTGAGGTGATATTTAGAAACTAAGCCATTTTCAAGCAATAAATATTGTCTTTTTCAGGTGGGAAAATGGTATGTGGCAATGTTTAAAGGACGTTAAGGTCCAAAAGTGCAAATGGCGTGCAGGGAAGGAAGCTCTGCCTCTTACTGCGATTACACTGGTGTCATAATGGGCCATTGTTGCCCATGCCACTGGGCAATGCAGTCACTACGCTCATGTCAAGCAAATTAAGCTTAAACAGTGCAGCCCTTACATAACATGGCATATTTTCTCATTAGCAAAAAAAAAAAAAAAAAAAAAAAAAAAAAAAAGAAAAACCATTCAGTTCTCTGCACTCTTCTGCCTCTCTTGATGTGGACTGATTAAAGCACTGCTTTATTGGGATGAGCTTTTCATCCAAGACATCACTTCATTCATTAAAAAAAAATAAAATAAATAAAAATAAAAACATGACAGAAAACAGATGTGCCACCAATCCACACATATGCACGCAAGAACTGGAGCCATGACACAACCTAAACAAGCTATAGGCTTTCACGCAGCCATTAAAAAGGCTCCGTCATCTGAACACACACACACACACACACACACACACACACAGAATGTACATTCGCTTAATGAGAGCACCCATGGAAATCTAGGACACGAGGACAAGAGTCTGTGAGGGGGCTGGTGACCTGTAATTAAATACAATGGCTGGCTTCTGGAGCCTTGTCAAGCTGAGGCATGGAGCAAAACAATGGCAGGCCTGTGGACAAAAAGACATCGAGGCAGAGAGGCTTAGCAGATAGGACAGAGGTACTTACCCCTCCAGCAGCTCTAACCAAGGCATTATTCAACACCAGCCTGCGTCCAAGCTCTTATCAACACCCACCATCATACGAGCTTGTCTATTGTGTGTTTCACAATATTATTAAAAAAAAAAAAAAAAACACACACCTCACACGCACAAACACTGGAAGAACTGACTCACTCCCGCCGGGAGAACTTCCCTCCTATCCTCGCAACAGTTTAGCACTGGAAATGTGAGTGTCTGGCAAGGTTTCCAGGGCAGAGACCGCAAAGTCACAATGGTAACAAATACTTAAAGTGCAGCAAGGACATTAGTTTATTATCCAGGACAGAGCTGCAGTGAAGTGGAGAGTAACACTTGGCTTTAGGATGCAAGAACAACCCCCCGCACACAAAAAAAACAAAAACAAAACCCACAATATATTTACATGACAACAGCAGCAATGAAAAACCAACATGAAATCTATTGGAGTTTGCAGGGGGAAGTGAAACCCAAACCATTAAATCAGAATCGGGGCTGAATTCAAGTGCACGGCTTGGCATGCAGTCAGACCAGTCCCAGCAGCAGAAATAAACAGCACAGAACATGAGGTGTAACCAGTGAAAACAAACCCAGCGCTGCGCTGCACTTCAGCAGCAAAGGCCAAAACCAATCAAGCTTTGCCTGAACAAATACTGTATGGATTATGTGCAAGTATGAAAATCTTTAAATATTAACATTTTTGGGGTGTTTTACTGTAAATTAACACTCCCGACATTTGACAGCTATCATTTAATAACATTCTCATTTTCTAAAAGCAATTCTGTGCCAACAATACATGAAAACCCAGATAGAAGTCAAGAACTGGACGTACGTACGTACGCACCCCCCGTCCCCCAACGTGTCTTAATGGCTTAATGTAGTGAGGTGTTCTTGAACTCGGAGCTAAAGCATTGGTGATTTAATTAAGTTCAAGTGTGAGTGGTCTGTAATGCTGCTTTTCAAATTCACTTTGCATACATCAGGGGCTGCAAGTGCACTTAGAGCACAGCCAAGCCATCGTGGCCACATCCTCTAGAAGCAATTATCGCACGGCCAGACTTAAACAGACAAAAATGCACAAGACTGAAATGAAATCTATTCTGATGATGAACTGCCCTGGATTTTAGTACTGACATGAGACAGCCTGGCTAGGATCATCACTTCAAAGGCAATGAGACCAAGAAACACACACAGATACACACACGCCCACTGGCTATTATCAGGCCTCCAGACACTGGGCTGTCTCCTCCCAGCGCAACTGAGCAGTTCTTGAGGTTCAGCTCTCGGTTAGTCCTCCGAGATTTGATTACCTTCATCCCCACTGGTTATTGGGTCCGGCTGTGAAGCATATTAATAAGATTTCACCATCATTAGAGGGAAGCTAACTGCATTAGCAGGCTGGCAGGATGGACTGCGGTTAAAAGAACTGGAGAAAAGAAAGGCAGAACGAGCGGAGGGGGGTGAGGGTTTTCCACTTTGTTGAATCCTATCCAGCCATGGGCCATCGTGTGACATTGGGTTACATTAGGTTAACTGGACACAGACATCCACACATGCCCACCATGTGTTAAATACACGGAAGAGCACATAGAGATGCTTTTGTCTACCTTTACGTTGAGCATGCGGAGAAGGCACGAGATAGAAGAGACCACCATGCCACAGGCTGCTGCATAAAGCCTTACTTTGAAGTCTGCTTAAAATAATTAAGTGGGATGGCTAATGGAAGAGCTCCAGGGATAAAGACCACCTTGCAAGACCCTGCGAGTCGTAGGCCAGTGTATCACTAAAATAGAAGAGGAAAAAAAAAAAAAAAAACCAGAACCTGCGGCAATCTAAGAGCTTTCATGTGATTTAATTCAGACCAACAAGTGGTCTGAACGTGACTCCTGCAGAGCGCTTTGCTGAAGCTAAATATCTTGATGTTATTTCTGGTTTCCATGCACGCAGGAATGAGGAAAACCATCAGGGAAAATAATACACGCATGTGCATGTGGAATGCTTTGTCAGCACTCTTCAATTACTGCAAGGGGAAATGGCACTATTTCCTTGCTTACAGGGAAATCCTGCCATTCTCTAACAAAGAGTCATAACAGCCCTCCGCTGAAAATGGACTGGGCTCCATTCGTTGCCTTCACGCCCATTACTGACAGAAAAGCCGGCGGGCGTGCGCGATCACACGCCATCAGGCACGCACAAACTGACAGCTGTAAGGAGAGTGCCAGTGGGGTGTGTTTGTGTTCAAACACAGAGTGTGAACAGTTATTAGACCGAGCGAGGGAGGACTCTGATGGCACGGCAGGCAGTAATAAGTGAAAACATACGCACACAAACAGAGGAAGGAGAGCCAGTGGAGGTTAACTTAAGGCAGGAGAGCAGACAGCAAGCCTCACGCCTCCTAAATTTACTGTAACCAAATCCAACCCTACTTCTGCCGCCTCTTTGAACCTTCGTCTTCCCTTATTCCTACCTGTGCCTCTCACCGTTTCTGGCATGCCCCCACTCCCGTCGCTGCTCCATATAATTTGCATCTTATGCAAGGGAATCCTTTAGCTCAGTCATTTTGCAGTCATATCCATAAAAAATAAATAACTAAATACAAAATAAAGTGATTCCAAAGTGATTCAACTTTAAGCCACAACGCATTTTTATCACTCTGCAATCTAGGTTTTTGACATAAAAATGAGGAAAGAAGGTGAAATCATGTCGAACACTTTCATTTAACTTTAACTGTAAAGGCGCTCGACTTGTTTTTGGGCAGCGCAGCAGCGTGGTTGTTATCACTATCACCTCATAGCTGAAAGATTTCCTGTTTAATTCCCAGCTGGGGCGTCTCACTGTTCAGCGTGGGGCTTTTCTTGGTACTTTGACTTCTTTCCTCCCACTGTCACCAGAAATATACACGGGAGGTTGAATAGCGACTCTAAATTGATTGTAGGTGTTAAGTGTGAGTGCACGCGGTTGCTTCGGTTTCTCTGTGAAGATCTGCAACCTGTCTGGGTGCATCCAACCCCTCCACAACTAGGGTAGGCACACATTTAGTCACTGCTGGACTTTAGGGGTAATTGAGGATTCCCCCTCCTGATAGTGCTCCGCCTAAGCTGCACAATGTCATTCCTGCAGTCTGACATTTCACTGCAGACAGAGGCTGAGTCTGACAGAGAAATCCAGTAAGAGTCTCCAGGCTATATCACACTAACAGCTATGCGGTGCTGTACAATGACACAATTATAGGAATAATTCAAATCCATCATGATGTATTGTTTCTCACACTTATGATATGCCGTTACACTCTCAGAGTAAACAAATGAAGACCATGGATAAAACTCCAGAGTTTGTCTGTGATACCATTAGTAGCCTATTTCCTGCAGCGAGAGACATCACTTCCATTTAGGACACTTTTCTGTGGTTTATATTTAAAGGAAATGACAGCTTGCTGTTTTGCAAACACTGTGGATATTCAATATTTTGTAGAAATTGATGTGACAACTTGAGTTTGAATTGCGCGTTATATAAGAAGGCGACACCGACTCCCCGATCAGTGCTGTATAGACGGATGGCGCTCCAATCTGGGAGCAAATAACTCCCCTGTCTTGAGTGTTGGGGCAAGAAAAACACACACGCATACGTGAGTGATGAATTAGGGCTCGGGCAGAGGCCAAAGGGCAGAGCGGTGCAGAGTAAGGACCTTTTTTTTGCTGGTTATGACGATCCCTGCTTAACAACAGGAAATGAAAGTGTTTCAACTGGACCAGAAGAAGGGAAAACACCAAGTTGTGGCTGGAATGAGTAATACATGGGTATTTTTACACACAGGGTGATTTGTGAGTTATTTAAATGTGAATATGCACATACATGACATGCCTTTTTTCAGCCTGATTGTTGTTAAAGACCTCAACAAGTCAACAGCAGCATACACTCGTATAACCCTATTTGAGAGCATGCTCTGCGATTCCTTCCCCGTGTGTGCGCAATTGTGTGCGTGTTAACGTCAGCATGTTCTTGTCTGGGCTGGGCCTGCTTTTTATCATTGCTACGGCCCCCTCCACACTCCTGAGTCTTACTCCAAGGGGCCCAAGACGACCCATCCCTCTCCCTACGCAGCCAGGCCTCTGAAATAACAACACACCAGGTTTTGCTATCACCGCTCGCCAGCAAATGGAGACAGAACTGAGAACATGTGTGGACAAAGTAGAGCGTGGGGAAGGAGGGGGGCAGCGAGTGATAGAGCAGATGGCAAAGGTGACTAGACTTTGAGCAAAGACTTCATGTCAACCATGGTGGCTGTTATGTGCTGCAGCTGCAGCGTGCCAGACAGCCGCAACACAAATACATTTCATAAACGCTGTGGGTACCTCAATATTTATGGATGCAATTGACGGGGGGGGGGGGGGGGGGGGGGGGGGGGGGGGGGGGGGGGGGGGGAGGGGGCACAGCCAAGGAAGAGCATCAGAACACTGCCATGTTGCTGGAGAGGAAAGCACCAGATCCCTGGCAACAACACTCCCCTGCAACCACAAGTAACATGGTGCAACTCTACCCAGCAGCTGTCAATGCATGCTGAGTGACAGTAGGACGATGTGAGTTGGCATATGCCCTAGGGTGACCGGAGATATCTGGCATGAGTTGATGGTGTGGGACATGATGGTGGGTACAAGGGTGTAAAGGTCAGGCCTTGTCGGCCAGAGGGTGCCAGGATGTGTGCAGGCGCAGCAGCTTGTTTGGGCAGCCTGTAACATTTCATGCATGCAGAATGTGAGGCTGCATGTGAGAAAGGCAGAATTATCACTGAGAGGGGGCTTAACTGAGGATTCTGCACACAGGCTCCGAAGGCCTATGATTAGCAAGACATTTCTGCAAATAATCCCCAGAATTGAGGTGATTTTCTAGTTCCTGAATAAAAAAATAACTTTTTTTTATTTACATGTGCTGATTGGTTATATAATAAAATCAGGGTAAGAGACAGTGAAGTTTACAGGCTGGCTGTAAAAAAAAAGAAAGTATGCTGACCGACAGGACAAACATCCAAGACAAACATTTCAAAGCAGACTTAAAATAAAAAAGGTGCACGCAGTGGTATGTTTGGTTCGACACACACTGCCAAAAAAAAGTCCAAGGTGCAACCATACTGCAGCTCCCTTTGTCAACTCTTTCAAACTTAAATTACATGCTTCTTCCTTGAGATTTTTCAAGCATAAGTCTTGGAGCCGTTATACTTCATGACGTATAATTCAATATCCAAGTCATTACTCAAATTAAGCCGTTCAATAATGTTTCTGCTATAACTATCAGAAACGGCTTCATGAAACATTAGGCATCACTTCTTTTTCTGAGGTTTTGCATCGGTTTTGTTGTTCAGTTGTGCCTGTGTGGGTTATTCCACGTGCACGCGCCCTTTTCCCTCCTGCATTCATGGATGGCAGGAGCCAGGAGGATGCCAAGCAACGCTGAGCTCGGGCCACCCAAACCCCACTCTCACTGTGTGGCCCGCCAAAAAGCCCTGGAAGATTAAGATTTACTCATCTGGCTGATTCGCTTTTTCCAGTGCTATCTTTAGGCAAGCAGGCTTTGATTCCCTCTATTAAAAAGGAAAAGAAAAGATATTAGAAGAAACCTGGGGCTTGGGGGAGGCCTGAAAATATACCAGGGACAAGATAATTGAGGAAAACTGTCTGATGAGAGGGGTTGTGAATGGAAAAAAGTATTTCAAAATCATTATGTTTGAGAGATTAAGGACAGATGATCTGAATTAGTGTGGAAATGATGAACACATTTCTGCCCTCAGTATTTAGACACAATCACTACAGACGTTACAGTGGAAACAGCAGATTAGACGCATGTTTGTCTGCCTCTGCAGAAATTACACCTATACACATTAACCAGACCCTATTCATCTTTATTGGGCTGAGTGCCACACACAGTGCCTCTCAGTGTTTGAAGGCCAAAAGACTGTCATGAATGCTTATGCTCGAGTGCTTGCTCTTCACTTGCTCTAACAGAGAGGTTATCTGCCCATTGACACCCGCTAATCCAATGTGACTGGCAGCATTCAAGGCTCCCCGTACTTAGGCGCATATTCAACAGTGGATGAAGTGGGGGTCATAAATATGGAGGGAGCAAAAGGCTATTTGCATTAAAGGGCTGAAGTGGACTCGGAAAGGTTAAGAAGAGGTGGAGAATAAAGGAAAAAAAAGGGAGTAGAACAAGGGATCAAGAATGATGGACAAAGGAGAAGAGGCTCACGAGGACCTGGGGAGAAAAGAGAAGATCACCGGGGACAGGCTTTGTCATGTTAAACCGCCACTCTCAACGCATGTTCTCCCTTTCTCCTCCCCCTCTCTGCGGATAACACAATAGTCAATCACGGGGGAATAGATTACAAGGGTTTGATCTTCTCAACTTCAGAGCAGGAGCATGACAGTGGAAGTGGGGGTGAGGCTGCGAGTGCAGCATGTGCGTGACTTGGTTGGATGAGGCCGTGTGCTCACCGACGCCAAATAAGGCGCCCTCTCACTTGGCCGTTTTTCCTTTAAACCCTAAAACTCTTTGGGTTTGTCACTTCAGGTACTCGTCAGCGTGAGTTAGAGCTAATAGTTAGACGCGCTTGTAATTTACTTCTCTGCCTTCAAGCCTCAGCAGGTTAATGCGCATTCCACCACCAACCACGGCGCACAAAGACAACAGTTATCTTCATAAATTAGCTCGGTGTCAGGCCTGGAGATGAAAGGGCATTATTGTGGATGTAAAAGGAAGTATTTGCAAAGGCGTGGACATGAAGATGGAACAGGTGTGCCATTATCCTGTCACCGCGCTGTTTAAGAGGCCGATGATGGCGGGAGCTTAAGGGACTGCCATGTAAGAGCGACTGTTAAAACGGCCTAAAGACTCCTGGGAGACAGCAGACATATTCAAAATAGCCAGATGTGGAGGAAAGCAAGCAACATGTTGACAAGTGAGGAGACATGAAACGGCAAACTGCAGCTTTCGTCCACATGAAGAGCTTATCACAGGTCTAACTGGACTCCACAAACGCAGGCAAATAAATTCACGAAAAGAGAACAATGGAGGCGTTAAATGTGTTGCTCTAAATGCAGGAAAGCCGGCCGCCGTTTCTCTCCCGTTATGTGTCCTAATGATGAGTGATGACACGCATTTGATTCAGACGTCTGATGTGTGGTGTCAGGGGGCTCCTTAGTGGAAGATCTGGGCAGAGCGACGAGTGAACGGGTGGGCGGGAAGAGGCAGGATCGTTTGTCTCCGGTGTCAGTGCTAATGCAAAAATTACAAAAAGAAATAAATAAAATAAAAATGGAGCTGCTTGTCAATAGAGACAGCGAGTTTTCGGTGAGTTTAGGACAAACGGCTGACGAGAGCGGGCAGAGTAATCGGGGAGTCCAGGGGATGCTGCTCGAATTTAATGAAGGACATGTTTAGCTTCCTCGGGTATGAGTTGTGCTTTTACCCTCCGCGAGTGTGTGTGTGTGTGTGTGTGAGGATACTGTCTGTGCCTCTGCAGACACTAATTTCCTGCATGAATCCCTGACCTTTCACTGAAGCCTGAGGGGAGCCATTTGATCACAACACACACACACACACACACACACACACACACACACACACACACACACACACACACACACACACACACACACACACACACACACACCATTTCCTGTGATATGGCTGCCCACCAGTCACCGGACTGGTCTCAGCATTGACTATGTAATAAATACACTTCGTTATTAAGATTATGAAAATGTTTATTCAACTATTTACCAGCTTTTGTCGGCGGAAGCGGCAGCCTTTAAACACAGGTCATTGCTTCTGCTGTGGTTACCATTTATCTCTGATGACAGTTGATTTGGCAGTTTATGGGTCTTCCTACAGTTTTCTAGTTAATGTAGCGACTCAAACCTTTAAATTTAAAGCTGATGATCTGTATGATCTTGTGTAAATGTAAAAGTTAAAGAAATCTGATATTTCCAATGGGGTTTAATTTCAGCATGCAAGAACAGGAAAATACGCAGGCATCAACAATGCTGCAGAAAATACACACAGTATATTACAGGCAGCTCAGCCTTAATATCAATAAATCTTCATTTAGGGTTCAAAGAAAGTGTTGTACTTGACCGAGTATAACATTTATTTCAAATTAGGTGATTGTTTTTGTCATTTCAGTGCATACAGAGACATGAATCAGCCTCAGTGAGGGTCTAAGGATGTAAAGTGATGAGGTTAACAGCTATAGTGGCAACAAACTGTATTTTTATCTGCTTGCTCTTGCTGTGAGTTTATAGCACATCCTCTGGAATTCCTTCAAAGGGCGACCAGGCATGGCTTTTCCATCTGTGGATGTGTAATAAAGGCATGCATGTGCACTTTATGTACACGCTAGTAAGAACTATCGTCAAAAAACAGTGAGTGGAAGGAACCAGAGCCGAGGCATCAGGTGAGCTCGGTGCGAATCCTCCACCACCGCTTCCTGCTCCCTTCGCCTCTGGGGTCCAGTTAACCCCAGGCCAGTTGGCCTTTGCCAGCGGCTGCCTCTCCTGGGCTCGAGTCCTGGGCTTCATTATCACCCTCAGAGTGACTGGGTCCTGTTTTTCTGTGACCCACTTCCACTGCAATAGGAATGCACATTGCTCTCAGTTAACTCTGTCCATTAAGCTAAGTGAGGTCCATAAATTATTCACCTCTTTCCAATGTATAATTCAAGGGGGGCTGTCATGAATGGTGTTGTGCACAGGTGAGGAAAGAGTACTGTTCTCCCACTTCTAAGTTGCTGATAATATTACCAATCACTAAGGGATTTTTCTTCAGACTTCGCCAAAGGAATCTCAATTTTTAGAAAGTCCAGAATGGGTAAAGAAATAAGAAAATTAGTTACTGATGAGTTTTTATGATGAGGCTTCAGGATGCATCACGGTGAGAGTTAGTTGCTGTGAAAGTTAGCCAGAGAGTACAGTTTTCAAGACAGTTGATGTATACAAAAGTTAAGTTGGCCTATAGTATTGGTAATCAATATGGAGCAGGAAATGCAGCCATTCCCCACTCAAGTGAAGTGTTTGACCACTTTGGATTGGAACGTTGCAGGGGAGAAAGAAGACGTGACCCGTTTCACATTTAAGGATTTAAGGTTTCCAAAATGAAAATAAAGTACTGTGGGAACACCACAAATGTGTTGGCTCCCATCTTCCACCAATCACCAAGAGCTGGGAAAAAAAAAAAAAAAAAAAGATCAAATTAGACACCCTGCTGCTGACCGAAGCAGATTTCACCGGGTTACCAAACTCCCAGTGAATTCTGAGGAAGCAGAGGAAAAAGAGAGAGAGACAACTATGGACTGTTTCTTCTCACAATCTGCATACAGCAGAGCTGACAAAGACGTTTGACGGGATCACTGCAGCACCATTGCATAGAAATCTCCCCTGTGCAAAAAAAAAAATTATCTAAAAACTGACCGAGCTTTTGTGTAAAACACTAAGTTTTAAAAGGTAAAGAAGAAAAGTGAGTTAGAGCAGATGCTGCAATGCTTGAGTACATACATTTTTAAGTAGTATATGGTGCATCGGCACGCATGGCCTGCATTTCATATACCCTACATGGTCTTATAAAATGTCCCTTCAGTGTAACAGTGCATTTATTAATAATTAAGAGCACCAACTTTTTTCAGTGCACAAAGAGTAGTGTAGCACTAACTTACAGATATGCAGCACTACCCTGTTTTGGTAAGGAATTATAACTTAAATGCAACTAAAATACATACGCGATGTTCAAACGAATGCCTGCTTTCTTTGCACGTAGAATATTTTAGTAACGAATGAAGATTCATTTTGAACTGAGATTGGTTCAAGACCGTTTTAAAACTGAATCACCACCAAGAAATGTTACGCATCACGCGACACCTAAAGCTTTACCACCGGAGTGATGAGAGGGGCGTTTTGGGCGCTGTGGCAACGACACTGGGTGCAGGAAAGCAGACCCACAACGATTAAAAAGACAAGAGGAAATAACAAGGAGACGGCGGACTGTTGCAGAAATGATCCGCTTTCCAGGAGGATGAGAAAAGTAAACAAAATAGGTGGTGTTGACTTAAATGACTTGACTTGTAAAATCTCATGAAAGTGAGAAACTGAGTTTACAAGAACAAGTGGAGAGAGAAAGTTAGCAGCTCGAGTAAGAGAAGACAGCTTCAAAGCTTCCTCACACCAACCCTGGCCATGCCCCCTTGCTGCGTAGGCGTGCCTCCTTGGGGAACCACTGATGTTAATACAGTTATTAAGCCTCTCCACTGAAGCCTGCTCCACCTCTCCAACCCCCAGCATCAAGGAATTCTCCCTGCCTGCCAGGCAGCAGGCAAGCTTGCATCTTCCACAATGAGATCAAACAGTCCCAAGTAGGCCAGCTCAGGGAAAGCCAGTGATGGAGTTTCTCGTTGAGTAGTGCAGGCAGGTGAGGTTCGGCATGTCAAGCCCAGAGAGAATCCCAGCAGGCTTTACTGAAGGGTGGGGGTGGGGGGTGGACTTACATTTCAACCGTGCAATAGCTCCGCCTTCTCTTCCTCTCTCTTTAAAGCCAGCTGACCAAGATTCCCATGCAGCTCTTCCCAGTGCAGGGGATTATACCTATGAAAGGCTTTAGCAAGCATATGTGCGAGACCAGATTTATTTTCTCTCTCTCTCTCTCTTGCTCCCTCTCTTCCCGGTTTCTGGATGGATGTCACTTTGGAGGTTCATTAGAGGTGAGCAGTGTGGGAAGGACAATGCAGGGTGGCAAGAACTGGGAACAGCATTGTGCGCCAGACTTTTATGTGCAGCCAGTTTGCATTTTTCTCAGCCCAAAAGGGAACATAAATGGGCAGCGCTGCATCAGAGGGACATCCGCGCAGGTGTGTGTTCAACTGCAGCACAATCTAATCCATAATTTGCAACGGAGAGGGAAGGTTTGTGTCGCCATTCTTGCCTGCAGTCAGAAAGAGGAAATTTGGAAAGGACTCCAATAGCACACCCAAAATACTCGGCTTGCCAATTGATCTACTTCAATTCTTAAAACATCCCACGACCTGAAAAGGTCAATTTTTAAAAACGTCACGTGGCTCGATCGTGAAAACAAGCGTTGCCAAGGCAACTAGGCCGTGACCATTGCAGATCATACAAGGGGCTTTTGTTTAATAAGTCTTGATGTAAAGTGCTGCGCGGAAAGTTAAGATAAGTTTAAGAGACAGACGAGATGAAGAGTAATGCTGTAACGTGTTAACTGGGACGGAGACGCGGGTCATTCTGTACCAGACTCAATTTACCACCACTGGCCTGTTTGTAGCGCCTGGACACAAGCCAAGTCCCCATCAGTCGTGCTAGAACACTAATACTATCAGTCACTGGACTGAGCTCCCCACGCCTCTCTCTGCGGTATCCTTTTACATATTTCCTCATTCCTTTCCCGCGCCATTCACTCTCAGCTGCTTTTTGTTCAAAAGGAGAAAAGGGCAAAAATCCAGAGGCCAAAAATGACATTAAACCCCCTGAACGGCTCCACAGAGATTACTGTTTGAAAATGCCAGCTCTCCCGGAGCCCTCCCTTCCCTCCTCTATGACTGAGATCCGTCTCCCTTTCTCTCCCCTAACCTCCCTCTCATTTTCTTTCAGCTGAGAGGTGTTGACAGCCCAGACACAATAATCCAGCTCTATTGTGGAAGCGCCACAGTGGCAGCAGTGCTGTGCAAAGGTTTCCCACGTATGGCGCGAGGGCAAAGCAGGGTGTCACGGCTGTGATGCTAAACTGCGCTGCTACAACCAAAGGAAGATGGTCGTGCCACGCTGTGCCGCTTGACAACTCTGGCTCGATCTGTTGTCACATTTTCCATTAGTCAGCTCCACGACTGCAGCAGAAACAGGGAGGAGGGGAAGGCCTATTTATCAAAGCGCTCTTGCAAACCTGATTTGATCTCAACAGATCCCATGGAGGCTTCCCTCCAACCATGGCGCAGCTCCAATGGATGCAGAAAACTCCAAATATACCAACTTTAACGCTGCCAACTTTATTGAAAACAAAACAGAAGCACAACAATAGTATTCATTTGTTATTATTGAATTAAATCTTCCTTTTGACACTTATTTAGGCTGTTCCAACTCATTTTATCCCCCAGAATTTTGACATTTACTGAAGATGAAGCCGCTCCACCATAACAGTAATCAAACCTGTCTTCATACTTTGCCCCCCCCCACTTTCCCTCATCTTTTTAATTGACTATAAAAACCTCTCTTCAGGTAACTGTTAAAAATCCCACAGAATAACAGAATGCGCCCGCTGCGCTCGAAGTGTGGCGCTACTGCACATTTCCCAATCTGACCACCCTCGTCCCCCCAGACTGAGGGAGCATCCAGGCTGACGGGGGGCTTTTTCTAAAAAGATGAGTAGGAATGAGGAATACACTCCCATGTCTAGTTTAATCCTCCAAAAAAAAACAACAAATAAATGGAGGGCACATGCCATGCGGAGGCCTTTATTTCAGTGCACTGGCTATAAATTTTAGAGAACCAGTTGCTCCATCAAATTAACAAAACAGTAACTGTCTTGTCACATTTATTTCTTCTGCAGCCCCGAGAGCCTGGACTGTTTCATTAGTCAGATATCTGCCAAGCAACCATCGCTCCCTCTAAACCAAATTGTTTCACTAACATTGACTCAGATAAGACAGCACAGGTCACAACAAATGTTGCACGATACGTCCATCTGAAACGGGGCTCCTTGATATCAGACTGCATCTTTTTTTTAAAACACACAAAGGTTCCTTTCATGAGAAACAGGATCTAATTGCCCCCCCCCCCCCTCCACCCCCCGTCATTCTCCTCTGCGAACCTGTCCAGAGCTGCGCAGCTACAAGGCATCTCTCAGTTAACATAATGCACAAGCGCACAAACATGGTTAAAGGGAACACGTAGCTCGTAACCCGAGCCCGTCAGCCTCCTTCAGTCGAGCATGTTGTCCTATCTATCACTATCCACCACTACACTCTGCCTTCTCACCTCCAAACACACTGCTGGCAGTCCGTTTCATCCCGGTCCCAGGCGGGTCTTTAAGAGTCAAATGTCAGAGGCCGGGCTGCAGTCAGACATATAATGAATATAAAATGATTCTGGGGGACTGTGGGAAGGAGAGGAGAGCGGTGTGCAAGACGGTCCCGGCTGCAGCGAGTGGGATTAGACTGCACCCGGATGACACAAGCAGAAGATACACAATATGGACATCTAATGTTACATGAGAAACATGTTTCCATAAATCAAGACATACAATAAGGTCTTGCCTTCTTCCCTATATGTGCCCTCGGGGTCTGTGAAAAAACACCAGGTATTATTGGCGTGAGAGGGAAAGAAAAGGCTCCATTTATTAACCACAGTGAGATCATCTGACACTGCGAGACTCTTCTATCTTAAGAGACAATCTGCCATCTTATTAAAAGCATGGGTCTAGCCAAAGGGATTTTGTTTCTGTGTGCAGAGAGAATAAATATGGTTAAATGTGAATGATTCAGATCTCTTTTTTCAGAGCTCGTTTCATGCACTAAACAAAAACTTGAGCCGAGCATTCTCTCTCTGGCTGAGACGGCAGCAACACAGAGCTATTTTTGCCGCGGCAGAACTGCCAAGCTCTTGTATTTTTAGCATACCAACCTCTACCCTATTTTCTTGGCTGTCCCATTCTCAAAATAGGAGGGCATTCCACTCTGATGGGTGTGTGTGCGGGTTTCTTGAGGTGTGCACAGTTGTCACCCATGTGATGTTAACACAGATCCTCAGAGGACGTGCACATCGGCGGAAACAACGGCTCTGTGCTTCAGACCGGAGAAAAGGGAACATTTCTGACTGTACAGGAGAGGAAGAGGAGCCAGAGGTCCTCTGCAGCTGACGAAACAAGGCAACATATGATGTAATCACTTTATATATATATATATATAGAAGATCCAGAGGAAAAAAAAAAAAAAAAAGAGAGATGGAGGGCAGAGAAACTTGTAAAATAAGGGGTTGGAAGAAAAAAAAAAAAAAAATACAGCAGGCGGGCATCGAAGATTAATCACAACACTGACTTCCCGGCTCTTGCTTGCCATGGGGAGAATGGCACCGCGGAGATGGAAGCAGGGACAGAGGACAGAGCGCGAGAGAGAGAGAAAAAAAAAAAAAGACACTTTTAGAATGAAAATTTCTCGCAGATGAATCCTACAGTGATGAATGCCTGCAGTTCAATACCCAGATGAGTTTCTGTGTGTTCCATTATAGGAGGGAGGGGATAAAACACGGAGATGGGTCGTAGAGATGGGAAGGGGAGACGGTTCCACTGAACTAACCATGCAGAGCCCATTGCGAACAAGTCATCTGTAGAAATAAGCAAAGAAGTGATTACAACAGGCCCGGCTCAATTTCTGACAGTTGATGCTTGACTGCCCCTGTAGAGCTGAATTGATTTAAATGAAGAAGCTATGAATATTTTATAGGGAAGACCCCCTCCTCCCCTCACCTCCCTTTCACCTGAACTGTTTTGATTTTCTTCCCACCCGTGTGTGTCTGTTGAGAATATATATATGTATGTGTGTGTGTGTGTGTGTGTGTGTGTGTGTGTGTGTGTGTGTGTTCACAGTCGCCGAGCAGACATGGTGGAGAATGTAATTATTGATAGTGAGATTACGGTCCCCATTGTCACACCGTCTGCAATCAGCTGCCCTCTTTAAGCCCTGATGAATCAATGACACAGCCTGAATCTTTTGTGTCTGCCTTGCTTTGTTCATCAAAGTGAGCTTTGCAGTGTACACCGACCCTTGTATGGGGATTTAGCGTCAAACCAAACGGGTGTACAGTACAATCTGACTGGTGCCTCCGGCTAATTCTCTCTGAAAACAAGCCGGGTCCCGTCGGCGAGTCCGAGCACGCGTTCACGCGCGGACAAAAAAAAAGAAACTATCCAAAAGGAGGAAACGCTGCATACGCTGAACTTCCAGTGGAGCAACACTCAGACATAATGCACGCTACTCCAAAGATAACAAAGTTAACCGTCAACCTCTGCCAGCGTTAATGCCAACGGGGCACGCCCCTTTCATTACACCTGAAAAACGGAAACATCAGACACAAAGGAAAAGTCTCCGCGCATCTCTGTTGCACTTATTAACCTCCCATCTGTGTGAACATCCTGCTCCGAGGGCATGTGAGTTTAGTAAACGATGAATTGCATTAAAAAGGACAGTAACAACTTTGAAGGTTGGTGGCAAGGTGCTGTTTTGGGAGCGAGCGATGGCAGGTTGTGAAATGCTGCCCCGCAGCCTTTCCCAGGAGAGCGGCAGCAGGCAGCGGTGAACTCCCGTCACCCCTTTGCCATTGCAAACATACCTTGATGACAAAATGTGTTATTGATGTTCACCTGAAGGTGAAAGCAGGCGTGTTCCTTTAGACAAACTGATCCCTCTCTTTTCTAACACACACTCGCACACGCAGTGGTGTTACTAAATCAATGTCACCATTGGCTGAAAGGGTTTAGGCCGACGTGGCACAGGCCGCGTCCTGCCTGATGCTTCCCACCCCTGAGAGAACACAGGACCTTGTCTCGGTGCTGCCCATCTATCCTGCCAGTTCCTTCAAGCTGGGATCTACAAAGGCCCAGAGAGGGAGCTCATCGCATTAAGAGTCTGTCCGTGGTAGCACCAAGGTGCGTGCGTAAAAACAAAAAAAAAAAAAAACACTTGGAAAACAATTCTCAAGACTCTTGGACTCCACACTAACAGAACATGTTATTCTTAGAAAATTCAGTCCTGGGAATCACATTGCATTAATGTCAAAGTCACAAGCTTTATAATTATTTTTTTTAAATTCATGTTTTCCAAGAAGTCCCGAGTGGGCTGTTCAATAAAATCAATTTGATACTTTATGTTCTTCCATAACTGTTCTGATCCGGCTGTTTCTGACAACAACCCCCTCCAACCCCTAAAGAAACCTCACGGCAACGGGCCAGTTGTGCTTGGGGTCAGGACTCTGTTTACATGATGATGTTCATGGTTCTCCAGTTCTCAGCAGGCACTTGCCAAATAAAATTTGCACATAGAAATAAAAGGATGGAAGGAGGAAATTATATTTACAGTTACTGTTAGCCTGCATTTTATTATATTTCTTGCATTTTCATGCTGCCTGACAGCAAACTCAATTAAGGACACGTCTGTGGCTTGGAGAAAGCCAGAAGAGAAACCGCATGGCTTCACACTTTACTAGTAACTCTCAAAAAAAAAAATCAAGGTTTATTCACATCTTTCCAACCAACTTCTCCCACTGAAAACGCTCTTACAGTCCACTGGACCAAGAAACAATAAAGCACCATCTGTTTTTTTTCCTTCTTCTCATGGTCCTCATTCCCTGCTAGGCAAGAGGACTTCCGCACTTAAATACCACATGAGTCAGATTAAGCTGCCAGTCACTCGCCTCTCGGACACACTGTGCTCATGCACCACCTTTTGCATCCATCGTCTTCGGGAGACAAACCAGCTAAAGCTCGCCCGACTCTCTGCCTCATGTTCACTCTGTGAAAATCCCTGGTGATCACTTTCCTTTACACTGTGATGAGCCTGAGAAAAAAAAAAGAAAAAGAAAAAAAAAAAGAACAAAAAGCCTATGGGCTGCTGAGCATTTGAGCCCCTGATGCAATCCCTTTTCGCTTCATACCCCCCTTTTTTTTAGCGTGTGTGTGACAGTCATGTGAACAAGGTCATGCACATTCTTTCATGCATGAGCCCCTAACTCTTGTAAGGATTCTGGCAGGCACTCTGTGGAGAAAAAAAAAAGTGCATTTAATCTGCAGGGCTCTACACTTCTCACCACAGAAAATTTAGAATCAGCGCTCTGAATATAAGCAAAATTACAAGCAGCTTTTTTTTTTTTTTTTTAAAATGGTGCTTGTGTTTGCAAACCCACGCTGACACGGACTGGAGGAAAATGATAGAACAAGTGAAGAGGAAGTGCCTCTAAAGAACTAATGACACAGAGGATGGAGCATTCATCTGGATTTACACCCAGCTACTTAATGGGTCCAGAAGGCCATTTTAGGGCTGATTCACTTCAGTGGAGATGTCACTGGGTGCACGTTTGGAGGAAAAGTCCTCCTCTGTAAAGCCAGTAATGAATAGTTAGATCCAGTGTGGAAAAGTAAAAAAAATAAATAAAAAAAACCCCAGAAGACCATAAAAAGAAAAAAGCACTAAAACTACCAGCAATTCATTTCGACGCCCACGTCCAGGGGAACATACCATTAGACTACCGTCAGTGATGTCTGTGTATCATTCTCAAAAAAAAAAAATTTGTTGAGAAACCGATAAAGCCAGATGTTTTTGCGATCTGTCTCGTGATTTTTTAAGCCACATTGGTTTGGATTCCTGTTTTAAGAACAGGAGGCACAAAAGACATCTTGTTCTGTGTTTGTTTACTTTTCTAACCCTATAAACCAACAGGCCTCTGAGCCACGTGATGACACTGACGGATGATGCACCTCCACACGACATCCCCTGGATGTGCATTCAATTTTTTTTTTTTATAACATTCAAGGCAAAGAGCTGCTATTCCACCCTCCCGCCCACTCCCACTCCCCCTGCAATTCCTCCTTTGAGCAAAACAATGTGGAGTTGAGGGATCAGAGGTCTTTTCCTAGGCCAAAACCCCCACAGTCTCAGTTGGGCTCACATGGTTTGAATCAATGCTGCCACTAGAGCTGTGGACCGGCTCAATAAATACTATCAAGCTCACTGCAGATCTCTGAAAAATGATTAGTCTCTTTAGTCAGGAGGAAATTCTAATCTCATCAGACTCGGAAAAACAAGCATGGACAGAGAGGGATGGAGACAGACTACAATACAAACAAAACTGCTTTGGGTGCTTTTGTTGCAGCCAAACATCAGAAATTCCTCTGTAAAATTTCCCCTTTGTCGCATGTTTTCTATGGTCTTGAAACGAGGAGGAAATTGACCCTCAAGAGCCTGTGGAGATTCCTGCCTTTTTACGCTCCCGCAGCGAAAGACAACAGAACCCTCTTCTGTGAAGGCCTGCAGAAGCTTCGTGCAGCGCTGGTCCATTCAGGTGAAGAATGGGACGGGGCCTCTGTCCTCGCAATAAAACTCTCTTATTGCAGCAGATACTGTATGACTAGAAATCCCTGTTTGTTGCTGCTCAACCACGAGAACCACATACTGAACACATGCCTCGGAAAAAAATATCATTGATCTGAACAAAGTCTTCCTGACATTACAAAAGCACCGTTAAAAGTTAAGAATGTTTTAACAGTCTTGGCAGAAAGCCTGTCGATGTCATTCCTGGACAACTGAGCTGACAAACATTCATTTCAAGCTGCATGTATGAGTAAAGTAAATATTTATTCTCATGCAAGAAGTTAGAGCTGAATATACAGCCAGTTCACTCTGGAGTGAACTGTTTGGAACCCATGACATATAATTGTTACCCCATACCTTTCCTAAACATAAATGCAATAATATCCTGAGTGAAACGTCAAACAAATCTGTCCAGTATACTGCCTGTGCTGCCTGCGGGCTATCCAGATTACCAGAGTAACCCGGGATAAAAATAGCAGGAAAGTTAGAGCTGATTAACGCAGACATTGTTTGTACCGAGTGCATATTTGAGGAACGCAAAAACATCTGATCAAGTGGCTTGGATCAGAGCGCAACAGTCTAGATGAGGTTTACTCAGAAAGAAAACAAACACAACCTGGGCGCATTCCGAGACAGAAAAGTGGGAAAGACGAAAAGTGGGTCAAGTATATATGTCGCAGCAACGAGGCTCCCTGACGGTGGTGACATGCAGCGCAGTTGGGAATATTTTATAGTGTTGCAATTATGTAAACAAAAGAGGTTTTGTTGCATGAAAGGAAATGCATTCACACGCATATACCGACTCCCCCGCCTCCTATTAGTGGGATGAAGTTGAGAAGGCAGGAAAAGGCACCTACAGTGATTGGAGCCGTTCCAGTGCTGGTTTCTGATGGACGTGCTGTAGGGATGGGGCGCTCCGGGCACCAGTCCTTTATCTGGGATCAAGCATCCTCTGCTCTGGTTGTAGTAATCCATCATTAAAAACGGGTTCGGGCTGGGATTCAGTCCCACAACGTCCACACTCTCGTACATCATACGCAGCAGGGAGACGGCGGGGAAATGCGATCAAAATAATATTTATATATATACATATATACACGTATATATGTATATATATATAAAAGAAAATAAACGTAAAAAAAAAGCGGTCGAGCCTTGTGGTCGTCAGCTCGCCACCAGTGGAGGTAGAATCTCAGGAATGGGGGGAAACTGCATTAAAATTGAGGGAAAAGTGATAAATCCAAACACAACGGGGACATGTGAACATTTGGCATCTTCGGCGAGTGTCTGTGCAGCCTAAACAGCTCCACTCAGTTTGAAAACATTATTTAGGAGAGAGGTGTGCATAGTGCAGGGTAATCACGGCAGATGCAGCGAAGAGCAATAACTTAAGCAGAATATTATCGCTCCCGTCGGCCTCGCTGAAACACGGAGCAACATATGAGGGTCTATCCACACGACACGGAGCCGGGAAGCGGGTTAAATCCAAGAGAGGAGAAAATCACAATAAAAGAAGACCTCTCTGTCCGTGGCTGCAAACACGCGGGATTTGAAAGGTGGGGATGCAGGAGTAAATATCACAGAGGAAATCCCGCGGAGTTTCTGCGTGTCCTTTGGGTTACGGTCGCTTGTCCCGTTAGCGCCCGCCGTGGGCGGACTCCACTCCCGCGAGCTCCGCGGATGAGCCCGTCTCTGTCTGTCTGCGTCTGCGGTGCAGCCACCCGCGGCTCCCCTCGGTCAGAAGCTGCTCTCCGACGTCCCGATTCCAGCCGAACATGCAGCGCCGCCTCGCTGGTGTTCACGGAGAGAAAACCTCCATCATTTCCACAGCTAACCAAGCGGCTTTCGTGTTCTGCAGAAGTGTGACAAGGGGCAGCAGCTGAGGGCTTTGGCTCCACCTCCACTGGGCTTCTTTTCCTTCCCCCCCCCCCCCCTCCCCTCTCTGCCTCCCCTCGGAGTCTTTCATGCGTGGCTCCTCCTACTTTTAACCCATTCGTGTAGCTACGTCACAGCGGCTCTCCTTCTGTCCGTACACCCGGCCTGCGTGGAGCCCCAGCCCTCCCTTAAACCGAGCAGCGGGGGGCTTTAAATAGGAGTGTATTTGAGGACTTGATTAAGTTATATAAGCTCAGTAATTAGTCTTTCATATCTTTACATGGAGTTCATGGACACAGTGAGAGCTGCCACAGAATGCATCTCTCTTGCTCTTTTTCCTGGAAGTTCCTTTGCTCTTCTCACTCTTTATTTGGGCTCCTCCTTCCAACTAATTTGACCCCCATGCTCTCATCAGTCCCTACCCTGTGATTTTTTTTTCTCCCCCTGCCTCCGTCTCCCTAATTTGCCTAATGCTATGCTGCTGAACTTTTCTTGAACTCAGGGAAGAAGGCAGCCTCACCTCCTGGTGACCCACTGGATGACTCGGATTCGCCTCTCTGGTTTGCTCCCTATCCCACATTATTCAAGGTTTCCCACCTTGTACACCCAGAGTAACGCCATTACACTTTTCCTCAAGTGTTGCCCAGAGAGGCGCCTCAGTTCACACAGAACACATTAAGAAACAAAAGTGGCAAAGTCACCCAGTCATGGTAACCGACACTTTCTCACAGTTTACTCACAGCTGGAATAAAGTGTAGGAAGTTGTTTTGCCTTAGTTGCATCAGGCGCTTCATATAATGATGATCTGCAATATTCTGCAGAACACTGTCGCAAACCATCACGCAATCATTCAGCTGTGTGATGCTCAAACTTCAAGTCTCTGAAACCATGACGTTTGCCCTTCATAGTCAGCTGATCCAATCCTTAGTAAAGGAAATAAAAGCAATACACCGTCTCATTAACGCAACCTAAGATGTCAAACTCATCACCGGTGTCTTGCTTTTTCTCACACTCTTTAAAACTAAAGATCGGTCCCCGATCTGAAAGACACCTGCTGGTTCAAACAATACAGATTAATAGTGTGTTCAATATGTCCTTGAACTTGGAATTTCCCAGTTCCGAGTTGGATGTTTTACTTTACTAACAAAGGCTAGCAACTGAAACACAGTCCACTTGGGTGTGACATCATTGTGGGATCAAACTTCCAAGGTAAATGGAGTGTGCCTGTGTACCAGGCAAAAACGTATATCTTTATTTTATTTATTTCTTTTTTTTTACATTGACACTAGGAAGAGGAATTTGATAGCTTAAATGAAAATACTGTAGGCGTCTAATTGATTGGGAACATCTGTGTGTGTGTGTGTGTGTGTGTGTGTGTGTGTGTGTGTGTGTGTGTGTGTGTGTGTGTGTGTGTGTGTGTGTGTGTGTGTGTGTGTGTTTGTTGGACATTTTCCATGACCTGGGTTGGAAATAAGACCAAATAAGAAGGAGGTTGTGTATACTCCATTACACATGACTGTAATTGACTGTAAGCTGCGGGTGCAAACATGGAACAAAACTTTGGGGAAGAAGGCGAACAAAAGAGGTTGTCCTGGCAACATAAGACATCTACATGGGACACATGTATATTATGCATATTAGCCTCACAGTGAAGATGAAAAACTATCCAGGTGGAGAGAAAACATTCAGTTTCCAAACATCCTTTTTCTATAGATCTGAGTTAAGGTGGCCGATCCAAAAAATACTGACTGACTTGTGTTGTAAACTACACCACTAGTGAAATGATCCCTCACCTCCCCCTCCACACCTGAACCACAGGCCCCAGCTGGATCTGACCAGAACAGTTTTTCAAAAGGATTATCAGCATGGAGGACTGGCAGGAGGGGGGTTTGGAGGTGGGTCTTTGCCTGCTCCGCCCCCACTGACTGTGACACTTATTGAATGCAGACCCCAGTGTGTTTACACTGCTTGATAAGAGCCAACGTGCAGGCCGGGGCCATGGCGACCCCTATGTTAGATTGATAGCCACGCATTCCTTGACAGGATTAGCCTTCTGAGTAATTGTTGTCACAAAATGCTCATTTTCCAGGCTCTGTCTTCTCCTCCGAGGGGAGAGGAGAGCTCTCATCCTCAGGTGACACCCTGTGACTGCACAGGACAAGCCAAGAGATAACGGGACTGTTGATCATTACTTAATAGGAGGAGGAGTAAGAGATTAGATTGGGGAAAAGAAAGTACTTTTCAGCAGCTTTTTCACGTTCATTTTTAGGCAGTGTAAAATAAACAAATAAATCACACTTACAGCCAATTTAGAATAAGAGGTTGACCTGAAATACACGTTTCTGGACGGTGGAAAGAAGGTGAAGCACCAAGGGAAAAAACAACTCGTACAATACACACAATGTATAAAGCATGCACTTGTGTAAGAGCTGAAGCACTCGATTGACAACTAGAGCCACATGGGAGAAGTGAGAGATGACAGTGGTCTCTACGCTTATGAAGAAGGAGAAAACACAGAAAAAAGGGAGAGAAAGCGAAAGGAGAGACAGACAGAGAGGGAGAACGTGAGAGGCACAAGAGATTCAGGCCACATTTACACACCAGTCCAGGTGGCTCTGCTTGTTCCAGGATCAACAAACGCCACACTCCTGAGAACATGGAAAAGTACTTTAGCGCAGCAGAGTCACATAGAATGAGATTGAGTCTCAATCTCTTAAATTGTTGCCTAGAGCCAAGTCTCAGACGTGGGGTTTGGGCTTCCAAGGGTGGCTGCATACAATCCAGGAAAACTGGTGGCCAGGTCTGATCAGAATGGCATTCAGAGGCGAAGGAGTTGCAGCGCGGTCTGGTTACATAACTGCAAATAACGTGAAGAATACCAGGGCTTCGTTGATTTGAAGCAAAGCTGTAAATGAGAGTCAAGCGTAGAGAAGAGTGAGGGAGATGGGGGGTGGGGGGGTGGGAGAGGGATTTTTAGGAAGGAATTCAAAGAAGTTTATGGGCAAGGGCGGAGAGGAGATTGCTAGCTGGACCTTGATGGTGTCAAACTATTTTTACTGCCCTCACTCTCCTTCTCTCTCAATCCAATCGTGGGTGTTAGAAAGCAGTAAACAGTGCTTCCCTTGCCATTCCTACCCCAAGCAGATGAGCTGACAGGTTAGAAAAAACAATAGGTTGTTTTGTCACTTGGATGATTGTGCATGATAAAAGGAGGAGGGAGAGCTTCTCCTTTGCAAAAGTGGAGTCAACAGTGTCGGAGCAGACCTTGATTTAGCCAATCAGGGAGAATTTGTGTTAAACGTTCACAAAATTGTGGAGAAAAATCAACCAACATCTGCAAACAGCTGTCCCTTGACCCCAACACTCCTTCACTCTGAAGCTAGGGAACAAAAAAAAAGTTCTTCCCCTCGGTGTTATGAGCACTTCCAACACCGTGTGTTCTTTATTGGAGTGGACAGTCAAATCAAAATACAATCAAATTGTCTTAAAGTCAAAGGGGGAAAATCTGCTGAGGTCTGGCAGCCTGGAGACACTTAACAGAAAAAAGAGAAAAGAAAACAGATCAGAGCTGTCGTATCACTAACAAACAACACTTGACTTAGGTAAAAGCCATCTCCTGACAAGATAAGGCCAGACATGTTCGCGTTAGAGCGGCCAAGGCCTAATTTTAGAGTTCCTGTCTGCCTTAGTGGCTACTACACAAACACAAGCGCTCCGTGCTACACCTCCCCCCGAGCACTCCTGCACATGTGCCAGCAGATGGCTAATGCCCAGACGATAAAGGAAGTTGGGACAAGCCTTTGCAAAGCTTTCTATCTTTTGCCAATCTTTCCAGCACCCTTATAAAAGATGGTGTACGACAGTAGAGAAAACATCGACGCAGGGACCACTGATGGGAGCTGAAGTGTGTCCTGAGCTGGGGGGCAACAAGCTCAAAGATAACGATTATGCTGCCCAGGGCTGGGTCAAGCAGTGATACCAAACACGTCCACATCTGCAGCATTATCCTGCAACTGATGAGCAGCACTGTAATCCCCACCCCCAACCCTGCTCCTGGGCCCAGCGGTCCCCGTGCCAGGTTCACAACACCCTCGAGCTAATGCCCGTGACTGCTGTGGTGCATGCTTGCTTTCAGGTCTACCTAGAACTCGACAACCTGTGTGTTATCACTGCGTTCTTCTTATTGCCTTTAGGGGTTTCTGTGCATGTGCTTATTTGCACAGCTGGTTTCGCGCAACCCGTACAGGCAGCACCGGCCAAACCCGACAGCTGTGCTCCCCGACAGCGAGCCAATGTGTAATGAGGACCTGACCCGTCGATGTGAGAACAAGCTCCAGTTATCAATGAACACTTCCACCTTCTTTTTCCTGTTAATTTACTGGACACACACACACACACACACACACACACACACACACACACACACACACACACACACACACACACACACACACACACCTTTGTGGAAGCACCCCCCCAATCATTATCCCCTGAATGTCCTTCCGACAGCAGATACCAGCATTTATGGTACAGGCCTATATCAGCCCATAAAGCCTTTTATTGTTTAGCCGAGCTCTATGGTGGCCGTAACCTGGTTTTCCCATTTTTTATGGGGACCTTCACTATACCACAGGGGGGGGGGGCAAAGCTGCCCACCATCGGTGTTTACCAAAGTATGGCCAACTCATAAATCCATCGTGGCCGGCAGCATTCTGGAAATACCACAGCACAGAGAGAGGAGGAGGCAGAGGAGGGGGGAGGAGACGTAGGTTATTGTATAGCTTGTAATAGTCCACACTCTACAGCCTTGAGTTAGAGAATCCATCTCCTCAATGATCATTAGGTCTATGTTCCTTTGCAATGAGTCCATCACTCAGCAAATCAAGAGAAAATTGCAATGAATGTTACCCTGGAGGAAGGATATTTGAATATCCGTCATCCCAGACCTGGAATGGCCCCCATTAGCTGTCAGAAACTGGGAGATGTTTGGATCTTACAGATGGACATAGAGCTAATTCTATTAAGAAAGAAAAGATGTACAGGGGGTGAAATACAGTGATGGAAAAAAGGAACAAAAAAGAACAAAAAAAAATCAAAAGGCACCTATCCACTTGGAAGGGAAAAGAAAAACATTATTATGTTAGTACTTTGTGTTTGCTATCTGTACAGATCAGTGGGTAGATGCAGTTGGAAATACTCCTAAAACCTAGAAAATGACTTCATTTCATATCTAACATGCAGCTGCTGCATAGATTTGGACTCAGCAAACACTATAACTGACTGCGGAGTTAGAAGCACGAACAGACCGTAGTGCGAGGGGTCGAAGAAGGGGGTGACATGCAGTGGGGTGGCGCAGGAGGACACCCCTTCACCTCAAAACACGTTTTCAAGCACTGGGTTTTTAGCTCTTGAGTCCGATTTGAAGCATTTCGTCTCGGCCTGTCAGAGATCCACCTTTCCCTCCGCCCCTCTCTCTGCTTTCGCTCTCTTTACAATCTGAAGTGCTACTGAGGGCCAATTTGCTGTTTTCCATTCAGAAGTGTGATGCTGGAGGGGATCTGAGAGTGGCTGCCTATGAGTGTGTATGTGTGTGTGTGTGTGTGTGTGTGTGTGTGTTGAGGGGGGTTTGTTAGCGGTTCGTTTTAAGTGGATTGCCCTCAGTCTTGTTGTGCCCCACCCAAAGCATTATAACACTTTTGCGAGTGACCTCCACTTAAGCGGTGCCCCTCACACCAGCACCAGGCAGGGCACAGCGATTGCTGCGCTCGTTGCAGAGACACTGGATGTGTGCAGAGTGTGCGCGTGGGTGGAACGAGGAGGGGGCATGTGTAATACCGCTCTAATCCAGCCTTGTTCTGTCACAGAACTGACTACTCTCTCTTGCACACATTGTTTGCTCTGTGTTGAGTTTTACTGCATGTTTTAAGCAGATGTATGCATGCCTGTGTTGGTGCGCCATCCCCGAAGTGATGTGAAATGTTCAAAAGTGCCGAGCCAGTTCAGATGTTAATGAAACATGTGAAATCCCCCTGCTTAGCCAGCAAGTTGGGAGCCGGGGACAACAAAGGCCCTCGGGAGAGCGACAGACTGCTGCAGCTCAGAGCATGACAAATGCCCATGCCGCTGTTGCCGCTGTGGCCCCCGTTGCCCTGCCTTTTTACAGAGATGTGGGGGAAGTCGGGGTGTAGGGGGGCTCTGCTTCATTCTAACCTGAAGGAGCAAGCAGGAGGAGGGTTGATGGAGTAGATCTCCTTGCTACATTATAAGCAGAGTGCAGAGCATCTAAAAAAAGAAAAAGAAAAGGAGGAGCAGAGACTTCTCTCGGATATTTCTGTCTGCTGCTGTGTGCCACACATCCCGATGTTTGAGTGTGTGTATGAAGAGTTAATTGAATGAGAGAAAGCCCTTTAGACACAAATCCCAGATGTGTGTGTGTGGGTCATCGGGGAGCTGGGGGACAACCCCCACAGTCAATATTGTCCTACTGGAGCACATTTCCATTGAATTCTGCAGCCAGGTTTACTCAGCACAACTGCTGACAGCATTAAAAGAGTCGGCTCGCTCCTCAAACCCAGACAATAAACTCAGAGAACTGCAAAAGAAAGTCCTGTGAATATCACGCTGTCTGCGCTGCAATGCAAAAAGAAACTGGGCAAAACAGGGAAAGACTGAAAATAAGAAGGCCCTCACGTGGCTTTTATACACCTAAATAAAACACAAACAAACATCTATATGGGTGTGTTGATGCTTAAGAGTTTCATACATACACATGCGGATCACACAGAAACAGACGGGGACAAATTTATTGGTAAATTATAATTTACTGAAATTTGACTAATAAAAAAAAAACAAACCAACCAACATTGCTACTGACTTGTGGTTCAACAGAATCATTAAAAAGAAACCTATCTGGACAAATTAGTTTTTAATTACCCCTCAAAACGTAATTTGACCACAGTAACATGTTAAAGTCAAATATGTTGTGTAATTAGTATGAGACTGAGGAAAACTGATGTCAAATTAAAGAGACGGATAAAATGAATTGCAACCAAAGAGCCCAGAACATCTTCCCAAGACATTCAAAGTGAACTTCAAGGTCATCGCCAACATCAGCATCAGCATCAGCATCAGCATCAGCATCAGCATCAGCATCAGCATCAGCATCAGCATCAGCATCAGATCTCACCATCCATCAATGTTTTAGCCATAGTGGATGACCGAGGAAGACTCCTGTGCTGAAGGCAAATCACAAAAAAAGCCGGACTGTAATTTATCAAAATGCTTATTGACAAGCCACAAAGCTTCTGGGAGAATGTCCTTTGGACGGATGAAACCAACCTGATGCTTTTTTTTTTTTTTGCACGGTACATCAGCTCTATGTTCACTAATGCAAAAAAACAAAGAAAGGATTGTAGCTAGAGTGAGACATGTTTTAGGGCTGCTTCGCTGCGTCCGGTACAGGGATCCCTCAGTCTGTGCAGGTACAATGAAATGTTAAGACTATCAAGGCATTCTGGAGGGAAACGCACTGTCCATGATTTCAGTCCTTTGAGGAATATAGTGGAAGTGTCCTTCTAGTGGATTTTTCTTTCTTTGATGGAAGGGTACCGACAAACTTGCCCACTTGGAGCTTCTCCAACAAACAGATCAACTTTGTCAAGTAAAGTTACAAAAGCGGTTTCAGGCAAATTTATTTCATTTAGTCGATACAAGAAAAGACATTCTCCTCAGCCGGAAAGTATTTGAAAGAATGTGAAAAGTTGGAATTGCCAACAAACTTTGCACATTTAGGTTCAGAAAACTTTCAGGATTAAAATAATGAAATAAAACAAAACCAGAATTTTGGCTTTGGACTGATGGCATCCACCAGCAGTCGCTATGGCTACCCAAGCCATCTGTGTTGTGAACCCGGAGAGAGGGGGAGTGTCTCAAAAGTAAGTAAATGGGCTGATGCACAAAGAGAAAGTGACAGAGGAGCAGATCATTATCTGGCAACATCTTGCCATTCTCTGCGTGGTACCAGAAAAGGAGGAGGGTTGATACATGAAAAAGAAGCCTGATAATATTTAACCAGAGCAGATCTATCATCAATCTGGACTGTCTCCCCCCCAACATCATCAGTCCTCGGTCCCAGTTCTGGCCTATTGTCATTCAGACTGTGGCCCCCTTTTAGTCCGTATTCAATATTTTTGAGCCATTGTTCCACCTTACATGCCCCCTATGAACTACATTACTTTTCCCACTCAGTGGTGAAAGAGGGGCAACAGGCAGAAAAGGCATAATATGTTATAATGTCAGGAGTAACAAAAACATCAGCCGGCCATGTCAAAAGTCTGGGTTTCGGGTGCATTCACAAGCACAAGCGGCAGGCAAACGCATCCACACTGTCTTAAATTCTCCCCTTACCCATGCACACACACTCTTATTGTCTCTTTCTATCCACACACACACACACGCAGTGACCCAGTGGGCTTTACGGGGCTCTTTGAATGAAAAAGAGAAGTCATTTATCTGACTCATCTTTGTCGCACCTCGCAGCACCTTTTAAAAACACTCTTTATTCCTCGCAAAGACTAAAGCTGCACTTTGCTGACAGCATGATGGAGAGCCCCATTCTCCCTTCCCTCGCTCCCCCTCTCTTTCTTTCTCCCTCTGCTCTGCCATCTCTGGAGCTTCTTCTGTCTTTCCCTCGAAGCTGCCAATGTTAGTGAGGCTAAGCTTCTGTGGCGGTGCCAGAAAGTGTAAATCTGTGTGAATATTTACATTTCTGCAATCGTGAGCTTGTGCGTGTAATAAACTGGCATGGATCTGTCCCCATCAGTGTTTGCACATATAATTGGTAAAAAAAAAAAAAAAAAAAAAAAAAAAAAACAGAGACGCCACAGTAAATGTGTTAAAAGGTGCAAGGAGGACTTCACAGTTCAGCTTGCTCATGTGTGGAGGTGAGAACTCATCAGGCGTTAACGAAATCGTCAAAGAAAACCCGACAAGTTTGCCCTCAACGTTTCATCTTTTGCAATTCTGCGTCCGAGTTAGAAAGTCAATCGAATTAATCTTTGCTTTCACGTAGCTCACTGGTGTTTAAGTGCGGCTGGAATGTCCCTTATTTAGATATTTGCATCGAGCCATGAAAATTAATCAAAAACGTCACGTCGGACCTTTCCTGCGCCAAGACGAGAGCCGAGGTATGCGACAGTAATCGTGTTTTCTGTGAATAAACATGATGCATAATTAAGTTACCAAACCAGCTAAGCGTCAGGCTGTCTAGACCGTCTCTGGCCAGACGTGTATATGCTCCAGGTCTGCCTGTTTGGACTCTGGAGCCGTTTCCATGCAACCCGGAAAACATCAGCACGAGCACCTCTAACCTAGTTGGCAAACAGCCCACGGTTTTCCCCCCGATCTCCCTGTCTCTCTCCATCCATCACAACCTTCCTCGCTCTTTTTCTCCATACAGCATCCTGGTCTGGAACATTGGCCGCACCACCAAAGCAGCTGTTACCACAGACGAGGTTCATCATCATGACAGGGTCGATTCAGAACAATTTTATCATCCAGAATAAAAATGGAAAAAAGCAGTTTTGAAACATGGCATCAACATTAAAATAGGTGTGCCGAACAATGGTGTTTAAAAGTGATTAAAAAGGAACAACAATGCTATAATTTGGAGCCACAATAATATACGTTTGTCTATAATCAATTAGATGTAGAGTTATCGATGTAAAGATTGAAAGATACTGATATAGCAGCCATATGGCTCTCTGAAGGACAAATGGGAGGTTGCCAGTTCTACATATTATAAGCATTTTGGTTGAGGAGAAGTAGGACATGGGGTTTAATGTTAAACATGCAAGAATTTACTGTTAAGCTCTTCACGAGTGCTGGACCTAATCCAACCAAACATCTGTGACATCTGGGAGGTGCTGATTTATATTCCACTCCTCTTCCTCCTCAATGCCAGCTCTCTTCTGCATTTAGCAAATAAACTGGTTTCCCATGTCACTGCTCAGCTATTAGCCACTCGGGAGTGGGCAGACCGGATTTCACGACTTTAAATTTAAAGCACGTTGACACAGACACAGATCTTGCAAAAAGTCCAACAAATTTTGTTTAATAACCTTTGATGCAATAGTGGTGAAAAAAAAAAACAAAACAGTAAATATTGTCAAAAACAGTCGTAAGTAATGTTTTGTTTTTTTAACACTTGCGTCATTTGCTGAAAACTTCCCCATGTTCCTCAGTTTATTTTTGTTTTTCATATACTTTGTTCAGTGTGTGAACTTTTCCAATAGAGGAGACGCAACTCTGAAGTGGAGAAACTGAGTGAATAATTCATAAAGGACAGAAGTGACAGTTAACAGGCACGTGTCATAGGACACTGATGTTCCACCCACCCACCCACTTCCCCATCCATCCATCCATCCATCCATCCATCCATCCATCCATCCATCCATCCATCCATCCATCCATCCATCCATCCATCCATCCATCCATCCATCCATTCACCCATCCATCCATCCATCCATCCATCCATCCATCCATCCATCCATCCATCCATCCATCCATCCATCCATCGAACCACCACCATCATCATCATCATTACCATCATCATCATCATTACCATCATCATCCACTCTGTCTCGCGCTTCCCTCGCTCTGCTCTGAGGAGTTCAGATAAAGGATAATGGATCTGTTGACATTCATCTGCCCCAAAAAGACATTCCCATAAAATGACCCTGTTAGTATAAGCCAGCATGCAAATACATGCGGTGCATCCAAACGAGGGAGCTCACGCAGGTTTGGCACGCGTAGGCATGTGGATGCAAACGTGCGTGCATGTTCTCGTGCCTCAACAAGCAGCAACACTGGTGAATTCAGACGAACGATTGTTTGCACACCATATGCATGTGTAAGTGAAAGTACACTGTGACAAATGTCTACAGTGTTAGTGTGGATTTAAAACCGTATGTTACGATACTGCACAATGATGGCGTTAGTCATTACTCAAAGTTAAACAGTCATCGCTTGCATTTAGTGTTTAAATGAGCTTTTACAGGATTTTATTTACAATTTAACCAAGTTTAGGAATTTTATTCTATCATTTGTTCACTGAATGAGTGACCGATTAATTGATTAGCACCCTACACTTAGAACGTACCTTTTTATTAATTTAATTGCCTACTTATGTGTTTTAATTGTAATTTTTTTTGTTTTTTACACTAATCTTAATCAATTTCTGCACCCATATTATTCAAATAGCTGGTATAGGTCTAGCTGTGCGTGATTATGCTTGTTTGGATGTATTTTAGTGGCAGAAGCAGGTAATTCATTTTTTTTCCTACCCTACGTTTTTGTAATGTTATAAAGCACTTTGTGTTGCACAAGTTGTATGAAAAGTAAACAAAGTTTACAGCAGTTAACCAATAACTGTATTGTATTTGCATACAGCTGTAATTTCTATCCACACACGCACGCACGCACGCACGCACGCATGCACGCACGCACGCACGCACGCACCAGATGAAATTACAAAGTCAGACACTATCATGGTATGGTGTAATATTGCTTTATTTTTCTTATGTTACTTTCAAATGATGCAGATGCCAGTTACGACTAGCTAATTGAGACGGTTGATTTTATAGACGTGCCAAAACCATCAGTGGCGGTCCAAGCTCCCATTACTGTGTTTTTACTGCAGTGGTTACAGTTGAACGTATGATACGTGCAGGCAAATCCCACCATCAGCAACATGCAGGTGCACGATCATTCCAGCAACGAGATGACAATGGACCGCATCCCTTCTCTGTCTCTCTGTCCCGCTGTGTGCCAAAAAACCCAGTCATCTGGCAAAAGAGCTGAGTGGGACACATCATCAAGGGTATATTTGTTCTCCCAAAGCAAAACCAAGCACAACATGGCTCACGCATGTGCAACAGTGATGGAAACGGGGCTGAAGCCCCGCACTCTACCCACTGGGAAACACTGGCTTTTTTGTTTTGTTTCCTTTTTTTTTTTAATTTTTCATTAAAATAATGTTCTTTAGCCCTTTGTAGAAATCATTTCTGCCACTACACAGTATTTCAGTGTACACATCAGAAATATCTGACCAAAAATTGAATTTTACTTGAAAACTGTTTCCATTTCTACAAGCTCCAGGAATGAGCACCTGGACGGGAATTTAGATCCAGTGCTGAATATAAAACCATGATGCACATGATGCTGCTCTAAACTGGTAAAACATCATCATCAAACCAAATCAAACAACAGCAGGTTCGTGAGTAATCTACCGCATCATCATCATCATCATCATCATCATCATCATCATCATCATCATCATCATCATCATCATCATCATCATCATCATCATCATCATCATCCTCGTATGTCAAAGGATGTAAGAACAAAGCTTAAAAAAAGAGGATAACTTTTAAAAGCACATTGGAAATCTCATTTTGCTTTTTGAACATTGATGAAAAACGGTGGAAACTTGTACATGCAGGTACAGCCATTAGTACATCAATCACGTTAGCGTATAGAGAGCTTGAAGCAGTCTTTTATGGACTTCTTGATTTGGTATTTTGAAATAGGAGAAAAAACATTTTAGTGAAGGCTAAAAAAGACCATGGCTGGGATTTAACAAAAGCAATCATGAAACAGCCTGACAACAGAAATACAGAACTCAATGTCAACAACAGAAAAAAACATTTTAAAAGGAGGTAAGCAATTAATTCCTAGAATAGGACAAAACAGACATTTCAGAGATAATGAGCACAAGATACTTACAGACCATGCTTGCAGACATATGAGTGCTGTTCCTTTTTATTAAAAAAAACATGTTTTTTACGGCAGTTTTTGCTATTATTATAAGAAGAGCTGCACTAGAGAGATGGACTGGAGGAATAACGAGCACCAACTGAAAGCGTTCCTCGTCTAGTTGGAGTGTGTCCTTGAAAGTTAAGATGCTTTGGCAAGTACATTTAAAAACTATGTCAAAACAATATGGACTGATCTATTGATTGAGAATATTTACTGAAATACCTGTTGCTTCTTAAAAGCTTTAACCTTTTTCTTTTATTTTTTTAAAAATGTTTTTCCACTAAGAGAACAGTGCCTGCATAAAAGTTGCCAGAAAAGTTAAAAAACACGTGTGTAAGTAATCATAAGAGAGAAGAGCGCCGATGAGGCCGGCCCTGTTGGTAAAGTACAGCTCGAGTCAATCACCCTTTTGTTCGCTGATCTGTAATCCTCCGTTCTGATGCCTAAACAGCTCCTCCTCATCTCCACACATCTCTGAGACGACTCTGCGTGTCCCGACATAATTCCCTCCTCCTTCCCTTCTCTCGTCTCTTACCCTGTGCAAATCTGATACCCCCGATATCCCCTGCACCCCCACCCCCACATACAACAGTCTCGTAGCGTCTACTTGGCTGGCGGAGGAAATATACCAACTCTTTATAATCCACTTAACTGGCTTTTCCGCCGGCCTCTATGGTGAGGGTTACTGGTCACACGACGGTGCTTCCTCGGCTTATCGTGAAGTCGTCTGAGGAAGAAGAGCCAGCTGCTCCTCATGTGCTGCTCTCAGTAACTGACCTTCAAAACTATCAGTCAGACTCAAGCGTGACACTCAGCAGCTACATCCTGCAATATTATTCTTTTTTTAGCCATTTCCACCTCTAAATTTCCTTTCGCTATAATAAAAATAAAAGAAATCAGCGCCACGTTTCCACGTTAATTAGCTGGATTAAGGCTGGGAAATAGAGCATTGGATGATTTGTTTTGTTTTTTTCATTAATTACAGCTGAAATTACTATTTGGTTAAAAAAGTACACAGAAACAACAGCAAGTCTGCAACCAGATTATTATTTATGGTAACCATCAAGGAGAAATGCTTGTTTTGTTTTTTTTTTGTTTAATGTTTGAATTCAAGATGTTTTGGTTGAAAAGCTGATTTTTAAATCTTTTTCTGCAGACTGCTCAGGCTGCAAGCTTAATCGTGGTTCCTAGAGTTTCCAAAAGTTTCAGTTTCCAGGCTCTTGCCATGTAACATCAGTCCAATTTGTGTTTGGGACACATTTAAAATTGAGCTTAAGACTTCCCGTTTTGATAAATGTTACAGTTAGAGCTGACTCAGGTGCACTGAACATCCCTTTAGTCATATTGCAGTAGCCTGGTGGAGGATCTCCTATAAAACACTGCCCTCTGTCCCCACTCCGATCTTCCTTCTTTATGTGTGTATACATATCTTTCTTATTGCGAGTCACATTGTTCTGTTTTGTGTCTCACAGACAGATACCCCTGCAATAATCTCTTTGCTGGCCTCTCTTTCTCATCATCTCAGACTCCAAACCAGTTGAGGCAGATGGCCGCGCTCCCCGACTCTGCTTCTGCTGGAGATTTTATTTTTAAATCCCTGTTAATGAGATTTTTTTCCTCTCCACTGTCGCCTAATGCTTGCTCAGGAAGGGGGATTGCACCGAAGTGAAGATTCAACGCAATCTGTTGAGTTCCTTCGCTAGTATTTCCCTACTTATAAATGAATTGGCATTATATGCATGTTAAATCTGGACTCTGCTGGAATGAATTGGACTGTACGAGTATTTCTGCAGAAAACGTCATCTTTTCCAGCTGTTGCAGGGTTCTCCCTGAACAAGCTCTGTCCCATCAGCCTCCACCGTGATGGATGCCTGTTCACAGATTGGTACAGGCTCTATATTCTGACCTTTGTTCTTCTCCCTCCACCTTCTGTCTGTCCCCCTTCACTCTCCTCTGAAGTTATAGTAAATTTCTCCCCTCCCTCCACTCATCTCTGTCTGTGTGTCTGTCTGTCTGTCTGTCTCTTGAGGGAAGCTCAGTGCCAGTCTGCAGTTTTATTTGCGTTATTTACATCCTCTCTGACAGCCTTCTGTGGCCCCCTTCAACCATTGAGTTTTACTGCAGGCAGACCCTCGTAAAACAGCGGCTCTTTGTGATGAGAGAGGGAGCAAAGGGGAGTGCGACTGGCTGAGCTGCAGTCCAGAGAAAGCGGATTGTAAAAGTAAAAAAAAAAAAAAAAAAACAACACGTGGTCACACGGTGTCAGTTAGCTTCCTGGCTGCATTTTTGTTGCTCTTTGTGTGATTGAGGGTGTGTGTGTGTGTGTGTGTGTGTGTGTGTGTGAGAGAGCCCACACCCTCGCTTGTAGTGTATGTGGGCACCCTGGAAACAGGACAGTTGCAGGGTTGGTTTCTTGACCCAACAAGCTTTAGAGTATCCAGGGATCAGGTGTTAATCCCCTAGTCATCATGTGCTTGCTGTGTACTTAACAGGTTCGCCTTCAGGTACAAAGGTCAACTTGTAATTCCATTAATAGCTGGCATGGATTTCTAAGAACTCAGTTGTGGTAGCACGTAGCTATCCATCTGCATTGATCTCACCTCACGCAGAGTAAAGGATTTGGGAAGTCGACCAATACAGATGGACTCGCCCACAATCCTCTGAAGAACTAAGTGTGTAACTGTTGAAGACGATGCCGTGGGAGGTCAGATGCTAATTGGCTGAAAATCAGCAAAAGCTGGAGGGAGGGGGGAGGTGAATAACAACTAATTTCACCACAAAGAGGACAAATAGGCAAATATAGTAAAGACGTTTGGGTGAAAAGCACTGAAAATAACTTCCGATTCTTCCGCATGTCTCAAAGACTGTCGAGCACCAGCGGAAAGTCGTTGCAGAACCGTCTCCTCGACCCTGTAGAGGTGCGAGTTTCTTTGGGTGTGAGCCAAAATCAAAAACTCAAAATTTAAACGCTTAAAGTATACGTAATTCTCCTAGGAAGTCAACATCAATACACTTCCTAATCTGAGGCAGAATGAAAACCAGAAAAAAGAGAAGTGTGGAAGACTGAGACAAATGGGTAATGACGGGAGAAGATCAGTGAGGTGCTGCTTCTCAATGAGAGACAACCCACAGATGAAGGAGAGGGTTTTGACACAAAAAGCAAAGACAAAAAATAAATAAATAGAGAAGGCACCGCTGTAAATAAAACAGGAGCGATGCTTGAAAGAATCAAAAATGTTTAGTATGGAAAACAAGGTCACAAATGAATAAACCATCCGCACAGAACAGTGACCCAAACACAGTCTTTTATTCAGACTTTTCTCAGTTTCACTTGTTGTTGTTGTATTAACAGGCGAGGTGTTAATCTGTTCGGGGGCACGGTGCACGTTTGGTGAGCAGGGAGTCATGGCAACCAACAATGGCATGAAAATAGTACAAGACTACAAATAAAAAGAGACAAAAACAACAGCAAAATGACAGAATTTGAGATGGAACCATGGGGAACAATGACCCCCAGTGGCTGCAATGATGCTTTTAGAGCAGATTGGAGCGGAGAGACGTGTGTGTCTGTGTGCGTCTGTGTGTGTGTGTGTGCGTCTGTGTGCGTCTGCGTGTGTCTGTGTGCGTCTGTGTGCGTCTGTGGAAGTGGACTGAGCAGGAACTCATTAGCAGTGTCTGGCCAGTCAAGCTCACACAGTTCACAGCAGCAGAATGGTAAACAAGCCCACTTGAGCATCCACACAACATTGCACACACACAAACATCACAACAGACCTCTGCGTGAGTGAGACAGCATTTCAAATGGAAACACGCCTTATTAAAACTGTATGTAGACTCAGAAACACTCTAGAGCTCCCTTCTTCCTTCTTCTTTTTTTTTTCTCCGTGCTGCCCTTGATTTCATGGCGTTTGACTGTGTCCTGTTCAAAGATGTGCTGGCGTAGAACTGTTTAAATATATTAACACAATTATTGAAGGCAAGCAAAAACAGTGTGACAGAGATGGAGCGATGACAATGAAGAACGAGGGCAGTGGATGACAAGTGGTGATCGTGCAGTTGTTGCAGCAAGGGAATCAAAGAAGACGGGCCAACGGCCCAGCAAAGACATAATTAGTGAACATGAGCATGCATCATGTGTCACTCATGAACACCATCTGCTTCGATTTAACTCGACAAAGAGAGGAACAGCATACGAAAACAGGGAGGATGGAAAGGAAGAGACAGGGACCAAATGACATATTTGGCATTTTTGCCAACTTCTGAGGGAAGCTAATTTAAAAAAAAAACAACAAAAAAAACGATCGTTCAAAATTGGTTATTGTAGATTTTGAAGCATGCTTGCAGCACAAATTCTAATTTGCATTATTAAAGTTCATAAACTGATTCAGGTCACGAAAATGTGCATCTGTTTTAACTTCAACATAATGGCGTAAAAAAAAAAAAGAAACCCCTGTAAAGCTGAAAGATTTTTCCATGCTTTTCTTTCTCCTTCACTGTTATCCACAGTAAAATATTTCAACAGAGAAACCACACGGGCTCATATATGGGTTCACACCCAATAAAATCTTAATCAGTGTTAACGTGAGGAATAAGTCTGCCCTCTGCCGTGGCTTCAGCCGCACCACCAGCGACATCGCAGCAGAGCCATGCCTGTTCTTACTGCTGACCTGACGTGCCATTTTAATCAACTTTCCCCTGCCGGTATTAATTATTCACCCCGCTGGTGAAATGGGATGGCCTGTGGCTGGAAGGGGAAGTGGGGAGTCCCTCTGATTAAGGGGGTTAGACACGAAACGAAACAGAAAAGAAAAAAGGGCTACACCCCCTGCCCTAGTTTTCCTTAGCATTAATGTACATGTAGGCTGAGAAGTCTTCTACAAACAGTTGACAGGAGTGAGTGCACGGAAATGTCCAGGAGAAGCGTGAAGCCTCCGGGAGCCAACTGAGGCAGCAAGAGGAGTGGAAATGGGTGTGCTTCTGCATGTGTGAGTCAAAAGCCAAGTCCAGTCATGATGCTGCATGATCTAGTTCCTGATGGTCAGCCAGGGATCCCACCTCTCACGAAGAGGAAAACGATGGAGAGGCTGAAATGTGATTGGCGAGTATGTGCCACATGCAGCGCCCCTCAGGGCTGCGATGAGATGCAACCTGATTGGACCAGACGTGACACCATCTTAGGGTGCAGTGTGCGGAAAAAAGTTTAAAGTGGTGAGTCTGCATGTGTGCTTGCCTGGACTTGTGTATTTCTTTTTCTCCCCCACCCCCACAACAAAGAGCTCTCCATAAGTGAATGCTTGTGGCCGAATATCTCTGAGAGCAACTCTCACAGCAGAGACAGAAGGGGGGATAGAGCGCCCCTGCTGACACTCTCAGTGGGCTGACACTGAAAGCTTGTTGGGGGGGGAGGATTTAATCTTAATACACATGAACACTGGGGAGAAGAAGAAGAAAATGAGAGGACGAAAGTGAGAGTTGGAGCAGACGGTGGAGTGAGCATGCTTAAACAGGATGAGATGAAAAACATAGAAAAGGAGGAGAATAAAAGAGTAGGTGGGCAAAGAGAAGCTGCAAAGGAGCAGCACGGAGGGGAAATCCTGAGGGGTAGGAAGGAAGGAAGGATATTGCAAAGGAAAAGCAAAGTCTTTCCAATCCACAGGAGGATAGCCCAAGATGCCAGAAAAATGTAGCAAGGCACTAAATCAAACCAGTTAAATCATCATGTGTTAATGACTCCTTTAACCCTCTTCTCCTCCTCCCTCCCTCTTCCTTTCCTCTCCACTAAAAGCCTGTACAGAGACTCTGTCATCCCTAATTCATCCTCACAGCAGACAGAGGAAGAAGATGGTGAGAGGGTAGAGGGAGGCAGATGATAAAAGGCTGTGATTTCTCTCCAGAGACTCTTTTATAAATAGATTCCACCAATAAGATCTGCATTTGTATCAGAGCTGTGCGTTGGCATAGCAGCCTGCCTGAAAGTTAGAATATAGCAGAGAATGAAAGACATGACCACTACATATTCAAGTAGAGACTATAATGCATTGCTTGGTTTAATAACATGCAAGAAGATGCATGGATAAAACATTATGTGCAGGTTAGTCTGTTGTTGGGGCCGCACTCCGAAGCGGCTCATCAAAAGTGAATATTGTACTTTCTTGTATATAAGTTGTGTAGGGCAGCAGACCCAGGCGGACTGGGTTTTGTTTTTATGAAAATGGATCCTTGAACAAGCTTTTATACGTTTTGCAGCATGCACGGTCCAGGAATATGCTGCTTGATTGAAAACTTTGGTTAGAGACAGCATTATAAGCACTATCATTACAGTAACACATACGGGCTTCGCCGATGTTTTTTGTTTGCAGTCTTCATCATCAACCCCTGTTGAACCCTGGGTATCAAAAACCCAGCAGTGACTGAAAACAGAGGGTTAACTGTGACTCTCCAACACTTGCGTGGACAACTGAACTATATGACAATTCATGAACTCTGTATCAAAGATGAACATTTTCCGTTAACAGCCAAACCCAAATTGTCTCGGAGACGATGGCAGAGAGGCTAGAATGAGATGGCTGGGACAAACAAATCAGAGCTGTGGATTGGTAGAAGGATGTAGTAGGGAGATTCCACGGAGGAGCGAAGTGGGAAGAACAAAGAGAAGACGTCTGGATGCGGTAAAAGAGGATATGCATTTGGTAGATCAAGGAAGCTGATCCCACAGGGAATGGCTGGAAAGAAAACATGCACAGTTAAAGCTGAACGAGCCGGGATGTGACATCGGCCCTCAAAGTCCGGCGGCTGGTGGACTGCAGGAATAGCAGTGGCTTCCAGTTATGTAAATATTCATGTAGCCACAATACACACAACCCAAACACTGAATATATAAATCATATTATATTTCTACACAGGGGACGAGAATTCAAGTGGCTTTCTTGGCATGGTCCCTGCACCTGCAGTTTGCACAGTTCACTCAGTAACAATACGCATTAAATAGTCATTAGATAGCAATGCTCTAATAATAATAAAGAACTAAAACTGTAGTGGCGTAAATGAAGAATAACACGCCGCCTAATGCATCACACTCAGGTGTCCTTGAGTGACTCATTTAAAAACAATGAAAGTGGCTTCCAGTAGCAGTATTTGCTTTTATTCCACTTTATTCAATACAGTAGCATTATATCTAAAGGTTAAATAAGCATTCCTTTTCAAATTTGTAAACATTTAAACTTTTTGCCATCACTTGATTATAATCAAAGCTTTCTGAACATCGTCAAAATCCTAAGTATAATACAAACGTAGCTGGAACGGAAACCAAAGTGACGTAAATCCCAAGAAGACACTGTACTTCCACGACTCCACTACGTATTACCACCGCGTCGTCGCCAGCCGGTTGAGCAATCATGAAAACTGGCTTCACCTTTTGTAAAGTAAATATCTTCCATCAATACTTTCTTACACAGTTTGTGTGTGAACATGTTCGAGGCACCTAAACATCTAATTATTAAATTCAACTAACATTCTTTTTATTTATAGTAGTTCCTTATGCAAAAAAGACGGTAGGTTCACGCTGTTCCTCTACCCTGGTTTTCCTTTCCCTTTCCACCCCCCCCCAAGCCCCTTTTACTCCGTCTCTCTCGGATGAGTGATAAACGCTGTCTGTTGGCCATAAATCCAGAGGGAGTCCTGACAGGCGTCCCAATAAAGTGCTCTATTTTCTCCCTGTTTGGTGGATTTGCCAGGGGCCCAGAGGAAGTGAGATAACATTAGGAGGAGGAGAAAGAGGGGCTGCTAGTAGAGGAGGAGATGCAATTTCATCAGTGCTGTGCAGATGCACCCAAACACAGCAAACGCACAGATGGACTCATAAACAAACAGTGGGGATATCCACACAGAAGGCTGAAATACACTCAGCAACACACGGGCATATTGGAAATGAGTGATTCATGAGCCGAGCAGAAGAGTTGCTCATACCGCAAGTCGGCGGGTAAAAATGTCTAACCATAAGCAGATACCCCCCCCCCCCATCCCCCATCCCCCGCTTTTTTATTTTTGTTTTTTTCTCAAACACACAACACCATCAAGGCCAAGACAACATTCACAGAAATTAAAGCCAGACTACTGTGCAAAGAAAACACCAGCTCTTGTGGTTCATTCTGAAGCAGAACACACATCTGCAGAATATCCCATGCTTCTTTGCTGCTTATCTGGCCAACATCAAAGAGAAGAGGGAGAAGGAATAAGGAAGTTCAAAGTGTATAAAACTTTTGCAGGTCCTTGAACATATTCTATGCGTACATACTGATCTCATGAGTTTAAAAATCCTTTTGTTTACCTGTCCTTTACCACGACAGGCACAGACAGGCATACTCTCTTAGACTCGATTGTTGTGCTTGCATTGCTGGCATGAAAAACCCCACTACACTCTGTTGCATACACATAAGGGGAAACAAAGCCTTTGCTTCTGATTAAATCCAATTCTCCAATGGCATCGGCTTGGTTCTCACATCAGTGGTTGCGTGAGAGAATGACAAGACGCATGAGTAGCCGCTTTAAATAAGTAATGCAGGAAAACTCACGTAATGTACCCAGCGTAATGTGTTTTACTGAATAAACATAAATAAATGCATGCCTAACCATCAAACTGCTGCGTGAGTGCAGTAAGGTTTAAACAATCAGCAGTAGTTCAGGTGTGATTTCGTGCGATGTGGTACAAAGAACTTAATCTACCCACGGAGTGTCATGAATCATGTCATTAATATGCAGCGATGACAGGAAAAAGGAGAGCAGAGAAAAATAAAAGGCGTTTCATGCAGTCAAATGTGGGTGCAAAAGTTGCAAACTTATACACTGAAAGCTTGTTTACTTGTACCAAAAAATATAAAGACTGCCCAAACAATCCGGCAGATCAAATTCCTCTCCTATTGTCTAAAAGAAGCTAATATACAACGTGCAATAAAGCAACTGTGATTTTTGGCACATTTTAACACATTTTTTCACCTATTGATGAGAGAGCCCAAGTTTCCTCTCAAATCAGCCAGTGGAAATTACTTCACTTTAAGATCGCATATATTTACTCAAATTCTTTTTTTTTTAACCAACCAATTCATTCCAATCAGCTGAAAGTTCAGCATGTGCATGCTTTTAACAGATGCTCCTTTTATTAAGACTGAGGCAGCTGGAAAAAGTCATCTGTGTCTCGCTCGTTTCATCACTTTCTCCTGATTCCAAAGATTTGCCATCAATACAAAATAGGAAAGTTAGATTTGATTCTGCAGGAATGACTGACGTTGTTATCACTTTACATTACAAATGACATTACATTTAGCAGATGCTTTTATCCAAGGAGACTCACTACAGAGGAGTGCAATTAAACTACCGTAACATACTGGTCAGAGAAAGATAACTGGTCATTAACCCGGACACCTGGGTTCTTGGCAATTTTTGTGGGAGTGACAGTTTTATGTTTTTGTTGAGGCTGAATGAATGATGGACAGCGATAACCAGGAGTTCAGTCTTAGCTGAGGTTAGGTTAGGTTAAGCTGAAGGTGGTGATCCTTCTTTCATGCAAAGAGGTCAGAGACCAAGCTGAGATTCATGCAGATATTGTGGGGTTGTCTTTGGGAAACACAAGCAGAGTTGTGCATCATCTGCATATCTGCGATACGAGTGTGTTAAATGTGTATTAAACATACCCAGCAGAGAAATTATCTTTCTCTCTTGAAAATTGTCTGCAGAATATGAACAACATTTTTAAAACAAAACTGTATTGACAGTACAAATGGGAGATCCTTCTTAGACAAGTTAAATCTACTCTAAGTGGTGCTTTTTCTCTCATACACCACAAAAATACAAATATCCTCAGAAAGTGAAGAGATTAATTAATTATCCTTATACTCTTTGCACTTTTTACAGTGACGCTGTTTAAAAATGAAATATAAAGAAGTAATATGAGTAAGTGGAGCGTGTAATCTATTTTTATGATGTAATAGTTGCTTTAAAGTAGAAACTTGGAGTGTGCAGACCATTTTTTTCTCCCAAATGGACCGTACTTCATATCATACTTTGTTTTCGACATGATGAAGGATTTAACTACATAATAGATCTAATAGTACATCAGTGGGTACATCAGTGGGTACACTCCACCCCCCACCTCCACAACACTTCACTCTAATTTCAATGGTTTGTGGAAACAAAATGTAAATCCTTTTAAATTCTGAGAGGTGTTAAGAAAAAAAGAGAGAAAGAAAAAGTAGAGAGTAGTAGATCTATAGTCTGGTACACAAAGGTGGATCTAATGTGATTCATTTTCATTTGCACACTAGTAGTAAAAATAACTGTTCATTAACTCGGAGGGCTTTGTTTTTAGATTTGAAGAGGCAGAGAGACATTCTCTGAAGAGTCGATATCAGCTTGATGATATCGACTCATTCAAAACTGTGAAAACATGTTGATCCTGCTAAAGCTCCCCAGTTCCTCACATCTTCTTTAAATTTCATGAAGCCACACACTTCTGGCTTTCTTTACTTTGTTTTGTTTTGTTTTTTTTTCCATGAAACAAACAGTAGCAGTGGGTCATCAAAACCCATTTTGGAGCCTGGATGCAGCCGGAGGACTCGGCATATGCTTTGCGTCAGAACAATGAAGTTCAACAGTGTGGATCTTTGCATCATTGCAGTTCTTGTTGTGAGTGGTCCTTTTAGAAAGAAGACCAGAACTGGCAAGTCAGAACTTCACAAAAAAAAAAAACAAAAAAAAAAAGTTCCGACTAGTGAATTGTAATCGTGCAGCCCTATATCCTGGTTTTTTTTTTTCATTTATTTCCGTCTTCATCAAATGCTACTTCCAGGTCTACCTTCTCACATACCTGCAGGTTCTTAATCAAAGCACGTAGCTTTTCTGTCTCACAACACACACTTCTTCACGTCCATCACTCTCTCACACGTTTCATTGTCATCCATATATTGCAAACACGCCATCCTCCTTCGTCACCTCTAATCTCTCCTTCCTTGACTAATGGCTGTCTTCCATCTCTGCAGGCCATCTCTCACATGTGCTGCACTAAATACATTAGGGTTAAAACTGACAAGTTAGTGTGTGTGTGCGTGTGTGTGTGTGTGTGTGTGTGTGTGTGTGTGTGTGTGTGTGTGTGTGTGTGTATTTATTCAGCTAGCTAATATTTTTCTGAGGACATCCTAGAAAAATAGACAAGGACGCAGAGAGAGATAGAAACGAGGTGAGATGAGAGCTCCTGGAAGACAAGAGAAAGCAAGAAAGCTTCTGTTACTCAGACAGAGCTTTTCTGCTCTTAAGAGGATTCCCACCTGGAAACAATTTGGGTTGTGCCTGGTAAAGCAGGCCCTGGAAAGAGAATATAATGTCTGCTGGGTTAGGTTTCATTTTTCAATCAAATAAATCATGACCTTACAGAAAATAATTTTTGTCTTTTAATGGCCTCCCCAGCGTTTGAAGTTCCTCAAGGGACAGCTAGCTTTGAAGTCTGCGAAGAGAGGAGGCGCTCCATGTGTGCCTGTGTGTGTGTGTGCACGTGTGTGTGTGTGTGTGTGTGTGTGTGCATGTGTGTGTGTGTGTGTGTGTGTGCGAGAAAGAAAGTAAGACAAAAAGAGACTGAGTGCTCGTTTCACTGCCTTCCCGAGTCCTGAAATACAACACCTGAGGCAGTCCTGGCAAAAGGATGCCAGTGAAAGAACCAAAAAGTCGTATTTCCACAAGAGCACGACTCTTTCGAAGATGTCAAAAATTTGACAACTTCATAAAGTCTGCGCAGCAGTTAAGTCAGCAGGAAAGCATAAGCCTCTGTATTTAAAGCCACATAAACAGTTATTACTTTGCAAAACTTCTCAAAAATAGAAAATGAGCAGGAAATGCCTCATTTTCACTTCACAGTTATGATTAAAGAAGCTGTTTGGCACTTTCGGAATAATGTCGATGCCAGTTTGGTGCTGATCCACGATAGCTAGATCAGACCAACTACTCACGCGCCACCTGTTCTCCACCTGAGGACTCAAAACACGAAGTTGCAAGGGAGTATTGGTGCTGTCTTTTAGAGTGACCAAAAAGAAATGGGTGCCTGTGTAAAAGTTGCATGGTATCAGATGGTGCAAAGATGTCAATATATGAATTACAACAACTCTATCTGAAATGAATACCTCCCTTATGCCGGTATAATAAATATATAACCATTAGTCTTTACACTGATTCCCCCTGACAGCCAAAGGCATGCATTTATCCTCCTTTCTGTCAACAGTGTTTGATGCACATTAGAAAAAGAGGATGGAAAAGTCAGCCTTATAGTCACCCAGCAACAGTACATTTTGGATGGCGTTGAATCTACTATGTGCAAAAATCACACATGCAAACACCCCAAGGGGAAACTACGTCAGCTCCTGTGGACGTACAGCCCAAGAACCACCCCGATTGTGTCGACATTCAGGCGACTACATTCCTGATAAAGACTTAAACTCTCCTGTTGCTCCGCTACTACTTTCCATGCACACTTTCAGTTCAAGCAATCTGGTTTTGTCATGAAAGCTTTTTTTATTTTTCTTCCCCCCTCCAAAATGGTCTGAAAGATGCCGGGTGTGACGGCATACTTGTCTGAGGTAATGCTCCTCAGAAACAAGCTCCTAACGCTCGGTCGCTGCACCGTTACTGTGTTTTCAGAGCCAAAGCCATGAGGAAACAAACAGAACCATTCACACACACACACACACACACACACACACACACACACACACACACACACACACACACACACACACATGATTTTGGAAGGTGTGGAAATTTCCTGGATTAAATCAAATGTTAAAACACACTCGGTCATCTTGCACACACCCATGAGAACCTTGGTTACTTAATATTAGAAGAACTGTGATGTTCCAGGCCAAACGCCTGCCCCGAGCTTTGACTCTATTTTGAAGTCCCTGTAAACAGTTTGTAGTGGTCAGAGAGACGGAGAGCAGGGCACTGGTTTTTAGGAAAGAGTGAAGAGTAACAGCTGGGTGTCGGGAAAATCCTATACCTGTTTACTTCGATGACAAGAAGCAGCCAGGAAGGTGGCTTGAAGGGGAGAAACGCACACAGTTTGGCAAAGTGCTTACAGGAAATAGTGGTGTTTGAGGAGTAAATATTGAATCAGCAAAAATCCATCTCTGGCATCACCTGACCTCTCTCTCCGTTTCACTCTCCCCCTGTGTACGGTAAACATAAACTTTGTACTTGGGTTCTGGAGCATCAACGCAAAGTTTTCAAAAACCTGATATAACTGAAACAAAAAAGAAGAGAAATGTGAAGTGTTTAGTCCACGCACGGCCTCGCCCGTCTGAGCTAAAGAGTCTGTGGTCACACGTGGAAAGTGGGAGCACGCTCCAGATTTATATTTGATATTCTAGTTGTTGGGTATGTCTCGGCTCGCTGTGATTGAAGATGCCTCCAGGGTCCCTTCGCTTCCCTCATTCACTTTCTCCCTGCGTTGCTCTTCCTCCGTGCTGGACCTGCTCTTCAGCCCTGCGTCCTGCTTTCACAGAAAGAGTGATAACAGGGATGAAGACGGAGGATTTGACCTCAGGTCGCTCAATCTTTTCATCTGCGATCACTCATCACTACCTCGGAGGTGTCCTGTGGCACATATGCAAGTTTGAGTGAAAAAGTAAAAGGTAGCAAGGCCAAGGCATTGATGACGCTTCGTCACTGAGCAGATAAACCTGTCGTGATGCCACTGCTGACCAATGAAAAGGCTGCTCTCATCTAACCGCCACCAGTCCTTATTTAACCAAATCAATTGAAAAATGCTCGACTAGTGTTGTGTACAAAGGCTGATCCTTTAAAGGACATCCAGAGAATCACTGAGATGACAAACCATTTTAGTTTCTGATTGTTTTAGATTACATGGTTTATCTGTTTTAGATTTTCTGCAGCGCAAAACAAGCAGCTAATCAAGACTTTTATGGCACTGAAGCTTAGTCTAAATGAGATTTGCATGTGCTCCGACAACCCCCACTCCCTCCAAAAAAAACAAAACACAAATTCATTAAAACCAATTGCTGTTTGCGCAAGTTGTTTTCAACTGATCCAAGTTTGTCTGAGTTTGCGGACAAGGAAAATATTTTCTTAAAGTCAAAGCAAATGCAAACTAAGACCTGAGCTTTTATCTTGGCAGCAGCCGTGGAATTCCTTCACAACTCCAGAAATCACGGATATCTTGGGCGCGACCTGAGCACTGACAACGCTGCATTCAAACAACCCCATGAAGGGCAAGCCACCTCTCTGTTGTTGCGATTTACCGGGGACCCCTGCGGTGCATGTTGTATCGCTGTCACTTCTTTTTTGTATTTGCTTAAGCGCCTTAGAATAATTAGGTTATGGCAGCCACAGTCATGGTTTCTGCAAAGTTCACATTTTTGGCCCACTTTTCGCAACTGGTATGACTATGTAAGTACATGAACATCTGTTTGTTGCTTGAGATCACATTAGAGAGACTAATCAAGGCGTAATGCACACCAGTCGTTTAGGAGGATATTCCGAATGGGGGGCAACACCGTGCCACTAATCACATCCTTTCTGTCTGCCCAGCCAGAGCATACTTGCAGAATGTCTCTGTGGAACAAGGAGACAGAGAAAGAGAGGGGACCGTGGTGATAAAAGGAGCTTATGAGCGAGTATATGCCTGAAAGAGTGCAAGTTTCAGGTACCTCTTAACACTAATAACAGGCTAAAAGCCGAACAGCTGTTCTCTTCCTGATGAAAAGAAAGAGCACGGCTGCAGAGCGAAAAAAGATCCGAGAGATGCAGGCGGGTGAAAAATGAAAGCAAAATAGTGAAAAGTACAGGAGAATGAGAAAGGAAATGAAGCCAAACCACTTTCAGACCACAGCAGACCTGTGCATGTCACGTTCATGAGACAGCTGGCACTTTGCCTCTCGCTGTTCAGAGACTCCACTCTGCAGCACATTTCCATACATATGTCCCTGGAAAGCAGGAGAATTAAAGTGGCTTATGATGGATAGTAACCAAATAAAAAAGTAGGTTTTCCCAAAAATGAAGCTGTGTGTTACTGAAGGGAGGGCAGCTCGTGAAAATGAGAGGGACAACATTTCTGTGTTATTTGAGAAATCACGTTCATTCATTTTTCTTTTAAATTACAGCATGCAGCCCCAGTACAGCCTTCACCTTCAGCACACAAACAAACCATGAACTTTACTACTTCTTGTGCTTCAATAAAACATGGTTTTGTCATTTTAAAGGGATAACCTGTGTGTGTGTGTGTGTGTGTGTGTGTGTGTGTGTGTGTGTGTGTGTGTGTGTGTGTGTGTGTGTGTGTGTGTGTGTGTGTGGACCACATGAGATCAGACTCCACAGGTCTGCGTTTCACACAGCAGATGCACAAAGAATGTATTATGCAGATGGTATTTATTAATGTAAGGGAGTTGTGTTGATTTTAATATTGCAGTTGCTGAGCAGTGATTTTAATCCCGTCTGGGGCACGTGTTTGTGTTTCTTTCCCCTCAGCACCAGCAATAGCAACAGCCCCAAATTTCTATTACAGATCCAAAGCCGGGGGTAATGGACATATGGTGTTGTGATTTGACATTGAACACTAAACTTTCACATTTTCTTTCAATGCTTATTGGTAAATGGAGATTAAAAGTAAGATAAAGAAGAACATTCCTCAAAAAGAAGAAAATGAAAAAGCACCACACACTCTTGTAATCCTGTTTATAGGTGGTTTTCCTGGATACGTGTATGTACACCACCTTTAGCCAGGCAGTGTGGAGGCACCAGATAATAACTATGAAAACATTTAAAATCATGTCATACAACTAGCCAACTACTCTCAACAGAGTCGGGAGTTTAACACAGAGTTAGTAATGAGCGTGTGTTTGTGAGATGAGATATGGATTTCTTAGTTTTTGTTTTAAGAATCCTTTACAACTCCGGTCCACGACTGGTTCAGCCTGTCCTTTCATTTTTCCGTCTGCAGGTCATTCAAACACAGCCGCCGCTCTTCTTCCCTCTGGCACGGTGAGCCAGGGGGGAGGGACTAAGTTTGAATGTTTAATTGTTGCTTTGCATACTTTTCAGTTGAATTTAAATTCAAATCAACAGACTTGCACTTTCTGCATTAACACCAAAGATGCCATCACCGTTCTCATGAATAATTCCCACCGTAGCCTCAATAACTCTCAGTCTGCAAGGAGGAAAACAAAAAGAACAGAAACTTCTGATGTGATAATTCGTGCGAGTCTGGTGCCATCAGATGATCTCTGTGTTTGCTGAAAATAACAGCTCTATTTGCAGTGAAATATTTAAAAGCGCCAATAAACTCCACATTTTATTTCAGTTGAAAATGATTCCATAAAGACGGAGGGCGAGCATGAGCTGTTAAAGGGGTTGTAGGTACAACACCTCAGGTTAAAACACACAGAATAACTTAGAAAATGAATAAAAAGGGCCAAGGGGTTCATATATTTGGATATCACGATACAATACAGGACTTCAACAGTACTCAAATGATGAATAAACGAAGAGATTTAAAAAAAAAAAGGCAGTAAACACACGAGAAGGACACAGAGGGTCACAACGGCAGTGAACATGGCAAATGTCTGGAATGCTAATGATTAATTAAACACAACACAATTCATTTTGCATTAGCTGGCTTATGGTACACTTAGCCCTATAGTGTGCTAATACTGTCACAAGGGCATTATCTTTCCACTTGGAGGAGGTTATGTGTTAATGCTGGTAGACAGGCTTGAGGTTAAGTATGGCCAGAGGCCCCTTAGAAAGGTGCCAAGAGAGACCTGGTGGCCCCATAAGCTCCGGCCCTGCAGAGCTCTCTTTGCTCCTTTGCGCAACACAGCTACCCATTGTGCTTGGCTAAAAAAGCGCATTAGCCGCTGAGAAAAGGACTTTCCTTCTGAAAACCCCCTTGGACAACAAGCAAAGCTCTGCTTGATAATTCAATCACTCCTCAAACTGTGCAGGGCAGAACCGCACAGCCTCTCACAACACTTCCTCGGCACTCTCTTATCCCCCCCTTCCTCGTCTCCTCCATTAGGTAACTGCCCTATATTTTCAGATGTCGTCATTCCTGCTGCTTATCAAACGACAATAGAGGAGTGATGCCTGTGAGAGAGCCATTGACATTTGAATGTATCCAGCAGTGTGAATTATGGCTTTGTGCAATGGATGCTCTAAAAAGGGCATAAGAAGATAAAGCTGTATGTATGTATGCATGCATGCATGTGCGTGTGTGTTGGTGTGTGTGTGTGTGTGTGTGTGTGCATGCATAGGAAGAGGAAGAAAGCAAAGGAGGTCAGCAAAGTAGTATGTTAAAGGGAGGTCAGTGAAGTACAACGTTAAAGGAAAGAATAGCAAAATCACAGAGAAGGGGGAAAGGAAATGAGGAGTTATCGCTTTACCCTTGTCGTGACTTCCTTAAGGGGCCTGTGAGGAGCGCACAAATAAAGCAACTTGCACTGGCACATCAGAGAGAGATTTAGATTATGCCAGTGTTTATCCAACACTGGCTGCTGGCGACAGCATGCTGGTTTTGAAGTCGTTATGGCACAACTACCGCTTAAAGCACTTGCTGCTCAAAATACAACACCATCGCTGCAGAGAAGGGCATTCTCCCGTGTGCGAGCCTACGAGTGTGTATCTGCATGCGGGCGCGCCAATCGCCGAATGTCTATGAGCGATAGCATGTCATTGTATTTCCATTAGAGTGTGCATGTGGTGCGTCCTGCATGTTACTGGTCTTTGTGTGTCTGTGTGTAGTTCTCTGAAAATGGAGCCATCCATCGGATTATGGGTAGACGGCTCTTTGAGAAGGACGGCCTGTATTTGCATAAGCGGCCCTGGAAAGAAGAAACCTGCAGAAAGAGAGACAAAATGAAAGACCAAGCTAAAGAAAAACAGAGGGAGAGAAGCAGGAAGAAAGGCTGCCTGGGGGGAGTGGACCACACTTGCCAAGCCACTCAGGGATGAATCCTGTGGTTAGGATAGAGTCTTGTGGGCAGGGATTTGGCCTAGGGTCTACTCAAAGCCAATGGATAGGGTGCAAATAAATAGGTGGCATGGTAATAACAGCTTTGTTGAGTTGCTACTGTGGAGAAGGTGTGCGCGCAACATATTTTACTGCCACAGTGTTTGTCCTCGCCTGTTACCGTAATGAGCAACAGTCAAATAGACTTAAATCTACAATGAAATCAGAGGAAAACCCCATCAATGAAGGCAGAAGCAATGCACACACTAGGCATGCACACACACAGCCAATATCACATACTAGTGTACTGAAACGAAGCACTGATCCTGATGCAGCTGCACCAACTAGTATATAGAGAAAGTCTGTTAAAACCAATAGGAGCTGGAAGGTGTGTGTTTGAGCTTGTTTCCGTTTAATCATTTTGTGTGAAGTCCGGCCTTCCAATGAGCCGTTAGTTTGGAGGACATGGGAGCACTGTTTAACTAGTCATTTGTTTGCAGAGAAACAATCACGTTTCATTTAGTCTCACGCAGTAGTTGCTTAGTGCCTCGTTCAACTGCGCTTAACTGAACTGTGAAGTGAATGAATTATTTCAGAAAGAATGGCAGCGCTATCAGCCCAACAGTGGGAAAAGGAGTGTTCTTTCTGCAAACAAATTGAGGTCAGGGTCTACAAGCGCTTTTAACCCTCAGCTTGATAGTTTGTCATGCTCCCCAAGCTGTTCTAGGTGCTTTCCGTGGCACGGTAGAACACATCATAGCCATTTTCAAAGTGTCCACAAATGCATATCTGGCATGTAAAATCCCTTAACCCCTATAAACCGTTGGATCTGTATGATGTGCAGAAATAAACCTGATCCACAGAGGTCCCTCCCGGAGCCAGATATCTCGTGATTCCCATGAGCTTGTGTGTTTATCCACTGAGATGCAAGAGCTCTTTCGCAACATTAAGCAAAAGGTTTTAATCTTCTGGTTAAATGATCTAGTTCCATGAAGTTGTAGGGAAAAATGATAAATATGTACTATATATATGCTACAGACCACAGTAATATTATAATACTGATATACTTGTACAAAGGTAATACTCATCACTGATAGAAGTCAAAATGCTTCGCATAATAGTTGCTTGTAAAACTGGTTTAATTCCAACAAGAAAACTCAAACATACTAAGGATCTCAGAGTTGTATCCGTTACAACTGCTTCTTTGAACATTTAAGAATAGAAAGGACCTTGTGCTAATTTTTCAGCCTGCAAATGCTAAGCAGTTAATTAACAAGGTCATTAAGCTGCTGGCGAATGAGGGCTGCGCTGCCATTCTAGATATGCGTTACACACCGCGTTTAATAAGTCTGTGTCCTCACAGTAATATCGGCACCCCTGAAATGACTTTCCAATAATGACAACCGGTTCCCAAGAGGAGCTGTCACTCTGAGTGTGTGTGCGTCTTTCTGCGGCAGATATATGATTGGCACCTGGTAACCTGATAGGTACTCTACTCGATAGGACATCCGTACATCCGCGTGCGATAGCACTACACCAGTACTTTCTGCTTTCTTTATGCTCATATCGACCACACATGCCTCATGAATGCGAAGTATGTGCGCTCCTGCCACCCATGGAGTCAACTGACATACCTCCTTGAATGCTGCAGACCACCGAGGCAGAGAGGAACCACCTGTCTGTCCAGAAACCAGCTCACAGGACGCTCACGCGGCCTCTCAGAAACACACTCTGCGTAACATTACCATATCCATATTTACCCGTGGTCAGTACATCCCCACCACAGGCTGCTTAATGGGACAGATGACACATACACACAAACACAGCCTTTCCTTGAGGTCTGGAAATACCATATTTCTCTTACTGACCCAAAAGTACATTCATAAATGCCATTTTAGCCCTTAATAAGTCAAAGGAGATGGCGCTCGTGCGGTAGCTGCCATAGGAAACGCTCCTGTAGCAAGCAATTACTGTGGCTGCAGAAAACAAGAGAGCTCTGTGGGGAAAAGCCAATTAGTCTGCCGTGGCAGCAGGTAGCAAGCTGGCTCCATTCATTACGATCCCTCATAACACTCTGGTAATATATTAGCAAAGTGTTAGTCCCGGTGACAGACAGCAGAAAGCTTTATGATAATAACAGTAATAATCAAGAAACAGGGTGTTATTGGCAGACAATTCCACATTCCCACATGCAAGAGGTGTGAGGTATTTAAGTGGGAGCGCAAATTAAAGAGTGTGTGTGCACACTGGAGCATCCAAGTGCTAAGACCGTGTGGGTATGGCTGCAGTAAGCGCATCAGCGTGCACATTTGTTGGTGTGGGATTGCAGTCAATCCATAGTAATAATATTCAGATAACTGACAAAGCTGCGACTAGTGAATGTTGCATCAATATGTGTAACTAATATGCTCCTGTGAGTATTCAACGCTGACGACTTTAAGATAATAAGACGTACTTGTATAATCCAGGAGGTGCTAACAGTCCTTTCATGCACAAATGTAAAATAAAAACGTGCAACAACTCACTAGTTTTCAAAAAAAGATGTCTAGGTTCAGGTAAAATATTTAACCAGGGAACATCACAATAAAACTTCCTCAGCTGGTTACTTTCGCCGAGAATTTTTTTTTTTATGTCTTTAAATTATACGGTTAAAAAAAAAGAAAAAGGAATGGCACAAAACCATCTGCCTCTCAGATGACAACACTGCACATGCAAAGAAAAAAATAAATAAAAAAGGAAAAAATCGGTTACCAACAGATGCTCGAGATGTTTATTCAAGACCTCTGAAATGAAAATCACCACTTTCTGCTACCTAAACCAAAGAAAGATGCAAAGCTGAGATTAATTTGAGACTAAAGAGTTTAATTTGTGGAAGTCAAACAATTCAAGTTCAGTGTTTTAGGAGGCAGTGACAAGGAAAACTCTGAAGCCCATGTGTGAACATAACGGAGAAATTAATAGCTTCCCTTCTGTTTGAAAAAGAGTTTTCTTATAAAAATGAACAAAGGGACAAAACCATCTTCTTGTACACGAAACAAGCAATCAAAAGAAAAGCAATATTAATCAAAATGTCCATACAGGCCTACGTTTATGTGCATTAAAGAGACAACCCTCGTCTGATATCAAGTAAATCCTTCCACACGCACACTCCAAACAAACTGCTTGTCCCTGGCTTCTGCACACTTTATGTGTAAATGTGAGTGGAAAAAGAATAAAGTGGCAAAAAGAAGGAAAACAGAGAAATCGTCTGCCACAGAGGGGAGTGAAGGGGGTGTGTTAGTGTGTGTGTGTGTGAGTGAGAGCATGTGTGCATTACGCCTGCAGTTATCTGCATGTGAGGAGGAGCAGGAGTGAGCGAAATTGAGCCAGCATGAAGGGCAAAGATTGTGTTTATATTGTGCGTGTGTTCAAGTGTGAGCGTGCACTCGTGCGTGCAAAGAATCTGTGGTGTCCCTGGCTCTCCAGTGTTTACAGACAGGAAATGTTGGTCCAGGCAAAAGGCAAGAAATCTCACAACCCCATATGGCAGAGACTCTGGTGGGCACGCACATCTATACGAACACACAGCATCCTGTCAGTTCCGGAGGGAGGGCGCTCCCCTTCCAATCCGAAGACCGCTGCTTCCATCCCCGGCCCCTCCATGTGTCAGACCGTCCTTCGGCAGAACACTGAGGCGCCCCATTAACCCCTAATGTGCTCATCGCTGTGTAATTGCAGAGAAGATTTTTTAAAATGTTTGCGTATATGAAGAGCATATCCATAATGAAAGTTCTGGGTGGGATTTGTGCAAGCTAAATAAGGTTAAAAGGTAGAATATGATGTGACAATGTAAAAAATAGTGTGACGGGAGTTGCTGGTCAGGAGGGCGGGGTATTTGCTGTTAGGGGAAGTGGTAGCGACTGGTTTGGGCACAAACTGTTCTTCACTTCCCTCTGACTGCTAATGCAAACTCCAGCAGATAGAAAGTCAATACGGTGACCCCCTCTGAACCTGTGAGAGAGGGGCCACGCTCTGCCAGGCTTGTCCACACTACTGCACACAAACCAACTGTGCGTCTGCACCTCCATCTGCCCTCCCTTTTGTTCATGTTTCTTCCGCTGCCATTTTTGACGCCCCCTTAAGTCTGCGGTGAGATTCAGGGATTGCGCAAATATAATATCGCACTGAAATGACAAGATTTTCATCAGTTCTGACGGACCAAATTTTTGTGGACATATGTAAATCACACTGTGAAACATGACTTAACCCATTCAACACCACATAAAAAGGTTGCAAAAAAAATCCACTGCGAACGCAACGCCGTACAGTCAATATCTTCAGAGCAGACATGTTAGACCCTTCTCTAAAAAGTAAACGCAATTTACTAAGGTAATTCATAATATGCTCCTTTTAATGCAGATTTGTGTTACTTTAGTAACTGCTCAGGCTGAACATTTACTCACATTTTGCAGCTGCAGTGTAAGGGAGTGCCTCTAAAGCACTGAAGGCACGCACGCACGCACGCACGCACGCACGCACGCACGCATCCACGCACGCACGCACGCCCTTCATCAGGTATATTATGAAACACCGGGGAGATTAAGCGTGTGTAATCACATGTATTATGTACAACCCAAACCTGCTGGTATAATGCAGAGAACTGAAGTAAAATACCCACAAGGAAGTGTGAATTATTTGTTTGAAAACGTCACGTCTGGCTTTCTCATGGTCGGGGAATTTTTGATGTGTTTGCACCGCAAAAATCCAAGAGCACACATTTTTACAAAGCACAGATAAGATGCCTGAGTGAAAGTAAAATTGTACATAAAAAGAGTAAATATGATTGCATACACAGTTTTGAGGTGGAGGAGTGTATGTCTACACATGAGCAGGGGCCTCAGCGTTTGATTATACTCCCCGAAAAAAATGTCCAAAAAAATCACTACTGTATTTAAAGACAGTAATTTTGTGCCCTAGTTCTGAAGCTTTTCACAAATTGCATAAAAGTGGCTATGATTGTTGACATGGCAAAGTTGTGCACCCCAAATAAACAATCCCTGTCCTTCCAATTTACTTTTCTTTTTTTTAATGTCTTGTCTTGTTTCCTTGTGATCTCTGCTGATGTTTCTGGATGTGTGTGTGCATGTGTGTAGGTTTGCAAATTAAGAACAGCGCTGGAAGCAGCATGGTTCTGAGGCTGCCTCTGTTTACTGACACACATGTCTTTTAAACAAGAATGAAACAGCATGAGATGAAAGTGTTCATTTACAAGCAGGCTCCCTGGCACATGGATTTGTGCACACACACACACACATTCACACACACGCACTGTGGGCGAGCTGTATGGAAAACTGGATGCCATAGCTGCACAGGTAAATAAGAACACACACAAAAGGAGAGCAAGTCTTCTCGCCAACTCCTGTCACTGTCAAAACAACCCGCAGCTTCATGCACAAGTCCCACAGACAGCTGAAACCCACCAGAGAGAAAGCAGAACAGGAAAAACACTGAAGTTTACTTACTGGCTGGAGAGGGGGTGCTGTAGCCACTGATGGGCAGTCCTGGCAGGGCTGGAGGCGACAAGCTCCCCAACATGTGAGGGAAGAAGTAGGGGTAGGTGGGTACGGGGAAGCCGTTCAAGTGGCTGCCCGGTACCGGGTTGCCCTTCCCAGCCATGATGGCTCAGTCCACCTCCAATCACAATCAGGACTCACCAAAAAAAATTAAGAAAGGAGAGGAAAAAACCCTTGACAAGATATGGCAGAGCCAAAAAAAGAGGTCCTTGAATCCTGTAATGATTTAATCCCCCATAGGGAAGATGGTTGAGTAGGTATTCCAAGAGACTGCCAGGCAAAATTTGGAATAAAAAAAAAAAAGAAAAGAAAAAAAAAAAAGACAAAACAAATCTCCAGGAAACTGCTGTTGTAGATGTTCCAGGGCTAAAAAAATCCTTTTGGTTCAGTAAATGTATGAGTAGCTCAGGTTACCAAGGACAAAAAAAAGAAAAAAAGATGCACGGTATAAAAGCAAACTACAGGGTCTCTTTATCCCCCCCTTCTCTGGTATTATTAAACAAGTTAAAAGGCCTTATTTGCAGGAGGCGTTGGAGGTAAAGGAGAGTAACACAGCCCTTCCTTATCTTGGTGATGAAAGGGGAGAAGGAGGCAGGAGGCAAGTTGAGTCATGAAGACGAGACTTTGATGGCAGAAGTCAGGAGCAGCGATAGCGGTGATAGGGGGTGCTAGTGGCGGGGATGCTTTCACAAGCGTGCAGATTCACTCCTCCACTGTAGAGCAATCCAAGGGAATGTACAGATCACATGTTGCCGAGAGAGTTGCGCTCCTTGATGGGCCCCCTTTTTGTGGTTACAAAGCCTCTGCCTAAGAAAAAACAACAAACACACACAGAGAGAGGAGAGAGAGGGAGAGGGATCATTTAGTGCTTAAGTGACAAGGTAAAGAGATCACTTCCCTTTGTACTTAAGTGCCTGAGCAAAAGCGTTCTTTTCTTTTGAACCTAATTAATGGTAATGTCTCATCTGAAATGTTACAAAAACACCCCATCCGCCTTAATTATCTAATGGAGTGTTAATATTGCAAGGAGAGCGGTGGGTGTGTGATGTCTTCTCACAGCTCCGTGTGCTCATTAACAGTGACAGAGTACAAATACTGTGGGAGGCGAGCCAAAACATAAATGAAGAGAGCATCACAAAGGAAAACTTTTCTAATTATACCAGTAGCGGCAGGCGGAGGTGAGGCCCACGGTGCCATCCTGGGAACCTCTGGAGACTTTCGCTGCAGCGTTTACTTACAAATTAAGGGCAAGTCATGAGCAAACAGACCAGTAATCACCACAGAGAGCGTGAACCGACACGAGGGCGCTGACAACTATACACTCAAGAAACACAATTACCATAAAACATGTATTAGCGTCACAATTTGAACTACCATTCCTTCAAAACAGTATCATAACATGCTTTAATGACCTTATTATAAGTAGAAGATGCAACGCACAGCAGTAAAACTGAGAAACACCGAAACGCATGCAAAGATCTCACTGAAAAAGCAGGAGGAATGTGTCTTTGCATGAGCGATGTTGCTCTGGAATGTGGCACTCTTGCATGAATGACGGCAGGGCATCACGGATGAACTCCCGCAAAGCAAAAGGGGTCAGCTCAAGACGCGTTTGTGCGCATGTTCCCACTTGTATTATGCATAGAAAGCATCTGAGGGTGACAAGGGAGAGAGATGCGCGGGTCAGACTGACAGAAAAGCTCTGAACATTGGGCCATCTCAAATATTTATTCCCACATTTGATGATTTATTTGTGGTGATGCAAATCATCATCACATTGCACTGCTTATTTTGTGTCTCACCCTTTGCAGATGTAGCTTTTCACGTAATTCATAACTGTGCAGGAGTCTGAACTTATACAGAAGGGTGTTTTTACATGTTTTCGATTAGGGGTTTGCATATGTTTACAGTTAAGGAAGTCAGATGGCATTCATTTAACGGGCTTGGCTTTCCATTTTCCTCCATGTTTAAATGTACTCATTGTTAAAGTGCTCTAAGCTCACCCTGTCAGATTGCGATGTTGTTTGCAGGAGTCAGGGGACGTGAGCTGAGGTGGGGGACGTGTATTAATTTGAAAGCTTTTACAGGGTATTTTAAAACCCATGGGAGCCAGATATAGTTTTATGTGCTTTTCAAGCCCCTCTCTTTCCTTTAAGTGCCCTTGAAGATATTTTTTGTGATTCCACAATGCAGGCACAACTATCATAAAACACTCCTCACTGCATATGTGCGTTGAAAAAGGCGCTGGCAGAAGCACACGCTGGAGTGATCCAAAGCCAGATATATTTTCATGCTTCACGTGAAGGCTACAGGCGCTGCGCTGTGAGTCTTTGAATGTGGAGTCACGACTCACTGGGACGTTTGGCGAGCTACAGAATGGAAAAGGGCCACTTCCTTCACCATTATATGTGGACACTGTCAGAGGCCACTTTGAATGAATCGTAGCATCTCACATCATTATGCACTTACGGCAAGAGTGGCTTTAGGCGCATTCTGACCAACAACACGGACAACTTAAAAGCTCCTGGGCTTTTTTCAAGGAGCTATAATAGTTGTTTCCACTCTGGGTGTTCTGCAGTTCCACTGAGGTTTAATGTACAGTCAAATTAAGTCCATTGGAGTGTGAACCGCGGCTCATCGTTGGAGTGTCCGAGAGCTTCAGCAGCCCCACAGCAGCCATCACAACTGTCAGGAAGGGCACTTTTTCAGAACTTATTCAAAATATTTGAGTTTGTTATACATTTTTCACTATTTGATTTTGTGCCTCAGAATGCAACCCTCTGCATACCCAACATTGCAGCTTTGCAGAGCACAAAGCTTGAAAACGTGAAGGAAAAGAGCAACCAGATGAGGTGGGCTGGGCATCTTGTTAGGATGCCTCCTGGACGCCTCCCTGGTAAGGTTTTCTGGGTACATTCTACTTGGAGGAGATCCCGAGGGGAGACCCAGGACTCGCTGGAGCAACTGTGTCTCAGCTACCCTGGGAACACCTCAGGATCCCCCCCAAAGGAGCATACCCAAGGAATCATTTCATACATCTTCTGTAAGACTTTGCATCTATCAAATGCATTTATTGCATCCTGTGTAATCAAAATCTTAAAGTTAGAAAATATAAGCCTAACACAATCACAAATTTCCAAGTAGCTAAAACAAAACAACCTCCCACACATATATACGGCCTATAGTTGTGTAAATGTGGCAAAACTACCTCATCTGAAGAGATAATATATTGCACATGCCCGTCCGTGCTGAGACTGAATGCTGATTGAACTGAACGTGGACAACCATGTTTGCACTCTGTTTTAAGAAGAAAAACACATTAGTTTTTAGGTGATTAATCCTGAATGTTAAACCTGAGCTGACTGACACACAAAAGCAGAAATGAAACACAGAGAATCCTCAACAGTTTGATTGAAATTCAGATCATCTCAAACTAATACCTCCCTACTAGGACCCTGTAAAGGTGACATTTAGTGCCTGGTTCCTGCAGTGGAAAAAAAAAAAACAACTAAAAATTAGATCCTTAAAAAAATGTTATGCATTTGCAATGCAACTTCTCTTACAGTGCATCTATATACTTTTACTAAAGGCCAAAGTCAACAGACTAGGATACGGAAGCTGGCTGCAACACTGCCAGCTTTAGGAATATTTCTGAGAAATAGCAACCTAGAGGCATTCAAAGTTTCTTTTCTTACATGACTTTAGATTTCAGGTTAGGTAGGGTTGTTCAGAGATGATATATAAATGTATTTAGACAGAAAAAAAATTATCCTTGTTTCAAAAGTCAAAAAGTAACTAATAACATCTGTTTCATTTGTAACATCAAGACACCTTAATTCACTTAACTTCACAACTTAATTCACAAAACTTTGCGATACATTTATACAACATCTAAAGCTGGTGAATGCCTGTGGAAGGCACCTTTCCCCAACACTCAAACGTGTGGATCCAAACACAAAGTAAGTGTGTCCGTCTGCCAGCAGTGAAGACAAAACGCACACAATCAAAGGCTCAAAGATCAAACAACTCAACGATGCACTTGGACTCAAGGTACTGCCGAGAATCCATAACATCTCCTGTAAACGCTGCAAAGACACTCCTTACCCTACTACCCGTTAGTGTGCACCAGCAAAAAACTGATTTGTACTCTGATCCTACACCCAATATAGGCTGAGGTTCTGGCAGGCAAATATAAATATGCAACATGTCAAACAAAAGTCACCCACATGTACACATTGATCTCCTCCACTGATTCCCCTGGCAGCGAGCTCTTCAATCTTGGAGGCAGGTGCCTCCCATTGCACGTCTGTTGACTATATACTGCGGCTGACACGGAAGGTTCATTGAAATGAAGAAGACAAACAGGGAGCAGTTGTATAAATAATGCTGCACAGTCACTTGTTGGCCTTCACGGCACTGACAACACCCGCCTCACATACAGGTAGATATGCAAACAAAAGTGCAAACAATGAAGAAATCCTCACATAAAGACAATGTCAACAACATATATTCCTATGTGGAACTAAAGAAATGTGGACAGAGCACAAAAGTATCACATTAAGCAGTGATGTAATAGTGTTGAAATGCGTAGGGACCCTGGAGCATGCAAGTACGTCATTAATGTAAATCTTTTTAAAGATTTACAAAGAGTTTTTAGCCCGTGGAAAATTCATTTTGACACACTCAAAGGCTCAGAAGCAAGGTGATGTATGGAGGGCAGCTCCATAGGGATTGTATGTGATCACTTTCTGCAGCGAGCGTATGGGGGGGGGGGGGGGGGGGGGGGGGGGGGGTTGGGGTAAACAATCTGGGTCACTCAGGCTAAACTCTCTTTGGCATGGAACAGGCAGAAAGAAGGAAAGGTTAGAGGTTATGGGACATGAGCGACTGCGATTGGTTGTGACAGCAAACACTGAATTAATAATGAGAAAAGGCAGCAAATGGCGGCGTAAGGTCAGGTTGGATGAGCGTGCAACACGCAAAACGCAGCCACGGGGGACGGAAAAGGCAACGCACGGGGTACAGAGGCACTCTGGTCTCTACAGAAATAGGCACATGTGCACACTAATCTGTAGATGCATACGCAAAAAAAAAAGAAAAAAAGTTTGATTTCAAAGAAAAGAAAAAAAAAATTAAAACAGACACCACCTCTCGCCATCTTCATCATCACTTCATCACTGCTATGAATGCATGCACACAACATCTATAATTTCTCTCTCCTGATGACAAATTATTCATATGGGTCCTGCCAATGTTGCATATCTATGTCAGCTACTGTTGATGTATTGCTTAAGCTGAGCGTAATTAGAAGCATGTTGCAATAAGGCTGGAGAAGGCATAGTTACACGGGATGACAAACATCAATCAGCCAGCTATTCCTGCCCTTTCTGATCATAAGTCTTTGTACCTGCACTACCGTTGTTTGCCCTACCATTCACATCTTCACATAACTGAACTGATCATTATGGGAATTGACGGCTGTACTCTGATACAAACCCATACGGCTGAGCGATGGCATGCAAAATGTTAAGTCGCTCAAGCGAGATGCATTCAAATTTTCATGAGGACAGCAGCGCGGGTGGATATATATGTCAGAGGTGAGACAGGATATCGTGGGTGAAAGTGGGCATATGCGCTCACATGAGTGTGTACAGGCTTCGCCGTCCGACGTGCACGAGTGTATTGTTGTATAAGCAGTAGTGTACTACTCATGTACAAAAACAAACACACGGTTATGCCAACAAGTGTCTGAGTGTGCAGGCGGTGTGTGTAGTCACATATGCAGCTCGTGCTCTTTAATCTGCGATTAAATTCCACCCTAAATCACACACACATATCAACTTTGGGTTGTCAGGGAGCATCTTTCTGTACGTTTAGCTCATGCACTTTGCATTACGTGTTGACCACATGATTTGTGAAGTAGAGGGGTGCAGTGGGAAAAGTGGGTAGCTTCAAGAAATTACTTACGCAGGAATTTGGGAACTGTTTACAACACTGGCTTTTTAACAGACAAACACCAAAGTATTAAAAAAAAAACCCTAAAAAGTGCACAAGGACAGAATATTTTAACTCATTTGCAATGTCTGGCCAATTGAAAAGAAAAACAAAAGTCATATTATAATTAGCTTTCTTTATTGGATGAATTCACCGTGGCATCGTTCTATTCAGCTTATGCAAGAAGCAAAACAAACAAACAAACATAACCATCCATTGATGGAAAGACCAGGTCATTCGGTTTGTTCAGGTAGGCAGCTGATCTACATTTTCCCCAGTGGCAGACACAACGTATGATGGGTGGCCTCTGCCATTCTTCTTGCACTTATACAGCAGCTTTTTAGTGTCTTACATTGTGTCTCTTGTTTACATAAGTCGAACACACTCTCACTACAGCTCTGCTTTTTTAATAGTCACTGTATACACAGCAGCGCTTTGATATTTACATTCGTACCACAGTGAGCAAGCAGGGCAATGCAGGATATGTTGTCCCAAGCATGGAAACTTACAGCCAATTCAGGAGACGGAGCAGGTGGCGGATCCACGCTGAATAACAACGGGATTTGCGTAGCGACTTCGCCCAAATCATGTTGCACAAATATTACCTGAGGTCTCCCTCTGCCACTCCTGCTGTTGTGTTTGTTGAACGCAAATAGGCGAGTTTCGTTCCTCAGAGGCGAGTTATTGGCGGGGTCGGCTCGACAATGAAAGGACAGGCGATACGCTAGATTCACGTGGTAAATGAGGGGTGTCCGCCAATGTAAAAGGGGGACACATAACAGGGACAGGGATCAATCCACCAACCTGCCGGTCTCCAGGGCAACCGACTCCACGCACTGATCCATCGCCTTCCCCCTACCAATCCAAACTATTAATCTGGAACAGGGTAAATCTAGACACAGAAAACCATGTGAGCTGTTTTGATTGTTCAAGAATCCAATCTTTATGCTTCCCAACAACTAAAACCTTTTTATTTCCCACATCTGGTTCCACTGATCAGTGGTATTGTTAAGGCGAAACAGCTGTCTATTCCTAGAATCTTGTATTTTATTCATATTTTGCGTATGGGAATGCTTTTATTTTCCACTATAAACTATTAAGTTCTACTATTGATTTCTTTCAATTAGATTTTCCAAAATGTTTAAGAAATCTCTGTAGTCAACCACAAGATTAAATATATTATTTTTACAATTGCATTACAATTATTTTTACTGCATGGTTTGGACATGTTTTAAGTCGGTTTTAATAGTTTCAGCTCTCTCTTTAGTCGTTCTTTCTTTGCTTGACCCTTCTGAACCAGGGCAACATCTTTTCCACAACCACAAGATGCGTCTATCAATGCGGTCACTGAAGGAATGAGATGCTGCTCACTTTTCTTTTCTTTTTTTGTTTCTGTTTTTCGGACCAGACAGTGTATGTCGCAACTTGTCCATAGTTATATAAAAGGCTCCCTAGCTTTGATGGTTTAAAAAAAAAACAAAAACAAAAAGTCCTTCTCTGTCTGAACTGCTTTGTTTTAGCTGTATCTCTAACGCCCTTTCCCGAAAAGCCAAGTCAGCCCTAAATGGTCAGTTGGCCTGGTGAAAAACAATGAAATAGTGGTTAAGTATTGGCCGCCCTGTGCTGCGAGTACAGCCAAAGCCTCTCGAGAGCCCGTCGTCTGCCAACAAAATCCCAGACATCCGTCGTTCAAGTTTGAACCCGAACTGGACCAGTACAAGGAGAGATTTCTGCAGAAGTCACCACACAATGAAAACTTTTTTCAGTGGTGGAGACACTACTCAAACTACTATTTGAAGTAGAATGAAAACTCGCGCTGAATCCTCATTCATCAGTTTGAAATTAATCAGTCTGTTGCCACAATATCTACGTGTCCCTCGGGACTACAAGTATGACATAGCTTGAGTATACAGTCAAACATCATTCTGGTGCCGTGCCAACACTACGGAGTCTCGCACAGCTGAACTGGGCGTTCAGGAAAGCTCCTGTGCTGCAGAACATTTGTCGAGCTTTGCTGAGACATTTTAGAGTCAGCTAAAGTTACTTTATTAAAGAAATAATTGAGGATTGGGAGGTAGGTCATTGAAAGTAGCTTTGGTTAAAGCTTCCAAACAAGCGTCCAGGACAGCTCATTGACTTGGAGCATCGCTCTTTGTGTCAGGAAAAAAAAATCTTTTTCATGTGGACATTGTATATGATAATTACAGGTTAATACCATAATAAGTCATGTCTAAGTCTATTATATAAAAAGGAAAGTGATAAATCCAATTAAGACATCTTGCTTGTGTAAGACTTCTTTAATCTGCATCTACTTCTTCTTTTACATCATTTACAAATATTAAATGACTAAATAAATACTATATAAATATATAAATAACTATAAATACCATATTGTAACTGTGTGTTCCTGTCCAATATAGCCTTTGACAGGTTTCAGTATCTCAGTATAGTCATCCTCTCTTTTTTCTGTTCTCCTTCTGAGCGTTGAGGAAAAAGCCTTTTTGCAGAACATAATGTCACAGCGAAGCTGACAGTTGACCTTTCTCATATAAAATGTCATCACTTCATCACTTTATCCACTTAGACGTTTGTGTGAGATTTTGTCAAAAGTAATAAATTAATAATTTGGTTATGGGTAATTTATTTTTAGGTCACAGCGAGCTTGACCTGACCATCAGGTTCATGCTTGTGCACAAAAGAGCATTTGTCTCAAGTTTGAGGAGATGTCCCGAAGCTTTCAAGAAATATATTCATGTGGTGCGCGGGTGGGGTGGGTGGGGTGGGTGGGGGGGTGTTAACTGCTCACAGACATACACTATGCAGTTCCATAACCATACTCCAATATTCATCCAATGACAAAATACCATTTTAGCAACAATACTTCATTTTGAATTTATTCCTGCAGCAGAAAGTAAACTGTTTATTCGACAGGTTTTTAATCCATTACTTTACAATGTTCCTAATGCAAAATTGAAGATAAGAGCTCCTCCGAACTATCTGACCCAACCGTGCTTCCACTTCAGTGCTCCTTCCACCTGCGTAGTCTCGAGACGATCTGAATCACGAGGCTGATGCACTGTGGGTGAGAGAGCAAGAGGTGGCATCTAACTCCCTGCGCCAGTCTGAGAATGTGGCTCAAGACGGCTAAAAGGTGCTAAGTGCACATCTAGGACTGTGAGAATCCTCGACCATTTTGCCAAGAACCCCCGTGGGGTGAATCCGCTTGTCGGAGAAGTTGGCTTGGTGACATTTCTGCTCACCTCAGAAAGGTCAGCCTTTAATTATCTCAAATGCCAGCAAACACTGCACCTGCAAAAATGAATAAATAAATCCAGGGATGAGTTGTGTGCGTGTCTGAGGAAGAGGGTAGCCTGCTTTCCTCGCACATTCGCACTGCGGCTGGTCCATCTGGCCACCTAGATGCAAGCATGCAAACCTACCAATGCACAAAAATCAAGCTTTTAAAGATGCAAACTTGTACACACACGCACACACACACAGATGCTCATAAACTGTGAGAGACAAAACCAGCAGAACCTCCAACTACAGCTGCCTACTAACCCTTAAATAAAGAGTTCTGCAGGAAGACGGCTAAATCCCTGGGACAGCAGCACCTTGCAGGAGCATCGGTGTAAATATAGGTTGTGTGTAGATAAACTGATTATGGAGCTATAGATAAAGAAGTAATCCTGGACAATGCTTCTGCTAAATGTGGGTGAGCTTCAGTATGTGATGGCAAGCTGTGGCTGCTTTCTAATTAGTGTCAAACCTTAAAATAAAGGAATTAGGGAACACAGTGGAGAGCATTAATGAAGTTTGGGCATTCAGCATGTTAAATTTCTTCCATTACGAATACAATTAATGACAAAACAACAGGCATATTTGCCCAACCATGACCTGTAGTGTTTGCTTTAGAGCTGCTCATTGTAGCAATTCAGCTTGGTCAATATTTGCAGGGGGCTATGGTAACAGAAAGCTCCCATAACAGCATAAACACACTCCTGTATACTTAACAGTCAGGCCCATGCACACATGCACACTAAAAACAACAACAAATCTGCACAGAAAATCTGTCTTACACTCCAAGGAGGTGGGGGAGACAAAGGGCCATAGATCATCCGTGTAGACGGTGTGGAGCAAGCTCCTTGCATCAATTTTTTTTTTTTTCTAGCAAGTTTCTCCTGTTCTGAGAAAACATGAAGGCCTGATCCCCTTTGTTTACACAGCTGGCTTCATGGAAAGGATTGCTTAATATGAAATATGAACGAAGTGTTGAGGTGAGAGGGCTGGGGAGAGAAGAGGGAAGGGAGCCAAGCGAGAGGGGCGTGGTGGCGGTAAAAGGCTATTGGGGAAGGCTGTGATCTGGAGATGGGGGAAAGAGGAAGTTAGCAGCTCAGATAGAGAGGAAGTGGAAAAAGAGAGCTAGGTTTGGGGTGTTAAATCTGAGAGGAGACCATGCAGAAATCTACACAAGAAGCAAAGAGTAAACAGAAAAGAAAGCAAAAAGCCTTGAGGTTTCAGTGGAGACGGCGTCATGCAATCTAAGGTCTGCACTGCATGTTTTTCTTTCCCGGTAATCACTCATTGCTTCCACTCATTCGGCCCTGCCTTCCCAACCATCTGACACTATCCTGATAATCCCTTTCCAACAGAGACTCTTTATAATGCTGACAAAAACCCGAGGGTAAACCACATTTACATTTACTAAGACTGTAATTTTCTAGACTGACTTAGATAATTTCAAAGTTTTCCCCTGACAATTTCAATTTTAGCCAATTTTCATTATTATTATTCATTATAGACTATATATTTGAACTTTGAGGGGAAAGAAGAAAAGAAAAAGCAGATCTACTACTGAATCTGTTGGGCTGCTGTATTTTTTATCAAATATATGCAGCTCCATGCAACAAGCCAGTAATAGAATAACCGTAGAAGTACAGCACACATTTCCATCCTATTGAAGCAGAGGTGAGTGGTCGTAAATATGTGCATGGCATGGCATGAAACCTGATAAACCCACCTATTAAATTGTGAAATCATTATAGGTTTCAGAGTTGACAACTGAACCCAAATGGGTCGCCTTTTTAAGTGGCAGCTGGTGTTTATGGAAAACAGTGGCCTATATATTACTGAGCAGTAAACCGAGTCACAGACACACCGCCATAAAAAAACCTGGGTTTTCTTTAAAAAGCCTCTCACTCTTACTTTGACATTGGCTCTGAGCATTTGACAGATAATGGGTATGTGTGGCAGAGCTGCTGAGCATTTGACACATTCACTTCACTCCAAACAAAGTGAAAAAAAAATAAGGAAAAGCTGACTTTAGCATCCAGGTATGCACCATGACATCTCACCTGCTGACTTTTTAGATTCGTCATGCAACTGCTTTACTTAATCGATACTCTAAGAGTACTGAATGGGTCATTAACAGACTTGTGCATTCCCGATGACAAGCTGACAGTGATCCGTTTATCTGGATAAGAGTGTTTGGAGTAGGGAAACATCTACAACATGCAGGGAAGTGACCGCTGGGAACTGGAATTGAGACTTTTGTTCAGTGTGTTCAGCTTAATATTTAAACACATCACAAAGATCCCCCTTTGAAAAAATTCCAACATCTCCATCCAGCTACTGCTGGTGAATCCCCAGGTGCTTCCAGGCCAGATGGGAGTTTTAATCATTCCATTGAATCTTGGGGCAGACAGCTCATCAAACCCAATAAACTTTTTAAAGGAAGCTCCCATGATGCCAGTGTGTCTGCCCAAAATGTATTTTATTTTGTGGGGGTTCAGCACATCTGGGGAATAGTGATGGGTATGGAGCTACAGTTGGGGACTCGTGTCTTGTCCGCTTTTCCTTGGCCAATTATAGAAATGGCCAAATGAAATTGGACTGGTTCAATGCCATAGAGAGATTTGAAGCATGAAAAGAACAAGTGTAGTACTTTCACAACAATCTCCACTTTGAAAAATGTTTTCTCCAATCATGGATGAAATTCGCTGGGCTCTATTCAGAGTAAAATTGGACAGTTTGTAATTGGAAGACGAACAAAGTAATAATTGCAAAAGTAGAGAGTCCACTTGTTAGAAGGCTGAACAACAAACTGAAATGCACTGTTTAGTACAATAGTAGGGAGCCGAGTGTCTCCATGAGTGCTCCCACTAGCGCACGTACAATATCTACAGTCAAATCACCTAAAGCTGTCATGCCTCGCATACATAAACCCAGCGTACATAGGAGGGCACATCTTCGTACCACTCTTGAGGAAACAGAACACAGTTGCCTGAAGAGGATGTTTCATTTTGTCCTTCAGTTTGCTCACTCGATCCACTGAGCGTGTACTTTCTGTATGTTCCTGCCTGCAACTGTTGCGTCACCTTGGTGTACCTATCCAGGATATCTGGCTAACAATGCAATGCGAAACACATTTTAGTGCAGACGATCCAATGGCATAAGAGCCAATGACACTCTAAAGTGCAGGGCCCCTTCCTGTTTGTACCGGCACTCGGGCCATGAAGGATCAAACAAGAGCTGCTCTTTAGAGCTGTGCTCCCTCAAAAGGGGTTCGTCTGTGGCCCTGTGTCTGTGTAGTTTAAACTTCAATAACAATACTACCATTATAAAATAGAGAAAGAAATCATACTGGCATGAACTGGTGAATGGTCGATGTGAGGGTTGAAGCTCAAGGATACATTTTTGTGCAGCTATTCTACATTATAATTTGGTGTATAACGATATAAAGGTCCTTTATTCATGTGTGGTGCTGTGTCCTGGAACAATGACTGTGGAAGTAGCCACTCAGACACACATGAATGATTAAAATAATCACATGTATATAAAAACGACAGGGAATGTAACAAAGTCAACCTCCTCCTCTCTCCTATCGGGTGTTGCATCTCCATTACAGTGACGAACCCAGTAGGATCCACTGGCATGGCAAGCTACCACTCAATACCACTTGGAGGCAGTAGTGCACCACCACTGCTGTTTGCCAACCATACATAACTAAAAGAAGAAGCAGAAGATGGAAAAATAAAAAGAAAAGACAAAAAAACAAAACAAAACAAACAAACCCTGGATCAACAAGTTGAAGTAGGCTGCCCAACGTCTGAGGAAGTTATGCATCCAAACAAGATGCATTTCTAATCTATCTGTGGTTGTCAGGTAGATAAATATCACGGTTGATTAACGTACTGCAGTTTGAGGCTAATGTACTATAGTGGGTTATTTTTAACATTTGAGTGTTAGTGGCAGGGAAACATTTCGTTTACAACATTACAGCATGAGCATCTACGGACATAGCCAGAGCTGACAGTGGGTAGTTTTGGAAGCATTGCTATGTGCCTCGTAACAGAAGGACAGGTGTTCTGGTTGGAAAAAAGCCACTTTGACAATTAAAATTACACTTAATCCACTCAATGTGCATGCAATTTAGTTTCTCCACTTACGGTTGCACTACCTGAACCAAATCCTCCCTTCCAACATTCACAGGCAGTTGAGACCACACAGTCTCGCTTCACAAGTTGTTTTTAACTCACATTTGAGGCGTAGCTATTTCAAGAATTTTAAAAAAGAAGAAAAACGGAAACATCTCAGGTGTATAAAAATGAAATGTGTTGGAGGGTGATGGGAGCCAGACAAACGCTGCTTAGCGGTAAAAAAAAAAAAAAAGACGTTCAAGATTTCTGTTGTCGCTCATCCAGAACGATAACTGCCCTAAATAAATAACCTTAAATAACACAAGAGGCAGCACTGTGAGGATATACCAATAAGCACTGATATTTCCATGTCAACATGCGTGCTGCATAATACTCAAGGCACATAACATGAAGAGCTTCTGTCCAGTGTGGCATTGTCCCCATTTATCCCCCCCTGAGCAAACTACTCTGCACCCCCTGCTGCATGTCATGTTTTTCTCCTGAAGAGGAAATATTTCTATAGCTCGCCACTGGTGCAATCAGCTAAGCAAGCAGGCCATCAGTTGCAGTATGTGGGTCAGAGTGAGATCACTTAGAGCACTGCCACTATGAGTTTGTGTGTATGTGCATTCATGTGTATTAATGCTTATACAAAACAGTGGGTGGGGGTATGTGGGTCAAGCCAGACATGGATGAATATTACAAAGCAGAGGTCAACAGCTATGACCCTTCTAGGACACATTATATATTTCTTTTTCTTTTACATAATTAGGACCCTTTTTGATATAATCACTGACCTTGTCAGGACAAGTAGTCATTATAAGAAAACGAGCCTTGACTCTAACGCAACAAAACATTATTTCTGAGGTCCTGTTGGGATTACAGCTGATGTACGAAGTGAGGTTTGGTCAGGGTTGGTAAGAACGTACATATCCGACATGCACGCTTTTTGTAAAATAAAAACAAAACAAAACACGTAAACATGATAAAACTAAGTAGCAATGCATAAATAAAGTTTGTATGGAAGCTGCAAATTCTGGCTTTGGCCCCAAGAGGCCAAGCAAATTTGTCTCAAATATTTGTGCATGTAAAATAAAAATAAAAAAACAAACAAATAAGCTGCAGCTACAAATCCTACCATGTCATTTTCACAGACACTCCAGTGTCGATAATCTAATGCTCCCATACATAATACACCAGTCAGAGAGACCAAATATTGTGTTTTACTTTGGTGCTTTTACATCAGTCTGCTCTTAATACAAATGCACTGGGCTCTTGCTCCTCGTGGAGTATTTTTGAATTGCTGCATTTGGACATAGTTCCTACAGTTCTGTTTCACACACTCCTGCAAACACAGGTACAGAAAAAGAAAAGTGGGAAGTAAAAAACCCAAGCATTTCCCCACTCTCCAGGAGTCATAAAACCCCGTTTAAAAATGCATGGTCTCCATAAGCTGCCAGACCTATCTATTAACCGTGCTGCAGTGTTTCTAGCTATAGATGCTGACGGCAGCCTGGGCATGTTGCTTTCCATTTAGGGAAAGAGAAAGGGAGAACGAGAGGGAGAGAAAAAAACGTGAGGGGGAGGAATGATGGGGAAAAAAACAGGATTGACTCATATTTCCTTTTCCCATGGCAGAGTAATGTGACGGGTGGGCGTAGGAGCATGTGGACGAGTCGGGGGGAGTAACTCCAGCACAAAAGTTTGTATACATAGAAATGCACATCTGCATTGATGGCAAATTGTAAATTTGCGAGTACATGTGTGTCTTATTTCCCTTAGTGTGAGAAAAAAAAAAATGAAACCGCTCTTGTATTGTTTTTATTTATATGCTTATCAGGCCCCAGCTTCCACTGTGATCATTAGTTATAATTGACTCTCTGAAGAACATGAGACAAAAATAAAATGATACTCAACTATAAAAACAGAAAAGCCGTTTTATCTGACTCTTTCCGGTTAACTCGTCGAAGTGTCCTTGAGCACGATGCCTAATATCATCCTGCACTTAATAAGAGCATCCGTTTAATGTCTTTGAATTAAAATGTAAATGAGGTTTAAATAGTTCAGGTGAGACTTCGCCGTGCCGGCGTGCATGCCATGTGGCGGTACTTCTTTTTCCATCTCCTCTGCGCCACCTTTCTGTGCACGTACTGTGTAAGTCAAACATAGACGTTCTAAATTAATGAGCTTGCACTTAACGCTATGGTGACACTTATGAACAGGGCTTCTGTCCTTTTAATGGACCATACAGACAATGCCTGTAGTATTTCAATTAACAGACAATGGGATGACAAGGAATAATAGCTTATGGGAAGTGTTGAGTGACCTGTGAGAATGAGGCAGTAACCGCAACACCTATCCCTTTAATGGACCATTGTGGTTGGGCGTAGACGATACGAGTTAATAGGAAATGCACAATTATGATGTAGGCTCTGTCTGAAGGGGTGAGTGACACCTGAGAATGAAGCTGTTACATCTTAATGCACTGTTGCCACCGGGATGAATCAGCTCTGAATATTGGAGGTGGTTACCATATGAAGGTTGCTAATAGCATCCCTCTGTCAGCTTCGCATTAACCTTGAGAGCAGCCAGGGACTGCGTTAACCCCGATGACCTCTTTGTTTCATCCTCATGCACACGGGCTCACATGTATGACGGAGGGGTGCCTAAGTGTTTATGTGCATGCACATGTGTCTATCCTTACATTTGCCATCAGTAGAATAAAGTCAGTCCATCACAGGCTTCTGTAACATCATAAATGCTCTCTGGACTAATGGGAAACGGCCTACTATTTTCTGTTGCCCCTTTATGTTGGGGTCCATGTAGACTGGTAATAACACCTCCTAGGCTAACTGCATGTAGACTGACCTTGTCATCATCTCACAAATGGACATCCATCTGCCCATTTCACTGAAAGCAGAGCATATGCTTGTATACAAACAGTATTACAGTATTCATAAATTAAAAAAAAAAAATATTTGTTGTACAATCTGAAGTAAAAAACCAAAAAAGTAGGTGTTAACTCTGGCACAACCATTAACATAACATATTAAAAGCGTGTTAAAACACCAAATACGGTTTTCTCCGACAATCTCGGTGTCACTTGAGGTCCAAACAATAAAGTTCTCCAAGTTACTTGACTGCAGTATTTGGCAATATGGTCTAAATATAAAATCTTAGCTTTTTCCTTTCTTTTGAACACCACACCTGATTTTGGATTTTGATTGATTTACGTTATCTAATGTATTTATGAATTTAAGTTATCAAATAAATAAAGTGCCATCTTAACTTTGAGACTTTATTCTACAAATAAGCATCACGCATATACGGGACAAACCCTCTGTGATGTCATCCCTGCTCTGTTAGTTCTTTATTCACAGCTCAGGAGCTACACCAAGAAGTCTATACACTGTTAAGCACTAAATAGCCATTGGTTGTACTGGCCACCAAACAAAAGTTGACTTAAACGTAAATTTATTGCTTTATATCAAATTACCTGATGCAGTATGAAAAAAAACAAAAACAAACTCCCAGTACAGTTGTCATAGATGTGAACTGTGAAACCAAAGCCGGTTTTTGAACCAGGCGGTTTATTTCTGCTACAATATTTTAACATGCCGTTCCATGGAGACCAGCTTATATCTGGAGCCAGTCCCCAGTGGTCAGTCGAAGAACTGCAACTATCCTGCATTCCTGCATGAGTCTCACCTGGAAGTTAGAATGTTTGCACAGTTTCCGGATAAACTCAGGCTTTTTGACTGAAAATGTGCACTTCAGTCTTAGTACCGTGAAACACCACCGCAATGCAATCTTTCCACCAGGTATTCATAACCTATGGGATACTGCAGGGAAATAATGTTTAAGACCAGTCGTGCTTCTTCCTTTAGTTGCCACAGACCGTAGCCTTTACATCAGACAGCAGTTTGCATGTAACTCAGTTCACACGCTCAGATGCGTGCTTTCTTTAAAGCTAAATTAGACATGCATCTATCTTTAGATGCCACTAGACATCTACAGATGGAAGACAGCGGTTGACATGAACAACTTCCAGGCAACTTTAGAAACTATTCACTATTCACACAGGGATACACTGTGTGTGGATTTGTCTGCGCCTGAAGAGACCCGTCAGGAGAAGGCGTTACACAAGTGTGGAAGCTCATAAAAGTGATGGCGCTGCCAGTCAATAATTACGCAGATTCAAGAGAAAATCAATTGTCAATATTGCCACAAATTATGAATTAAGATTAAAATCAACAATATTTATTTATTCATTGCACCAGTTTTATATGATGGAGCTGTTTGTTTAGACTCTAAACAGAAAAGGAATGACGGTAAAACCTTGTTTGTGGACTTAAACACAGATACCAAACATTGTCCTCCGTCTTTTACTCAACTCATCCTTTAACTGACATCACTCATCCCCGTCTTTTCAGCATCAGGCTGCATGCATTTATGAATAAAAATGTAGTTAGGTGCAATTATGTTGTATTTGAGTATACAATTTGATGTAAAGTTATATCAGCAAAGACTCACACCTTTTCGAAATGGGTGGCATCTGAACACAAGCAATTGTGTCCTGATCTTGCTTTAATTTAACTTTTTTAGGATCCATGGTTGAACCTAATTGCAAACCCATTTTCTGCTTTTCCATCTGACTCACCACATGCATGCTGAGCGAATGACAGTGCAAAAAGGTTTTAAGAGCCCACACTTGTTCTTGAGTGCCCAAAACACTGCATGTATCTCAGGATCTGCCCATCACATCATCCGGTCTTCTCCTACTGCTACTGTGCTACTGTGACTGCACTGGAGAGATATTTATAGAAAGTGGCGGACAATATCCGGTCCCCAAACGGGTGTAATCGTATTATGCTGGTGGTGCTAAAAGCCTTAAGTTGGGAAAGCACGTCATTGGAGGAAACAGGGCCGAGACACACAAACACCATTCCTTGTGAGACCTGAGAGGAAAAAGCTTAGAGGCACGGTGGGAGGGATAGATAAAGAAAGACACATATATGGCCTCAGCATGTGAGAAAAAAATACACTGAGGTGATTCCCGAAGAGTCAAGAGGTGACGCGGACTAATGGGAAGCAAATTCTGTTGTTGGTTAAGAGCATTTGGGTTTGCTGATGGAGGGTGTGGTGGTGGTACAGGTGAGAGACTCCATCGTCGTGATAGTGTTTGGTATCGGCAGCTCTGAAGGCTCAAGGCGGCCATGCTGATGATAGATGAAAGAATGAAGTTTAATCAGAATGGCGCCTGGAGCATTTTCAGGGAGGTAAACAGGTTAATCAGTCAAACCCTCCTGCCATCCTCCTATCGCTTTCTCCCCCTCTCCTTCCTCTGCACATGACCACTTCTGACACTGGCACGCCATTCGTCTATTTCCCATCAGCAACTCGCCCTTCTCTTTTCCTCCCCCCCAACATACGCCCCTCATTCCCTTACACTGCTTCACATCCTCTGCATCGAGTCGGGGGAATAGCCAGAGCCCCCCTCCCTGCCGCAGCTCATACTATCAGGCACATCCCACAATAACACGAAGGAGAACTTCAAAGCATTCTCTTGCCCCATTTAATATCTCACAGAATCATCCACCACAAAACTATGAGGTGGGAGACAAGCTTTCAGCACTTAGAAACCATTCGAATGTTCTGGGTTTTCTGCATTACAGTCCTCCCACGAACTTGTATAACAGGAGGTGCGCTATATGGCCAAAAGTAGTGGCTCACCTGCCTTCACTCGCATATGAACTTAAGTGACATCCCATTCCTGATCCATAGGGTTCAATATGACGTCAGTCCACCCTTTGCAGCTATAACAGCTTCAACTCTTCTAGGAAGGCTGTCCACAAGGTTTAGGAGTGTGTTTATGGGAATTTTTGACCATTCTTCCAGAAGCGCATTAATGAGGTCACACAGATGTTGGACGAGAAGGTCTGGCTCTCAGTCTCCGCTCTAACTCATCCCAGAGGTGTTCTGTCAGGTTGAAGTGAGGACTCTGTACGAGCCAGTCAAGTTCATCACAACAGACTCTGTCATCCAGGTCTTTATGGATCTGCTTTGTGCACTGGTGCACAGTCATGTTGGAAGAGGAAGGGCCCAGCTCCAAACCTTTCCACAAAGTTGGGAGCATGGAATTGTCCAAAATGTCTTGGTATGCTGAAGCATTCAGAGTTCCTTTCGCTGGAACTAAGGGTCCAAGCCCAGCTCCTGGAAAACAACCCCACACCATAATCCCCCCTCCACCAAACTTTACACTTGGAACAATCCAGTCAGACAAGTACCGTTGTCCTGGCAACCGCCAAACCCAGACTTGTCCGTCAGATTGTCAGATGGAGAATCACTTTTTTGTCACTCCAGAGAAGGCATCTCCACTGCTCTAGAATCCAGTATTTTACACCACTGCATCCGACACCTTACATTGTACTTGGTGATGTTTGACTTGGATGCAGCTGCTCGGCCATGGAAACCCATTCCAAGAAGCTCTGTGCACACTGATCTTGAGCTGATCTGAAGGCCACATGAAGTTTGGAGGTCTGTAGCGATGGACTCTGCAAAAAGTTGAGGACCGCTTATAATACACCTGACAGTTGTGGAATATTTATGAGTGAAGGAAATTTCACGACTGGATTTGTTGCACCGGTGGCATCTTCTCACAGTTCCACGCTGGAATTCCCTGAGCTCCTGAGAGCGACATTCTTTCACAAATCAGTTGTAAAAACAGTCTGTATGTCTATGTTCTTGATTTTATACACCTGTGGCCACGAAAGTGATTGGAACACCTGATTCCGATTACTTGGATGGGCGAGCGAATACTTTTGGCAATATAGTGTATGTTCAACCTGTCATCACTGCATATCTTAGAAGCAATGTCAGACATATGTGTGGCAGAGGCAAAACAGCAAAACAACAGGAGCGGCTGAGGACTATCCACTATTTTAACTACTGCCAAGGTTTGTTTATTAAAATGCCCTCCTCCCCCCTACTGGAACTCTGAGAAACAGCAAACCAGTAAACATCCCACATTAAAACCTTTGCATCGTGCTGAGCCGTGCTAGATTACTGCACACTCGACCACAGGATGTTTTAATTGAGCTACAACTGTACAAAAAACAAACCAAAAGGGAAGACCTCCCACACGTTTACAATCCAAGCAACATTCTCTGTTTCTTCCATCCCTTTCAGACACATGACTTGACTTAGCACTTTGGTAAGTCAAGTGTGAACCTTTGCGAGCCCTAACAACTCCTGTGGAGAGTGGCCAACCTGAAACCTCCCTTACAAGTTCATCGACCACACTGCGTTACGCAGTTTCTGGGACTTGGGAGGAAAGACTGCACTGCGTTGTCTGAAATTCCAACCACATATTTTTTTTGCGAGCAATCAACAAGAGTAACCTCTCGCCAAGACAAACTTCACAGACAGTTGCTGTTTATTTGCAGGCTTAGTTGCAGATTGGGTTTGGAAGCGTTCAAGTTTGTCAAGGATATTACAAAAGCTTGCTTGTTGTGCAATATAAGGCAAGACACTTAACAGGAAACCTTTGAGGGGAACAAAGGAGGAAATGATTATTTCAGGACCACATAAATACTTTATGTCCAGAACACAACAAGTGTGATGATGTCATTACCCTCCATGTGCCTACGCTCCTGTAACAAATTTCAAGAAGTTCACAGTGATGTGACAATTCACCTTGCTCTCTGAACTATTTAAACAAGCACTTCAAAGGGAGAAAAAATGAAGCTAATAATGACAGATCTGTGTGTGACTTAAGGTGGCAGCGAGGGAGGAGGACTGTTACATCGCCAGCATCACCTTTAGAAATAATTACAGCTTGTAGAGAACTGTGTGGGAGTTAAGGAACAAAAAAAAAAAAAAAAAAAAAGACTGAAAAGTGCCCAGAGACATTCATTATGACAGCGGGCAAAGGGAACAGGAGCTGACTAAACACACACCCACACACACACATATATATATATATATATATATATATGCGTACAGAGAAAAGGCAGAGTGTAAAGACGAACCAAAATACACTGATAAGCAAACATCCATATGCACAAAGTTATGCACCGGAGAAGGGGTTCAGAAATCCCATGCAACACCGCGACATCCTCCCCCATTCAAAAGGGGTTTACATCATCCAACATATGAAATGCTATATATGCAGCGCTGCAGTTTTCTATTACACGTGGATTAATACCACCCACCCTACACCCCCCCCCCCACCCCAGGCCACTTTCCGCTGCTTGCATTCAGTTTTTCCTCTCCATTTGTGTGTGCCTTGCTCTTCAGAGAGAGGTGGCCAAAGGAAGTTGGAGATTTAGTAAGGACACCAGTGTGCTCATGCATGACTTATGAGGCCGCAGCTTCCTCTGCTTCACACAAACGTACATACACCCATCCAGACAGAAACCCAAGCAGGTTTTACGTTGACACATTCAGCGAGGGGCCATCATTCCTACACTTTCTCCTTGCACAGTGGACAGTCAATTAAAAAGTATCCTGTGAGGTAATGTCTCGTTATTAAATCTTCATGTTTAAAGACATTTGCGTTTCTCTCCGAGTTACCATCATCTCCGACACCACAGATGCCACTTTTATCTAAAACTTAAACTTAAACTGCTGCTACATGAGCGGAGAGCTGAAATGCATTCACTTGTAACAAAATCAAATTCAAACCTTGGACTGCCAATGTAATTATAAGCAAGACTTAACTATGGTCTGCAGTTCTGTAAAACCCTGGGAAATGTGTGAAATCATACCAAATTTGCCAGGCAGGCGAAGGTGCTGGAAAACAGACACACATTTGCCAAGCTGTGTAAAGTGTCTGGCAGTCTGTGCAGCCAGTAATGCTTGGCAGAGGAAGACTGTCACAGCAGCAGTCCAGCTGAAGTTAGAGGGGAGTTAGAGGGACAAAGAGCGAAAGGACGAGAACACGAGTGCACAGAAAAAAGAAAGAGACAAAAAAGGAAATATAGATCACTTTGCAATCTGCAGAACATCAAAACACTAGACACAACACCGACAGACATAACCAAGAAAGGATGGAGGAAGCAGATGAAGAGGTGAGAAATAGTAAATAAGACTAAATAACATAATGAAAGGAGTTAAGAGCTTGAGGAAAAGAAGGAAAAAAAACACTCGTGAATGTGAAGAGCAGAGGAGAGGAAAAAGAGAGGGAGCGACAAATCGATTGCAGTAAAGGGGCAGAGTGAGAGATGGACATGAAAAAGGATGAGAAAGACAAAGAGGCGAGCGGGTTTGAACAATGATGGCGAAAATGAGGGACAGTTAAAACGAGGGAAAGTGAAACGGATAAGGAATTTAAAAAAAAGAAGAGGAAAGAATGAGGACGTGACAGAAGGACAAGGAGAGAAACACACACCTTGTCAAGAAGACAGAGAGCACAGAGAAGAAAATGAACAGGCAAGAGGAAGCACAGAGAAGCAGAATGAATGAAGACAGAGAGTGAGGGAAGATGGGAAGATGCCTTACACCCCCACACCCCCCATATCTCAATTTGCACAAAACTTTCATTACCACCAATTTGGGCTGGGAGCCGTAGGCTGGACCATTAGGCGAGCCCAGCATCAATCAGCTTAATCTCCCTCCCAGGCCGCTAAATTACAGCACCCAGTTGCTTATTAAAATTTGTCGCCCATCTCCCAACAGCCGACACTGCTGGAGATTATACGGGGGCCCCCAGACAAATGTGTTCCCGAGAAGAAGAGGAGGAGGATGAGGAGGTGGAGACAAACAGAAAAGAAGGGAAGGAAGTACAGTTACGGCAGGAGCAGGGGGAAAAAAAAAAAAGAGAGAAATGCACTTGCTGCGACAGTGGATGGAGTATCGGGGTGGGGGCCACAATCTGGTTTGATTTATACTCTCGTGTAGATCTGGTGCACACACACATTCATACATCCTGCTGCATCCTATATACACTGTACATGCCTATACCGCCCACCCTATACCCAAATGCAGTTTTCCATCCCTGCCATCAACCAAACACACAGTCCAGGATTTGAAACTCCTCCCACTGCACACTAAATCAAACCAGCGGCCAGATAAGACGCATGATGAATGGCATAATTGAAGGCGGCGGCACTGTAATGCTGCACGGCTGGGCTTGGAGCTCGGAGGGGTTTTTATGTGCGAGGGGGTGATTAGCCTGTAGGATTTATTGTTAATGCCCATCTTATTAAAAACAATAATAATAATACTGTTAACGTCCCCTACTGCAGCACACCTCCACCTCCAGAGCAGAGCCCTTCACTTCAAGATGGATGAGCAGACAGCAGAGCTGCACCTTTATGAATTCAGGTGAGGGAGTGCTTTGAAGTCGGTGCGTAAGTATGGCTGAAGTAAACATAAAGACTGCAACATGGAAATCAGGACGTCAAATTGCTGCATCTACTCGTGACAACAGCTCGCACATTGAATCACACCTAGAAGTCCCGGGTGTGAAGGAGCGCTGCTTCTCCTTGTTATTCCCTTTAAGCATCAAAACGTATCCATACACGGAGACATTAAAAAAATATATAACAAACATGAAGCGACAGAGTGTATTTTCCCCTGCAGGTAAGGGGGCAACTAAAAAATATATACAATTCTACTTCACGATGTGAGGCATGCAGCAGTCGTCTTCCTTCACTTTTCAAAAGCCAACAAAAGACCTCGGCAGGAGTGAGCCAGATATTTCTTTCGGGTACAAGAATCTTTTCTCTACTCTATCTAATAAGCCTGTTTTTCTGAGTTCATACTTCACCGTTTATTAGACATCTCCTCAACCAAGCTGCACGTGCACGTGTCTTAGAAGGAGAACCGACGGGTGACGGATTTTACTTTTGCGTTTACAACCTGCTGATGCTCCCGTCTGTGCTTCCTACAGTCAGATATTCACGCCGACGCGTCTCCTCTCCATGTCACAGCCACGTTCGTGTCCACTCTTTGTCTTTTCTGACCCTCGCTTGACCAGATTTAAGGGAAATCGGCTGCCGTGTCAATTGGGTCAAATAAGCTGCCTCTAAATTTGTAGCGTATTTTTTTATTCTGATCTTTACAGAAGTAAAACAAAAAAAGTCCGCTCAACCTTCTGGGTGCCTTCTACATAGCAGATATAGTTTGTTGAAGATATTGCACTACATACCTATCCTATTGTAGATATATGTATATAAAATCACTCAAAATATGATGTAATGCTGCACAAATCTAGAACTCAGTCACCAAAAGGACGCGAAGCACATATGCTGTAATTACTGCACTGTCAGCACTCCAAGTCAGTGAAAGTACGGTGACTGAAAGTGTGGTTGCACAGAGCGCGTCCACTGTGAACACCGACACAGTAACCGTGACAGCGAAAACCACACATGTGCATGCTGAGCCTTCTCTGGTCTCAGATAAAGCTGATTTCTTTGCTATAAATACCGTGCACAGGGCTGCACGTGTGATTTATGAAAACAAGTTCCCCTGAAGATCTGCAGCAGCCCTGTGTGTCGCCGTTCAGACTGATTGAGCGGCGCGCCGTTCAGACAGCTCCGCTTCCCGCCTGCTGGACTTCCTCGGACAGACCCATCTTCTGGCACACGGACAAGAAAAAATTTTTAAGAGAGAGGTGAAGAGAGGAGGAGAGTGGAAACGAATGACGTAAAAACACAACCGAGAGAGGGAGGTAAGAAAGGAGAGGAAAAAAGAACATTAGCTTAAATGAAAGTTTATTAGCTGTATCAATCAGTCAAGTCGGATGTGGTTGGGAGTTTTGCCCAAGGCTCTCCATCCTTTCTCTCCATCTTTTTCCACCCTTCACTCCCTCTTTCTGCCTTTGTGTGTGTGTGTGCGTGCTTGTGAGGGGAGGGGTTTCGAAGGGGAGGCAGGCATGACGGGAAAACATTAGGTTGTTGGCAACTAGCCTGCACACCAGCCAGTAATTGGCTTGGGTAATGGTCATGTCCAGACAAATAGCGTAGGCTCTAACCGTGTTAAGAGCAGCCGACTGCTCCGCCTGTATTCACAGCACAAGAGTCTGCAACACTCAGACGCAGGGCGGCCGCAGCGTTCGTACTGGACGTGTTTGCATGCGAGACCGATGAAACTTGTGACCAACTGAGACACAAAATATTTTAAAGTCGCCACCCCTGTGCTGTGTTGAGTTAAAAAACAACAGTTCAAAAACACAAACGAACAAAAAAACAAAACAAACAAAAAAAATCAACGGCAGCCCCATGCCCTTCAAGAGACACACTGGTGTGTTTTACAGGATACAAGAAGAAAGAAAGACGAGAAACAGTTTTCCCATTTTTATTCATCCCTCCCTTTACTCTGCATCACTTCACCTCCTGTCTGATGACAAGCTGAGCCTCTAATGTCCATTGTGTCTGGAAGGGCTGCAAATGCACACAAGTATGTCTGCATGTGTGTGTGTGTCTGTGTGTGTTTGTGTGTGTGTGTGTCCGTGTGTGTGTGTGTGTGTTTGTGTGTGTTTGTGTGTGTCCAACTGTGAGTCTTTCTCTGTGAAGATGAGGCAAATGCTCCTACAGTTGCTATAGAAGCTAAATGTGTGCTCTATATGGATAAAGAAGAGTGAGTGTGTGTATGTGCATGTGTGTGTGTGTGTGTGTGCATGTTATGTTATGGCAGCCCCTCAGACATCCAGCTATCATCTCCTGCCAGACAAGCCCCACCAAGCCATCCCAGCTGGATAATGAGATCCATTATGATTTACGTGCCAAGAGGACCGTCAGACTGAACAAAGATATGTTGACACACACACACACACACACACACACACACACACACACACACACACACACACACACACACACACACACACAGAGTTTGGTGTACATGTCCATGGTTGCATGAATGCGGGCTCTCAATCTTGAACTGTATGTGCTGATGTGTGCTGCTACTGTTACATATTTCAGTGTTTCTGAGCATGTGTGTGTGTGTGTGTGTGTGTGTGTGTGTGTGTGTGTGTGTGTGTGTGTGTGTGTGCGCAAGACATCTTAGTTGCCTGTCGGGCATCCTGCAGTGGGTCTTTTTTTTCAGCCTGCAACGTGAGATCAGAACAATTCTCTTTCTTCATCCTCCCCTTTCACTCACCCACTCTTTTTCAACTCTTTCTCATCTGACAAAGTAAACTCATGAAAAGATGAGGAGTTTTAAAGGCACAGTGTACACACATACACATACACGCGCACACGCACGTTTTCAGGGGACACTGCAGAAGACAAAAGGTGGAGAGTGACACAGAAAAAGAAAGAAAGAAAAACGCCCAGACTGATGTGGACCTCTGCAAAACACTGAAGTTACCTAGGGATTGGTTCCAGGGTATGCATGCTTGTTGTGTCTGAGTGTGCTGGAATTCGTTGGTGCAGAGTTGAGGTATCAGTCAGACACATTTTGGAAGAGGAGACGAGGATAATCAGGCTGGACAGCTTGGGAAAGAGATGTGGATGCCAGGTTTCAATTTCATAACCAGAATACCCTTTACTTTTTCTAAGCTGCTGGAATTTCACAGAAGTGGACCGTGATCATGAGAGAACCGGTTAGTGAGTTTCCAATTAGCAGTAGTATCGAGCAAATCCTAAATACGACAAAGAAAAACCAGTAATGGAAACATGTAGAACTCAAGAAAACGTAAATGTCACAAAAACCTTTTTATGCTTCAATGTGTCTCCAACACCGTTGTTGCATTTGCACGTCATTTGAATGATATCAGCTGGCCTCGTCTTCTGCTGACTGCAACAGCAGTAAACCTGCAGTCGCAATCATTTCTCCAAAACTTCAGATGTTTCCATCCATTTTCTTCGAAGTGGAGATCTTCTTTATTTCAAAAGGAAGTCTCGGAGGGAGAGATATGCTCACGAAAAGTGTCGTGGAATGCCATTTCATGAGAATTACGCTGAAAACCGTTCAATGGACCTCCCCACCCCCCGGATCCATCTACTCGCCTTATCTAGCTCCTCTAGATGTTTGCATATACGGTAGGTGCTCAGAGCATCACAGTAACAAGTGGCTCGACTGCCCTAATCTGATCGTTTCAGACTGCGGTAGGCTTGAAATTACAATTATACACATTTAAAGTACCCAATTTCCAGAGGACAATAGTGAAATGATCACTTCTCTTTTTTGGGAAGATTTTTGAAATTCAGCTCTTCTGCGTCTAATCAGCGATTGTGGGTACCACTTCCCATGCTGCTGACCCAATTCCTCCTCCAAGAAAAAAAGAAAAAATCTAATCTGTCTCCGCAAATGAAAATGTTAAGCACATGATTCCTATTGTTCCAACAAAAAAAAAAAAAGAAGAGAGAAAGGTGTAAGCTGCTTTAAGCCGATTTACTCATGTTTCACACCCAGCACTCCGAAAAACAAATCAGTCACACTCAGTTCCAACTCACGGTTATTTTAACATTAATTTACTGGTAATCCAAGTCCTAAATTATCTGAAATTATGAGCTTTGGTATCTTTATTTCCAGCTAAGAAACCAAGTTCAAATGTAGTGTCTCTCATAGAAATTAAGGGTATTTTTAAAGCACATCCACTGTATTTATCCACTCGTATTCTACATACATACATATTCTCCACAAATAATACAACACACAAAACTGAAATAAACCTCTTATTTTTCTTCTTTTTAAAAGCTCTCTTACACACACAACCGGAGCAGCCCTGCCTGCTCCCTCCACACACAGGGCACAGAAAACAATGATGGGATTCTGTTTTTCCTGCTTCATGAAGAATTCAAGTGACGCCAGCTCAATTAGAGGCCTAAATGCCAAGATCCAGACTGGGGAGAGATGAAGAGAGACTAAAAGATGAATGAGGGAACTAGGCAGCAGCAGAGAGGAGAGCTGAATGGGCCATAATTAAAACAATTAAAGAAAAATAAAGTTAAATGGACAATAAGAATATCTCCTAAAGGAAACTAGAAGTGGTGAGGAAGAATAAGTGAAAAGGAAAATGGGCAAAAGCAAGAAGTGGTGTCCCAAGAGGAGTTCGCTCCGAACGAAAAGCTTGAACGCAAACAGAACTATTTTCACATTCATTATGTGCACACACACACACACACACACACACACACACACACACACACACACACACACACACACACACACACACACACACACACACACACACACACACACACACACACACAATCCTTGCTGGTATGCACTGTATTTCCATCATCAAATGTGATCAGAGCTACTGTCCGCAAGCCAAAATCCACTCAGCTGCAATAACCCCTGTGGGAAAGCGTACACACACACACACACACACACACACACACACACACACACACACACACACTTTCTGATGAGTGAATGCTGAACCCTGAGAAGGATCTGACATGTTGTATTAAATTAGAAGGTCAAATGAATTAAATAAACATCAAAAGTGTGTGAGATATGATGAATTGTTCAACAGCTCAGAGATTAGCGGGGGATGTCTGTAAGAAAATGTGGAGCGCCATAATTTTCTGTTACTCTTTAATTGAAAAGACGTGTCCAGTTTATCACAACTTGGGTCTGATAAGCAAAAGTTTGGATATAAATACTGAGGTCCTCCGAGTTGAGAGAACGTGAACACCCCACTGACATCCGGTCAAGAAGGGCGAGAAAAACATAAAGTTAACACCAACAGGTTCCTTTGTCAGATGGAAGGTTAGTACCCTCACAATTAAGGCTTTGCGCACTCACATTCACACCTACAGGCAATTTAGTATGATCAATTCACCTGCCCTGCATGTTTTTGGACTGTGGGAGGAAGCCGGAGTACCCGGAGGGAACCCACGCAAGCACGGGGAGAACATGCCGGGCCGGGAATCGAACCAGGAACCTTCTTGCTGTGAGGCAACAGTGCTAACCACTAAGCCACCGTGCTGCCTGCTCTTAAGTTCTCAATGTAAAAAAAAAAAAAAGAAGAAAGTTTGGGCTCCTGCAGCCAGGCTGAGCTTATGTAGTATAATATATTCAAGATGCCACTGTAATGGTTGTTTTTATTCTGCTGCAGTAAAGCAAAGTGAATACCACTTGATGGGGTTTTATCCGGCAGAGTCTGCAACCGAACCCCTTACCATTCAGATATCATCACCATTCTCTGTATATTTCCAGACAAATACTTGAGGTTGCAATAAAATTCCCATCAGTGCAGGCGAAGTGTTCATGTTCCCCATGGTTAGCCACTTTCTCGACTATTTTGACTTCTGAGTTGGTATGTGTGCAGGCCGCGTGGGAGCCGAACCCACAATCCCACTGTTGTGGCATGTCCCACGCTCCGACCACCTCCACAATCAGCACCGTCGTCAGAATTCAAAACACATGTTGTGTAGCTTAAATAATGCTGTCTAATTGAACGCTAACAAAAGAGCAGCGTGCCTCAGATCTCACTCCGACAAGAAGTTAATGTCAATGTTTCTCCAGCAAACATAACTCGGCTGATCTTCCCTCCTCCTCCTCCTCCCCCTCCCCCTCCCCCGTCTCTTCCTCCTCTTCCTCCTCCTCGCATCTCAATCCTCCTAAACAAAACAAAACAGCTCTTCGTTCACATCGGTGCCAGGCCTAATCACTTCGCTCAGCACCAGGTGGTTCTCATCGACTGAGGCCCAGATCCTCCACTCGGCAGGACGCTTCGCCAGAGGAAATTGGCTCGTCTACACACATTTATTGCTCGTGAGCTCTATGGAACCAAAATGGTTGTGCGGGCCCTCCAGTGCGGCTGCTGGGTTTTGTTAAGGTTGTGTGAGCGACCCGGTTTGCTCTGAGGAAACAGCTGCTGCACTGCACCGCAGCAGCGTCCAAAGAAACAATTACAAACACCCTTTTCCTATTACTTCCCACCATTAACCACCATTGTGTGGAATTAGGTGCAGTCTATGCAATAAGCAGATTCTAATTCATGCCCTCTTTTTGGTGGGCTCCGGCTGCTGCAGAGGTTTTACTCTCTTAATGAAGAGGATAAAAGAGAAGTGTTAATCAAACTGAGCATCTCATCTGCGTTAATAAGCAGCAGAGAAGAAACAGTGGAGCTGCTCCTTAATGATGTTTGTGTGCATGCATAAGCAGAAAGGTGACTTCATCTGCATCTGTTTTGCTGTATTTATCCTGTTTTTTATTGAAAAAAAAAGTCACATAAATAAAAGAAATGCATTAAATAACAAGTATCCTGCTGTTTGGTTTTCTAGCTGGGTTGATGCCCTGCTATGCAGCGATCCCTTTCTGCTTTCCACTTCTCCCAGACTCCCGTATCTTAGACCACAGTGCCAACTAGTTTGATTGGATTTAAATATCAAGAGGGATAGGACAATAGAGTTATCTTTCAAATGATGGCCCATTAAAGGGCATAAGCAGTGTGCCTCCCTCCTCAACAAATTAATCACCCACCAGATTCATCATCTCACAGACCGGAGTGTAATTCAGGGAGCTGTGGCTTCCCCTGCTATCTCTCATTTTGTGTGCGCGCATCACACCGTGTGGAAGGGCATCCCAGAGCGTCTGCAAAACGTGATCAGCCTGCATGCATGCTGTTTGTGTGTTGTACCAGAGGTAGCTGGTTCACAGCCCCGGGGCCAGTGTCCCATTAAAGGGAAAGAAGGAGGGAAAAAGCAGCGCATGTGTGAGAGAGGACGGGGGATCTTCATTCAGCCAGCAGAAGTGGCAGGCTGTGTCCTGCCTGCAGCCAGCAGACAGGCAGACAGAGGGACGTGGATGAGGACGCCTCCCATCTGCCTCCCCCTAATTTACCTGCTGTCCTCAGGGCATCATAGGTGGCTAGGTGCCAAAAAAGGTGTCTCCGCTTCTCCTGCTTTTGCCGCTACACACTTATTCTATCATTTGTCCTCGGATCATCTTTGGATACATTTATTTTTTGGGTTTTTGCTCATATTTTTTTCAAATTGTGATAACCGTTTTACAGTGCGTTATGAGGTTTCTTCCCATCATTGCAAAATGTGGATACGTAGGGTTCATGTCTCAAGGTGGTTTTCCTTCGTATCCTCATATTTCCTTTTTCCCATTTCCTGCCCTTCCCACTTCTCAGTATAAATCCTCCATGCTTCTTCTGCAGGTTGGACCCTCTTTGGTCCTTTCTTTCACCTCATTCTTTGTCTGATCCTTAATATCTCCGTCTCCTGCCAGCTCCTTTTATCTGACTATTCAATCTCCCACTTGTCTATCTTGCAGCACTGATATAAGACTCTGACACAAACCTCTGCTGGCAATTTATGGACAGGAGCTGGGCTAATGTACATTAGGGGCCCCGATGTATGGCGAGGCATTATGGATTGCTCTATAAATAGCTGTGGTGCGTCCTGTAAAAGCTTTTCATTACACGGCGACATTGTTCAATCAATACAAGTCCCTGCTAAATCTAACTGCCATAACGAGCAGGGCTGGGGCATATGTATTTTTAGAGGATTGAGGAAAAAGAAGAACAAGAAAAACGAATGAACTCTTAACACGGAAAGGGCATCCAAAGGATGACTGAGGAGTGGCTGATTACAGTTTTAGCATTACACTAGACAGAGTAGAAACACGGAGGCAGGGATGTCCTCGCCGCCTGTCGGCGTCGTCGCTCACTCAAATTTGGAGTTGCACGCACTGCGTTGACACTGGAGCCCAGATAAAGCTCCACGGAAGTCAGCGGTTCGAGCCAGGCACACACAGCAGACCTTTATGTGAGGTGCAGCTGTAGGTGGAGGGGGGGGTGTAAAGGAAAGATAGAGAATAGGAGGAGCCCAGGGTGTCATTTCTCTCACTGTCAGCTCTTTGCCTCCCCCATCCTCCTTTCCTCCACCATCACCCCCCTGAGATGTGGATGCTTCGCGGGGACAATTACGGACTGACACTTCATCATGGGCCCAGTGACAGCCGCTGACGGCCCTCGTCCAAACAAATGATGTTGAGGTCGAGGTTGCGGGCCTGCCTCTGAGTCTGCCCAGCCCTGCTGCGTGGCCTTGCACGGCATTAGCAAGCCACACACACAAGGAAAAAAAAAAAAAAAGCTACATTAAAGGAAACTCCTCTAAACCAGCCACCTCCTTCCCTTAAGAAAAACACATTTATCAGCATGGTGGAGGAGGGGTGGTGGTGGAAGCTCAGATAGAGGGACGGGGGGGTGTAGGGGTGCTACAGTAGGGCCGAACCCCATCCCTCTTAGGTAAAAACAGAGCTCTTCATCTTTGCGAGGCAACTGGGACTCGCACGCAAACGTATGTGCTAAACAAATTTAGTCCCTAATCCAACACACTGAGATCTAATCAAACAAATGGGGTTAAACTGCCACTTTAACAGGACAACACGGCCAAAAAGAAAAAAAAAAAAGTAACAAATCAGCAGTGTGGCATCAGCATGCTTCAATTAACCCTAGGTTTTTATGGAGCAAAGGTAACACTGACTTCTCGTGACAAGTAAAACCCATCAGCTCAACCCCTTTCATTGGGCTGAGTGCAGCTAAGTTTAGATTCATAAAGTAGGTCAGTTGCTATTAGTTAAAAAAGGGGCCAGCGTATAGTTTTTAAGTAGAAACCACTCGGGAAAGCAAAGAAAAGCATGCAGAGGACCTGCTGCAGCAGTCCTGTAGCTGCGAGTGTGGGCCTGTGGATTGATAAATGCTGCTTGCAATCATGACCAAAGGAGGCGGATGAACAACAACAACCGTGACCGACAGCAGACGCACGACACCAGTGGAACGACACGCAGCAAAAAGCTCGCCAGCAGTATGAAGAGAGAGCGAAACTGTGACAGAGGTACACCGAATGATGAAAAATTGATGGTTGAGGAGAACGGCATCTTCTGCACGACACGTGAAGTCGGTGGACGCAGGTGCCACTGCCGTGCCAGTATCTAGGTAGTCCAACGGCGGACGGGTTTCAGGACAACCTGTTATATAACCTGTGTAAAATAAAAGAAGAAGAAAAAAAGCTTCATGGTTTTCTGAAAGGCTGGACAGAAATGTCGCTTTCTCAACCTCTGAAGAAACTATAAATATCAAATTAAAAAAATTAAATCGGAGAATTTGAATTTGTGTTGTTAGTTTTGCCTTCTAATGTTTCCTGAAAATGATGGCAAGGCTCACACAAAACTCATGTTGCATATTGCTTAAAAGCTAAAAGCTTTCAAATGTCACTCCAGGTCTAAAAGGACGATGCAGACACACACACACACGCACACACGCACACACGCACACACACACACGCACAGCAAGACAAGAACAAAAAAAAAAGAAAAGCTGGGGGCTGAGGTAGTGGAGGCTAAATATGAAGGACAGAGGGAGGAAAAAAATACAAACTGAGAGCCATATGTCATGTTAGAAAGGCCCCTGAGAACGCTTTCAATCTTTCCGTCAATATTCGGCTTGCAGGCCTGTATATGCCATCATTAAAAAAAGCGATGCTTTACCATTTATTTATCATAAGGACACATGGCTGACAGCTTCCTGTAAACAAGTCGTATGTTTATATATGTCCGCGTGAGTTCATACGCCTACTGTAGCTTTCAAAACATGCAATCTCACATGCAGTGCCTCGCTCTCTCTCTTTCTCTGTCCTTTATCTATGAAAATTGATTACTGTCCCTTAATAGAAGGAGTAACAAGTGATAAAGTGGGCTTGAGTGTTTTCTGATAACGGCTGTTAAGGCTCATCAGTGTATCCCAGGTGAAGTTGTTCTTTCCACCTGGAGGTTAGAAAGCTGCTTCAGGTGAGTGGAACAAATGAGGGGTTATACCACTTTCAAGATGTTTTTCATGCTTAATCACCACCCTGATTAATATTAATAGTGAATGAATCACTATAGGCGCTTGCATACTGACATTCTGTACCATTAACGTAAAAGTGTGGTGCAAATTTTACCCCGTAGGCTTGGTTACGGAACAGGGATGTGTGCCTTACATACGCAAGTCGCCTCTCCGTTTTTACGCCCAGGGTATCTGGCTTCAGCTACTTCTTTCTCTGCAGTTTTGTCCCTGCCAGATTTTGTTTAGCTGTCAAAAGCCAACGGCATTTTTTTCCCTCCTCCAGAGCAAAGACGAGCAGAAATGCTGCAGTATTCAGTTGGTCATTATCAACACCAAAGGTCACTCGGCCCTCACGCAGATAAACTAAACCATAACATCTGCTGGATAACAGCAGCAGTCACAGAACAGCAGAGGAACACCGTACTTGTTACAGGAAATAGTTTAGGGAACAAAAACATATATGAATGCAATTTATGTGCAACATCACGCTGGTCTGCACGCACGTGTATGTGGGGTGACTGGTGCATGGCTGTGGCAGGGGGCCTGAGCTTGACATTTAGGTTTCAAGGGGGTAATGGACGATGACCTGCTGAGGTCAGCCTTGCCAGCGAGGCAGCAGAGAGGCCCATTCCTGCACAGGGCCCCATCCCTGTAACTAGACACTAGCAAAACAGTTGTGGACACACACACACACACACACACACACACACACACACACACGCTTACAAATATAATCACTCAGTCACTCAGTAGATAAGAGGACATCCCAAAGGCAGGACCACATAGGAGAGATGTCATTAAGAGAAAAGACAGATGTGTTTGGTATGTGGTTTTAAGGGTTCCAAGCAGCATGAGCTGGCAAAAAAAAAAGGTTGGTTATGTTTGCATGTATTACTGTTATGCAGAGCTCTTCTCTTTATCTGAGTAGATGTACATCAGCTTGCACAACCGCAGCAACAACTGTTTCTCCACAGTGTTAGCTGATGCAGCGGGGGGCTACTTTATACACTATTTGTGACAGCTTTGTGGTAATAATGAAGTCTGGGGGGGTTGCTAGTGCAAGCGGCATGCTACGTCGAGTGAGACTTTGGCTTAGGAGTACAAAGATGCACGTACACACAGCTAGACAGCCTTCTTCATGCCTAACGAGGCCGCTGGGAGAATGGAGAGCAGGAGGCAGGGAGAGGGAGAAGACGGGCGAGAACTAGAGGAAAAGGAGTGAAAGAGAGACAGCGAGAAGGGAGTGTGGAGAGTAAGAGAAGCAAGGACACCAAGTACTCTGACTTTCAAGGTCTGGGAATAAGGGATGAGAGGCAAGGAGGGAAGGACGGCCTGGACTGCAGCCAAAAAAACAAGATAATGGTAGGGGACTGCGAGGGGTTGGTGGTGGTGGGGGGTGGGGTGGACAGGAGGGAGCTGAAGCAGACCCTTAGGGGTAGCAGCATGTGGTTATGCAATGTACACAACACAGGGGTGCAAAGGGAGGGTATGAAAGACACGGCGTGCACAAATAACCAAAAGTGATCCCAGAGTGCCACACATAAGATGAACAAGGGTCACAGCAACTTCCGTGACAGTAGAGATAGACTTAGGCAGCAACAAGCTGACAACAAAATGGAATAAAAAAAAAAAAAAACATCCACAAATGCCAAAGCCACTCATCCTCCACCTCTGGCCCATTAACATCCTCTGCTCCTCCGGGCAGGTGCACAATACAAGGTGGGGGCTGAGGCGTAAGTGAGTAAATCACTTACAATCCAAAATGGGAAACGTCTTGAGTGTCCAGTGACACGAAATGAGGACAGACAGGCACAGCTGAACCTTTGGGTCTGCTCCCTAAGAAGGTAGGGTATGAATTATTAACAAGCGCTCAGTCTAATAAAGTGAAGATAAGCCACTTGGCTCTGTGCTCATCACAGCAGATGACCAAGCTCGTTTGGGCTTCGCCATTCAGGACCCCACAGCAGGCGGCGGTGTGACCTACACCACTGCCATGAAAATCCCTCTTTGTCTTTTTAGATTTACTACACACCTCTGACCCCTCTTTCTGCATTGTTGACACCCAGATTGGAAGAAAAAATATGTTCCATTTCAGCTGGGCTTTAACCATAAAAAAAACTTAACAAAAACAGTTTATTGTAGATGCAGAGGTCAGTACTGGCCGTCATCTGCTGTCAGGGATTCTGCTCGTAGTTAAAAACCACATTTGGAAGCGAGAAGTTTAAACGTAGCCCTCTGATCTTGGAATCCAGTCTGCATCGGGTCTGTTTTCTTACCAGACATCTGCAACCAAATCCAGGCATTTATTCATCATATCATTTTTAACACTAAGAAAACCAATAAGCAGCATCGTCATGTTTCAACTTGCATATTTTCCAGCTTCTTCCCGTGATGCCTACTTCCGCGTCCTAGGCTCCACACGATCTAAAACCGTGTTGTCTCTAACGCTTCTGGCTTCCAGCGGTCCACATCCCGCTGCTAATCCCACCGAGACCCAGAAGAAGGCTTCAGCATCATTCTCTCTGTGAGCTTGGGAAAACCAGAAAGCTGGCAGGCGCACGCTGTCGCTGGGCGAGAGGCAATGGATGACTGAAACAGACTCATCAAACGAGCTCTCTCTTCCCCTGGGTGGAATACAATATCAAAAAGAGCTGGTGGTGTTGCTGTTGGACAGCGGCTCTGCTCCGACCAGCTAGCCTTCAACTAGTTAGATTAACCTTGTTGGCGTGACCGCAATAGGACATGAACGGGAAATATATCCGCTTAAATTAAACCTAAAGCAAAAGAGATGAGAACGGCAGTTAACCATTCATAGTCGCTCCTCACACACTATATTAAAGAAGATCCCGTGTCTGCATTGGCCAGCGGCGAATTGAAAGGCAGACGAATATGGCCCTGGACCATAATGAAACCAAACACACAACTGTTATTAGCCAATACCCTTTTACACTGTAATAATTTCAGAGAGGACGTGTTTACCTTGGACAGCAAGCACACCCAATTAGACCAAGTCAATGCCGCGCAAACACAGAAGAGTGTTGCAATAAAGTAGGTCATGAGTGTCAAGCCCTGCCATTATAAAGACAGCTAATAATACAATCACGGGAACGATATGCTAGATTATCATTGACTAAGGCAATCCTCTTCTACGAGACTTTCACTGGCACGGCGCTCGGTCTTGAGGAGCCTGCAGGCATCAAAAAAAGACTTGAGTGCTGAGATGTCTCGTCACTATATTATAATTGGTAAATATATGCAAATTCACACCAGGGGAGATGAAACCGAGTGGGAAGGGTAACTGTCGGTGAACTGCATGTAAATCTTAGTCACAAACAGCTTTAAAAAAAAAAAAAAAAAAAAAAAAAAAAAAAAAAAAAAAGGGGCAACACCACCCTGAATGTGCCTGGCCACTCTTGCTCTTTTACTTTGTACTTGCTGCACAACCACTAGTGCAGGAGGAGGGTAAATCCCTCTTTGCCTCTCCTTGGGAGTCCAGAGCACCCATGTTTTGGTTTACCAAGAGGTGAGTCCCCTAACTGATCTCACACTGAGAAAAAAAACACGGACGGCCCATGGCACCATTAATCAACTTCTCTTTAACAAAACAAAAAAAAAACAGATGAGAGACATAGGGAAGAGACTTGGGGGAGGGGAGGGGGGGTCTTTTTTAGATAGGAAAAAAGGCAGAGGGGGTTAAAAAAAAGGTAAACAGGAGGAGCAAGAGGGAAAAGGGAGAAGGGGGGGGACTTACTCAGATCCAGGCTCTCAATAAATCAAGCAGCAACAGTAACAAGCAAAGTTTTGTTGTGGCTTTTTGTCTTTCTTCTAATATGAAGAGCACAACAGTCGTCCTTCCCTTTTTCTTCTTTCTTGACTCTCTTGAGACAACAATAGCTGTGTGAGACTTTTTACGCCAGGTGTTTATGGCTTCATGCTGCAAGATTTCCAGCAAAGGAGGCCTGAATCGTTCATGCTTTAATGAGACTCAGGCCATTGTTTGGCGGTGCAGTGGGGCAATTTCACTGAAGGTCTCCAACTACATTAACAGAGTAGGGAAAGGTTGAACGAGAACACACACACACACACACACACACACACACACACACACACACACACACACACCCACACACACACACACACACACACACACACACACACACACACACACACATCCACACACACACGCACACAGCTGCCTTTTCAAAATAAAAAGTAAGTACAATAAACAAGTGCTGCTGTACACTCATGCGGCCGCCATCCGCACAGAGCAGCATGGTGACAGCATGTGTAGCAGTCCTCGGAGACTCTTTGCGAGATGCTGATCAATGCGCATTGAGTGTGGACAAGAGGGCCTCAGGATCAATAGGGGGCCATTACAGAGATGTGCCTACTGGGACATGGGAGACGGGCTGGGGTTAAAGATACAGCTGGGCCTCTCGATGCAGTCTCCTTTACTTTATTGATGGGGGTTTTACTCTACATGAGTACTGGAACACTCATACTTAAAGAAGAGAGATGGACAAGCGCACGCATTAGGAAGAGCCCTATGCACAGGATTAAATATGCAGCATCGCAATACTGCACATCCACTCACTCACGGGTGTGAGCACGCACGGCGGCTAATGGTGTCCCAGGAGACTTGTACCGCATCAGGAGCGCTCGTCTCCTACTTTGAGTGTCCTCATCCAAATCTTCTGTACAAGGACAGTTTTGCTCACATTTGATGTAATTTTCCTCAACACACACATGCAGTGTCACCTCAGCTGACGGCGCCATGCCAGTATCAGTGGTCAAGGTAGATGCCAAGACGTTCTCCGACACCCGCTCCTCGACCGCCCTCCTGAGAGGTTGCTTTTAATGTTCTACACTCTCTGTTACGAAACCAATCCATGCATATGCACGCAGACACACGATTGGGAAAACTACAGCGATGCAACTTCCTCAAACTGCTTGGCCATGACATAATACCCCTGTGTACTTCCCCTTTCACATGTTCTTGAGGCTTCTGCGTGAATTTGAACATAAAAGGTTGATCCAGTCCAGCGCAACTGCACAGCTACGGACAGGGATTCGGCTGACGTACACCCACCAGCTACTCTTTCAAAACAAACGGATATGTTCATCCAAACTTTTGAATGATATTTTAAGAGCACTGAAATTAAAGGAAATGAAAACGGCTCCATGGCCTGTATTTAGGCGATTTGGATTATACCAGTTTACTCAGCTCATTTTGGAAAGTAAACCATTTAAGAACCCATACATTCCCACGATGCTCGTTTAAACGAAGTTAGGAAAACATTTCCAATACAGACAGGGATAATCCATCCCTTGTAAAAGAAGCACTGTGCTTTGTAATTATGCAATATTAATATGAGTTTAAATAACATGGAAATACACACAGGTGAGCGAGTCAAGCAAACAACTAAAACCAGTGAGGCATTTAATCCTTCTAGTGAGAAAAGGAGGAGAAGAAAGCTCTCCTTCGTTTGGGTGATGTTATGGAGAAGCGGGACTATTAAAAGTCAGTCAAATACCTTTAGCAGTCCTCATGAAGTTGCACTGAGGTGCCAAGGCGGCTCCTGCAAGTGCTGTCCAAAAAAAGCCCTTCAGTGGCTGATCAAAAAGAACGTGCGCAGACTCACACGTCCATGCATAGTTTCCTGGGCCCAGCTAGAACTCCCCGTTGGCTTGGACGGCCACAGCAGGCTTTAACAACTACTGCCTGGTCAGCCTATTAGTAGTGGGCCCTCTGTTTCAGCAATCTGGGCTCTCTTTGGCTTTGGACAGGAACCAGGAAAGGCTGCACAATACACCACTGTGTTTGGAGTTGGAGAGAGAGAAGAAAAAAAAAATTGCAGGCCTATGTGTGCACAAAAACCTACAATATAAATAAGACATGTGAACAAGAGTGTTTATTTTGATTGTGCAAATGCTGCACGTGCAGCTCCATGCCGGTGGACACATGTACGATGACTCCTGTGCCCATCATGCCCTCCCTCTTTCATTCTGTAAAGGAGCAACTCCAGTATTACATCATCGTTGCTGTCTTTTTGCAGCCTCAGCCCAACCAACCATTTTGGGACCCTGGTATCAGTTGTTGGTTTGCTCAGATGAGGTCAGCGCACCAGAAGCACACACATATCATCGCCAGTGTTCAACAATAACAGGCCAGTACAAGTATGACGACTCCAAGGAAGCAGGGCCGCAGACGGAACGGGTCTGGCTGCACTTTAAAGGGGGACGGCAGCACCTGTCCCTTTGAGATCTATATCTCACAGCTTGTGGGTTCTGAGCTGAGCGGCGCTGCCCGAGCTGGGCTGTGCTTCGCTGGGCTGCGCTTCGCTTCGCTGTGCATGTATGGTAACATGGGGGAACCGCACCGCTCAGCCTGCCAGCCCACCACAGGGAATTTGTTTATGTTTCCTTGCTGCCAAGTTCCTGTCAGAAGGCGCCCCAAAGAGGAACTGCAGACTACTCAGTATTGTGAGCTACGCCCTCTCGGATCTTGTCATCCAGTCATCTAGTATGACTGGGGTTTTCTGTGTACGGTATCAGGTAGTACTTTGTAGCAGCGCTCCAAATCCAGGGAGGTCTCTTCATCAATTTCAGCTCTCATATACTCCGCACATCAAAACGGTCCTTCTGCTGCTCCAAAACCAGATTTAAGTGCAGCAGCTTTCACAAAACAAGCTCTAGCTCAAAGTTTAATTTACGACTCAACAGATTAACACCAATTTTCCCAAAACAAAGAACACTAAACAACACAAAGGTGCAGTTTCATTAAAGCAACACTTTGAGCGGCATTTTACTTATGCAGTGGAGTTATGGGCATTGTAAAAACCGAGCACCACTCCATTAAAAACACAGTAAACACTGATGCACATTACTGCACATGTGGGAAAAGAGCTAAATATAAATTAAAGAAGAAAGCAGTCTGACTCCCAATAACTCACATACGCACACAAATATAAATTTGTAGAAATGTTCATAACAAAAAACATCTTCCATTGTTGCCCAAAAATCAATGACAGTACCACTTAGCACATTACAAGCTCCTAAAACCATTGCTGGAATGAGCCGCAGCATTTGTGCAGCCTTTTTGTTTCTTCAAGCATGGGTATTAAGCGTGTTAATCTTTCGCAAGTGCTCTGGACACCAGCAAATCTGCTTCTGGATAAACGGAAAAAGAGCCATTCACAGTTGTGTCCAGGATGCAAACCATTTGTCTTCATATCAGACAAGTGTGACGTCCTGTTGGTGTGTGGTCAGTGTGTGCGAAGGGAGAGGCGTGTGTGCGCGCAAGTGGAGGAAGGAAAGGTCAGACGACGCCACATAAAGGGATGTGGGACCCCGGATGGTGAGACAAAGGATGAGACCGAGAGAGAAAAAAAAAAGGAAGAGGAAAAAATTAAAGCACTTAGGAAACGATGTAAACTGGGATGAGGAAGACATTCGACAGAGGACAATAAGAGGAACAATGGCTTTCCAGCCATCCAGCCTAACATACGTCGACAGTTCAGATACTGGCACGTAACTACATAACTAGACCCTCCCCGTTTACACACTCAATACAGTAAACCAGAGAGGCTGAATGCACATGGGAGAGGCCCTGGCGGCATTTGTTTAAACTTACTGAACTGTGGAGGTTTGTAACTGTCCAAACTCACTACCGAGAACCAATCGAGTATCACGACTTGCAGCAGACTTCTGCTATTTTGCAAATACTGAGGAAGTGTGATGCCAACAACTTGCTATTCAAATTCATTACAATAAGTCAGCTCATTCTCGTGTAATGACGTATTTTTCTTTGCGTAAATTGCCGTCTGAGCATGAAGTAATTTACTCAACCTTGACCACACAAAAAAAACAAAAAAAAAAACAAAACACACACACACACACACACAAAAATCATAAAAGCAGATAAAAGTGTCTCATGGTGATATAATTGTTTCCAGTTTTAAAGAATAATTACTCAGGAATAACTAAGCAACTTCTTCTCCTAAATTTCTATGAATAAGGGGGGCGGCAAATATAGAATAAAGCACAAAACTGAAAAACAACACAGGAGCTCCTCTGTAGGCAGAACGAGAGGCAGCCGGCCCGGCAGTCGTCACTGACCTACCGCACAGAGCGTGAATCATTAAGTGCATGTGTTCCACATCAACTGCTGGGGCTGCTTCCCAACCTACTTTTGAGACTGGATCTACATCATGACGGCAGAGAGGTTAAATACTACTTTACATGGAGGTGGAAAGCCCAAAACTGCTCGCTCAGAGAGTGGGAAGTAGAGGGAGGCTGCTGCATGTCTCCCCGCCAAAATAAAGGCCGCAATGAGTTAATGAAGCCGCTAATGGAAACTTTGAACAAAAAAGCAAGACTTCTCATTTTGAACAGATGAAGTGAATATAGGATGAAACGGAAAACCAAAGTGAAGTGAAACATGGTTAAGTTTAATTCCTGCGTTTCCTAGCTTTTCAAGCCCCTTTGCACTTTCCAATAAACTTGCAGCAACTGAACACGGCTGCGCTTTTGTTTTTTTTGGGAATAACTCCACTGTTGCTCTTCCATAACATTTTACAACAGCTTCTGACAAGGTTGGACCCGTTCATGTGCGCACTTTTCTAGCTACAAAACACAGTTGTATGTTTTTTTTTCCTAATTTTTGCATCTTAGCCAAATGGAGAAGGAAAACTGTAAAGAACTGGAGATGCCCCTGAAACGTCCGATTTCTGGCTTGATATTTTTAAACTCCTAAACAATATAAAACGTAAAAACTAAAACTGTAAAAGCACTTGCAAAGAAATGGAAAAACTGGCTGTTCGGTAAGCTTAAATACATTTAAAAAATGATATATTTAGCTGGATTTATGCTCTCTTTTTATATTTTAACTGGCGATACGACATGGTATTGTGAGAAAACTGCAGGTCTTTGAGATCTCCGTTATAATATCTCACTTGATCTCATGCAAATGCCAAATATCACATACGTACTGCACCTCTCTACATCACCAAGGACAACCCAGGGAAATAAATATTTAAAAAAATAAAAAAGTCAAAGCATTCACAAAAGGAAAAAAAAAAGAGGGCAGAGTAACTCAAAGTCGTAAGAAAACAAGGTCAAAGTTCAAGTGGATCTTCTGCCAAACTGGTGGCCAGCGGGAATGTCTGCCACACGTTTCAACATACCCACTTATGACACAAAAGTATCTTCTTTGACTGCAATCTGGGCATCCAATGAAGCGTGACATTCGTGCAACGAGCCCTCATTCTTCTACGGTAGGTAACGGCTGGCATAAACATGTAGGTATGCATACCAATTTATTGGGAAATGCTCACAGCCTTGCGTGGGGGTAGATGTTTGTCTGGCAGAAGATATTACCATTCCATAGTGCCAGAAAGGGACACTGGAGTAAACCAGATGGGATGGGAAAGACAAGACATGACATGACAGGACACACACACACACACACACCAAAAAAAGAGGGAACACGCAAGTTTGGAGCAGAAAAAAACAAAATGAGACCAGACAATCTTTTGACTAGCTGAGGGGAATTTGCCAACCTTTTCCTGTCGGATGCAGTTATGGTAACGTTTTGGTAAAAGAAAAAAGAAAAAAAAACAACAAAATGAATAATAGCTGATGCAAATCAAAATAAATCAAATCTGAAAACAATAAATAATGTGCCCACTGAGCAAAGATAGGTTTTCTTTAATCCAGTGATGGACAGGGGATTTTGTCACTTATCACTGCAGAGCCAAATCTCTGCTGGCAGCTCCATCTCAGGTGCAACACACCGAGGATTAGATTTGATCCTAAACAAGCAGTATGCAGAGCACAAAAGTCCCTGCAAAAGACTAAGTGATTCTACAGGTCTTACAAGAGGCCAGCTCTGCACAAGCGCTGTCCTCTCCTAAGCCAGCAAAAAGCAGAAGATGTGACAAGGAAAAAAAGAAGACAACAGACTCAATCATGAGCTGTGCATTTAGCCTTGTGACCACAATACAAATGTGCCATGTGACACGAGAGGGAACAATGCCCAAAGACACAACTGTTGAAAACCCAACAGTCCAGAGCCAAAAGCAATGACAAATTCGGGCTTACCCCAAAAACGTCAATCTTCCTGTCCTTGGCCGAGGAAATCTCCCTTTGAATCAAATGCAGCTCCTAAGCTGTGAGGAGAGGGAAAGAAACAGAGAGACAGATATTTGAAACCAGGAGCTTTGTGGTCCTTATCCACGTGCTGCAGGCTCAGTGACTCCTGAGCCTTACTGGCAACGACCTGCTTCTCTACATGAAAACTCTTACACTCTTTTTCCCTCCCTCGTATTCTCTGTAATCCCCACACCCTTTTCCGATAGATCGGACTCTCTCACTTGCTGCATTTGCACCTAAAACATCATGTGAAAAGTTGGAGCAAAACGGTGCTTTTGTGGTGTGTGAATTACCTAGGGCCTAGGAAGGCACTGCAGCGCTTATGGCCACAACTCAATTACAGCAATGTGAATCAGGTGGCGGTCGAGAAATCCCCTTAGCGTGATGCACAAATAGGGACACAGAGGCGCTTTCATTGCCAAGCCGGGGAAAAAATCTAAAGCGGCGTGTCATCTTCTCATAGTAGAACGGCGAGGTCAAAGCTCTGCATGCAGCGATCTAGTAATACTGGCTTGAAGGAGGTGCGTGAATGATGCCGTTTCATTCATGCAGTTATGTTACTTGATGAGACATCTAACGGGTCTGGCTGCAGGTCTAAATTGAAAATGACACTTAAGATATTTGATAAATACAATCAATATATATATATATATATATATATAAAAACAAGTGGAGCAATTGGTACAGCAAGGCTGTTTGAAGGATGTCATGGATTCAAGAGAAATGTGAAATCCCATAATTATCATGACCAATCATATTTGGAAAAAAAACAAAAAAAAAAACTGGTTCACGTCAAACAGAAGTTTGCGCTTTCCCATCTCAACCTTTACGAGACAAAATGACCTTTAGCATGTCCTGGCCGGTAAATCCCTTAAGCTGCAGTAAAATGCTAAACAACGGATAAGGACATGGTTTTCCTAAAGCATGTTCAAGGAAAACCAATGATATTTAAAAACAGGATCTACTTGGGGTTTATTCCACCACAGATCAAGAAAGGCCTTCTTTGGCGCCTTTAATTCACTAAAAGAAAGGAACTAGTTGTAACACAACGGAGATCGTGAAGAGGAAAAAGTGACACAGCTCAATAAAAAAAATAAATAAATAAAAACCCCGCTTTGAGCCATAAGTGGCCTTAATGCCAGTTTTACAAGCTGCACATTCATCCATTATTTTATAATGTTGTATTCATTGCAAAGACGTGATGGAAAAAAAGATTCAAATGAATTATTGTTTAAATTCAGAATCAATTCACAAATAAAACTTCTTGAGACACATTTTTTTTTCCTGTTTTGTCATCCATCTCTTCAAGATTTCACTGATAACATTTAAACCACCGGGATATTGGGAGTTATTTGCTGCTCAAGTTAATGAGAAAAACAAGTCTGTTAACATAAAGAGCATCTTTGAGTTTGCTTTCAAACCTGGAAATCAATATAGAGCCACGGTCATTTCCACAGCGGTCTGGAGAAGGAGGAGGAGCCAGGAATGACTTATCGAATACACAACATTATACAATTAGAGTCAGGCATTAGTAGTGACCAAAGGTGTCACCCGTCACTCAGAGTGAAGGAAGCTGAACAGGTTAAATGTCTTACTGCTGAACAGTACGAACTGGGACACACTTCCAAGGCTCCAGTTAGTTCAGAACATGCAGAAAAAAAAACAAACAAACTATGAACTTCATCCCCAGTTACATCTAAAGGTCCATGCTGACACAAAATGTTTGGTATTTTACCACAGATGCGTAAACTAAAATATGCCAAATTATCATGTTGGTGTAGAGAAAGTTTACCTCAGCTACACAGGTACAATTCAAAAGTTTTATTCCAAGTTCATGACTTTCTCTTCTAAAGAATAGATTTAATTATATGGTACCTAAATGTTAAATGGCACATTTATCTGCTCTGCAAGTGGTTTCCTTTTGCCTACTGCTGAAAGTCTAATTCACTGTTAATAAGGAAACTTTCTAAATTTATGACGAGTTCGCCAAGTAGCTGAAACAAGCTTTTGCAGTGTGATAGAAAACATTTTCTTCATGCAATGACTCTAGGCCTACCTCCCTGCTACATTTGCATATTTAAAAATGTAATGCTGGGATCAGATTAATATTTAATTTCCTTTAAATTGCACAACTCTACATGAAAATTCTGCTGTGGGGACTTATCAAGAAGAGCCTACAGATGAGCAAAGTCACTGCAGTTTCCTTTAAGATTATGTGCAGATCGTGTGCCCTTAAAACGCATCGCAAAACATTTGTATTCTAATGCAGCCAGATACAGAAGAGACATACATTAACCTTGAGAAAAATAGTAACTTGCATTGTGAGGCAGTTTTAAAATAAAAAGTAAACAACGAAACACAAGGCAGTAAAATTTAAACATGCTGTATCCAAAGAAACACCTACAGCAAAAATCAAACTAATATTACACACATCATTTAATAACAAGCCGAGAGATGGTTTATGATCTTGGAAATTAAATACCGTTTTGTACTTCACCAGACTTCGGCTCTGTGATTTTGCTATTCTCATTAATATCGTCCAACCTAACAACATGTCAGTCAGTTGATTTGTGCAAAGGCCTTGACTGGCCGCTTCCTGTTTTATTACACACCCTCACTTCCTGTTTGTGAATCTCAATGGGATGTGAGCGGCGCATTTTTGCCCGTCTGCTCCACCGATGGCATAAAATGAAGACTGAGTTCATGCACATACACGAGTGTGTTTGACTGTGTCTTTGCTTTTCTTGCAGAGTTTGTTTTTTTGTTTTTGTTTGTTTTTTTGGTGACTAAACGGATCTTGTTGGGACTAAAGCCGGATCCTAACAAGACCAAACAGAATTTCTGCGGTCCTGAACAGAGTTCGGACAAAGTTGCAAGCTGATGTTATGTTAAGACTGGTGGTTACGGTTAAAGTTTAGGGTTGGGTTTGGGTAAGGCTGCACACGATATATGACAGCCAATGTCCTTATATACCCAGCTGTGTAAGCTCGTGCTCGTGCTCGTGCTCGTGCTCATGCTCGTGCGTGTGCTCGTGCGTTCCTGTCGGGAGACTACACTGATGAGAGTGGACAGGGTCAGGCCTCAGGTAATCACATCTTTATTCTGGCTGTCTGGTCAAAGCAACTCACTGCAGACACGTACCTTTATCATACACACATTAGTACCTGGTGCTGGATTTGGGTTGTTTTAAACCATTGGTTTAAAACTGCAACCAGCATAATCCAAGTTAGGACTTACTCGGGAATGGCATCCCTGCAGCAACAGTCATGAGCTCAAATTTAAACAGAAACAATGTATTTTTTTTTATTTTTTTTGTATTTATAACTCGCTTGGTTCTATAAAATTCCATCACCCGCTGGTGAACACGCACGCACAGAACAGATAGACCCCTCTTCCCGAGGCTCCGACTCTCCGTGGTGGAAAGCCCCTTCAGTGTCACACAGATCACATAACCTCTCTCGACGCTGGAGGACTGAGCTCCCAGCGGTATGACACAGATTCACACAAGTCGAGTGCCGGACGAGGCTCCAGACTGCCATTGTCCTTCAAAGTCATCCAAAGAAAACAATGAGGAGGGTCACGCGAGGCCCCCTGCGGAATGGTAAATAAACCGAGTGTTAGATGGAGATCCAGAGAGCCTGAAAGAGAGGAAGTCGGCAAAATATCACGAGACCAATCCGCTGTGACAGTGTTACGTTGAAACACAGAGTGTAAAATGTGATCATCACAGGACAGGTGTACTCTGTTAACGCTCAGGCGTTCAAGAAGTATGATACGGACATCAAAACCGAGGTCGAAACTCCTCCTCTACTCCGCTTTATTCCATCCTGACATGTAAAACTCCCATATATGAAGAGGATTCACATCGTTCACATTTCAGAGTGCAAAACCTTCACTTTCATGATGACAGTGAAATACATCTCGCACATTGCTGGAAACGGTTCTTTTAATGAGAGGAGAAACGTTCATATCTTAGCGCTGACCCTTATTATAAAACCATCTTTGTTGTCATTATCCACGTGACATAAAAGGCTAGCCTGTTAATTTAGACTTAGAAGCTTGACAATAGGCGGTCTGAAAAGAGCCTGAAAGCCACCCCCCACCCCAAGGACTGGTCTTTCATATGCTAACAAGGGAACTGTTTTGGGTTTACTTGCCTAGTAGGAAATGATTTAGGGCGACACCGGTCCTCAGAGCCTTTTTTGTTGAAGTTAGCTGTGGGGGTTCATACATCACCCCGATCATTAATCAATTAGCGTCTCCCAGCCACCTGTCGGACACATCAGTGCACAAAACATTCTCGCCCTCAGGCAGTTGCCGGACGATCGTCGGCAGCAGTGCCACTGCCTTCCAGCTCCTCAGCACAGCCAACCTTCTCCCCTGTACGGCAACGCCCCGATGAATTACGTAATCACACCCAAACACCGTCATTAACGTCAAGGGCCCCTCGTCAAGAGAAGCAGATCTGAGAAGAAGCTGCCAGAGGTGAGTTCCTAAATGGCTCTCCCCTCCCAATCCAGTCAAATAAAACCTTTTTCTTTTCGTTTTTAAACAAGCATTTTGCCCTCCGCTGCCACAAATGTAAAAGAGCAGCCGGAGAGGAATTGATGCCGTCCTCGAGGATCAATACGCTGACGGCTATTCAAAAGTGCTGAATTCACACCAATGCTGCGTTCTCCATTGTTTCAAATGCAGCTGCCTCGGGCGGGGTATTGATACCAGTTTGGTATTGATGACATGTCACCGCAGTCAAATAAGCATGAGATGGAAAGGCCCAAACTAGGTTCTCGGACTAGCACATCCTTCCAGAAAAGTGATTTTGTTTTGCTTTGCTTTGTTCATTGACTTCACCGCCGACTTGCAGTGAGAAGACTCAGCAGTACATTTAGACACAGGAATACAGGATTCAAGGTTCTGCAATGAAAAACTGATCCAAAAAAAAAAAGGGGAAAGCGGAGAAAAGGGAAAAAGTGTTCCGGGTTACTTCAAAACTTTATCAATCTCTGATCTCATGGAGCCACTTCAGATGTTGTTTTGTGGGAGATGGTGACTTTAAAAAAATAAAATAAAATACCTCAAAGACTTTTACTTAAAAACCGCCTTCTATCCGACCAACACATTTTTTCCCCTGAGATTTATATGTAAATTTGAACTCTTATGCAAAAGGACTCGCTGCCGCCAGACAATCTCTTCTTCACAGCCATGCCTCTCTGACAATAGAAAACGCTCACCACCCTCCCATCCAACCTCCCAAAAACCCTTCACATTTTTCACCCCTTTTTTTTTTTAGTTATTTGGAACTAATTCTTAAAAGCAGCCGAAGAGATAAGTGGCACTAAAATTAGAGGCTAATCCTCCAACCCTCAGTGTGGGGACATGGAGAAAGCAGATTTGTCAGGCCCTGATTTAGCAGTATTCTTTCATTATAAAAGTAGCACTCTTCACGCAGCTTAGCAGTACGAAATGGCTCAATCAGTCTCATGTGGACCATTTAAGCAGGAAGTGCGGGCCTATCTGCGAACCCAGGAAACCTGGCATCCTGTTGGCGCCATTATTGTGTTACATCCACCGTTGCTACCTGAGCTGCGCTCTCCAACCCTGAAGGGGTACCCTTCGAAAATGACCTTCAACACCAACTTCTAAAGGCTCCAAACACAGGAGCTGTAGAAAAATCTGGGCCACTGTACTGGTCGCGTTTTAGCCTGTTAAATCCAGCCGGCTCAGGCGGAAAGCGCTCTGCCAACATTATCAGGTGGATTTTTCAGAAGAACAAAAGCTCCTCTTCGATTCTTTACGCTGCCAGTGGAAAATAAAACAAAACAAAAATCCTATACTGCATATATTTGTATTTGTCTGTTGTGTGTGTGTTTGGGGGGGGGGGGGGGGGGGGGGGGGGGGGGGGGGGGGCGTTTTCTATTGTCAGAGAGGCATTAACATAGTTGTTAATATTTACACCAGTGTTTCTTCAAGAAGATAATTTCCATAATCATCTCACACTTTCTAATATCTTCCAAGTAGGGTCCTAAAGCCTATTTGAGGTGTGAAAGTTAAAACTAAATCTGACAGCTTGGGAAAACCATCACATAAGCATGGACTGATTATATTAGAGTAAAACTGTATTTCTGAGGCCACAGGGTAAGTAATAGATATCTTTAAGAGAAAACATCTTTTACTTGGATGCATAAGGGGAAAAAAAAGTATTGCCTGAGCAGAGCAAAGGCTATCCACAGAGTAAAGAGTCAACAGGAAGGTGGAGGGTGATGGGTGACGGGGCAAATGGCTTGACCTTTCTGGGTCAAGAGGTGATAAGTAACATTTATCATACCTGCACATGCTGCTAAACGAAAATAACAGCTCCTCTCTGAAGGAATTCAGGCACAGTTGAATGCCGGAGTCCGTAGAAGCGAAGAAATTCCCTGCATTTACGACAAAGACGAGCCATGGAGTCCCTGAGTGGAAAAACATGCCATGCTGGCACACAGTAGCTGCAGTTGAAACATTACATCACTCCGACGATTTAATGAGAGCAGCCTGGACCAAATCAGAGGTTTAAATACCCGCCAATGCAAATATAAAATGTTTTATTTCATGCTTCATATGAGAAGCTTGAAAAGAAGTTTTATTGCACTGGGCAATAATGGCTGGGGTGGAGTGGGGGTCCACGTTGTCCAATTCCTGATGAAAGCCACCCGAAGTATCTGAACACAGGGAATCTATAGAGCCTCAGCTCGGCCGGACTGACATTCACATAACTGACGAGACAAAGCCGCAATTGAAAACCAGAAAACACCGAACTTCCAGTGGGACTGTCCAGTGGCGGCTTTCTGAAGGAGCAGCTTGGAATTGTTTTGGCACTCTGAACAAGTGGAATACACTCCGAGTGGGTATCCTGGGCCAGAGGCCAAGGAGATGGAAAAACGGCCATTGTGTAGAAAGACAATTATGACATACTCACGCAACACACATCCATCAACTGGAGATGACAGTTGACAACTAACAAAGCGCTTTTGTTTGCCATTTCATAACTTGCGCATGGGAAGATAATGTACGTGGAGAAATGCACAAACTAAACACAAATTACATTCATGTCCCACACCTCCGACACACAAAGATGCTCAACTCTTAAATATCGGTGTCCAGCGGACCCTTTCTCAGAATCTGTTAAAGCACTCAGTTGTCCACGTTACGTTTAAGTTTTTTAACCAGGATGTGCCAAAGTCATCCAGTTTTTTGACTTTACAAATTTCGGAAGAAAAACAAAGGCAGCAGGAATTTGTGAGGATGCATTTTTTTTTCCAAAAAGCATAATCCAATTGAAGCCATCTATAAAAGACATACAAAACAATAACTATACTGAAAAAGGAAAAAGTATAAACAAGAGGGTACAGAAAATGGATGAATGGAAATAGTATATACATTTTATCATCACCACGCAGTCTAATTAACGAAACATCCTAACATTGATCTAAACAGGATAATTTGCTTCAGGCACCCCAGTGCTGTCGGGGTAATGACCAAGGTCAAAAGGCTTGGAAGCACACTATTCATCTGTGTAAAGGTGTGGCAAAGCGTAAAGATCCAAAATGCTCTACTAATAGTTCTTCCTTCATTTTTCACACCCTTATCTCCGCCTCTGCCGTCCACATCGACTGCTGAACCACAGCAATCACATCTGTGTTGCCAGTGATGGTTGGACGGCGAGCGGATTACCAGATGAGACTGACGGAGAGCAAATAAAATCATCCTTGATGTGTAAATCTTGAAAAAATAACACAAAATAAAAAAATGAAATACTGTTGGCACCTGAATGGACGCACATAAACTAGCACATGAAAAGGCATGAAGGCAGTGAATGTTGCACTCTGAAAAGGGAATAAATAAATAAATAAATAAATAAGAAATCACAAAAAATGCATATTTATTTTCCTTTTTTTCCCCCCTTAAAAGAGTAACATTTAGAGAAACTATTACTATAAATGTAAGGAACATTGAGTTGTTAACCAAGTTGTTTTAATCATAATTCACTTTTAAATTATCCTATAATTAAGCAGAAAAAAAAGAAAATCATTTATTAAATTTTGCACTTGACGTAGCTCTAACAGCTGATTCATGTGTAATGCAGATAGTAGGAGTGAGTGTGTGTGCGTGTGTGGATGGTTGAATTCTCACAGACACTCAAGGCTTTCCAAGATTAGACCCCGTTTGTTTCCCTGGATGGAGAACTCACGTACGCAGAACAGGCACTGTGCAGCGCAAATGCGAGGAGCGTCCTCCCCGGTGCCTGAGCAAAGTCGGAGGGAGGCAGGATGCCGGTGAGTGGTACGGGATAAAATGACGGCCCTGCTCTCTGTTTGGTTGGTAGATGCGGTGTTGGGTGCAGGAGATGGAGCGGATGCCGCATTCATGCAACGGGAATTTCACAGCGACGGGCTGTCCTATGTGACAGGGCCGGGGATGGGTCCTGGGAAGAGTCTGGTTGGAGGGCAACCAACTTTACAACAGGGGTGTCCAAAGTTGGTCCTCAAGGGGCGGTGTCCTGCAGATTTGAGGTGTTTCCCCTCATTCAGCACGCCATGACACAAATGACTGTGTCATTAACAGACTTGTCCAGACTTTGATGATAAGCTGATGACGAACATTAATTAGAATCAGGTATATTGATTCAAGACAACATCTAAAACATGCAGGACAGCGGCCCTGGAGGACCGACTTTGGACACCCCTGCTCTACGACTACTTTTCTTAAATGACTGGACAAAATATAAAACTACTGCCAATCTCTGACTAAGAGGAGTCATGCAAAACCAACAGCATCAAAACATATTGCAGTTTTTCATGTTGTAAATATGAGGTAAATAGAATAAAACAAAGAAATTGGAAGATTGTTGCAAAAGGGTGCAGTTCCAAAGATCTGTCATCAATACTAACAAAAACATAATCACAAGTTTATCACTAGTGTGGTGCTCATATGTTGATAAGAAGGCTATCGTCAAAACATTCATGCCATAACACTTCTCCTTTGTTATCGCTGCAACATTGATATGAATTTTCAAGTGGGAAGGGCAGGTGTAGTCTCACCCATGCACAATGACAGCCATAACCTCTTTTCATAGCAAAGTCGGACTATAATGCTGCTGCTTGTTTTGCTGCCAAAGCTCGTCTTTACTTGTTCACAATGAAACTCCCTGTTGAGAGTCAAGAGTGTCTGTATGGTATGTTCCGCCCTGCCAGCTTCTCCTTTTGACAGAGACATCCATTCGGCTCTGTGACTGCCTCCGCTCCAGGGTCAGAGGTACAACAACAAACCCCCCACCATATCCCCAGCTACTGTAAGTCACTGTACCTTAGAGCAGCAGAAAAAACAAACACACACACACACACACACACACACACACACACACACAACAAGGCCTACTTTGAATGGGCTGCACAAAAGAACAATAGTTTGTGGTTGTAGGCGGCTTAAACAAGTGTAAAAGCATTCCAGGGTGATTTGGAAGATGAGAATTGAGGTAATCTGTGCATTTATTGTACTTATTTTTTTTACTGAAGCTTGTAAAGCTTTGTTAACCATAAGTCAATAAACTCTGATTTGAGAGACACATCAACTATGGGCGAGGAGCTGAGTTTGCAGCATGGGCTTGCAGGCACATTTTGTGACTATGTTTTGTTCAGTTCTTATTTGCTTATCCGTGAGAATTCCACTCGGTAAATAATTAACCTGTAAAGCAAAGCGGGTGCTGCAAGATGCTGCTCCGCAGTCTGCTGCATGCCTTCCTCTGAAAATGGTACTCTCTATGCGTGACATTTGGTATCTCTGTAGTGCAAGTCATTGCCACGTGTTTATTCCCAAAGGCTGCACCATAAAAAATAAAATAAAATAAAACTCTTCCAGTGCCATGGACTATCACTCTATTTTGAGACTCTGCAGCAAAACTGTCATATAGGCTTAGCAATGCAATTGCACATCTCCCTGTTGTTTTTGTTTGTAATTTTTATTTTTTTTATTGCTTTGATATACCCATTAACACAGAAGACAGAAACAAGTACGCAGATGCTTCCGATCACATGATGAGTGAGTGTGCGCAGAACTAATGTGAGGGTCTGGTAATTGTGACCATGCAGGGTGGAAACAACACCACAAAACAAAAGTTCAATGACACCAACGTTTAACAATAAGGGGAGTCCTAAAAGTTCGCATAAGGAGCATTCAATTGATTAACTTACTTTTGACATAAAACACTTCTGCAGTTTAGAAAAGGTACAACTTTAGAAAAGGTACAAGAAACCAAAACAAACTCCAAATTGCAATTATTTTGGTCAACGCTGAAATCATGTTCATTTAAAATAATTATCCCCTGACTTTTGAAGCATGTTGCATTTATCAAATTTAACACAACATGTTGAAATTTACGCTGTAAAACCTAGATTATGGAGTAAATCAATTTTCGTCCGAAGAAAAGCGATGAAGGGCAACAAAGCAAAAGCTTTAGAGCTGCTCAAATAAACCCTTCAATGTTTTTGATCAGAAACACCATCATGACCTTGAAATTGTTTTCTGTGTGTCTTTGTTTTGTTTTTATAGTTTTTTTGTTTTTTTTTTTAAAACTTGATTTAATTTTTTTTCATTGTACACGTCATCATCATCGTACACATTTTTTTTTATTTTAAATTGACTTTGCGATTAAACTCTGATGAAGCGCACAACCCTAAAAGAAAGTAACACTATATAAAAAAGAAAATGTTTAGAAACACTTTTTTTGTTTTATGTTTTTTTTCTTAAAATTATACTTTTGTCTAAATCTTGTCCAAAGGGTTTCTTCAGAAGTCTAGTTAGAATTAGACAGAATCATAAAATACCTCAATTTGGAAACATCTTTATGTCATATAGCTGGATGATTTCATCCAGTTGAAACTCAGTGGAGAATAATTTTATGTAAGAAATGTTTCACTTTTCTTTCTTGCAAATAGCTCTTTCGTGACTTAAGTAAAAAAATAACATGTCACTTAACTCTATAACAGGAATAAAGATGATGCAAGTGAGTGAACGACATATTAAAACCAACCAAATGCACAAAATTAAACAAAGACAATTTGGGTTATTGAAAGAAATTTGTTTTGTTCCATTTCAGAGTCTGTTTAAAAGGAGAAAACGCATCTTAAAATTCAACGGTTGGCAGAAAACCGTTTGATTGCAGTGTTTCTGTTAGTGTGGAGGAAAAGAAAATGCCAGGCCCTGTCCCGCCATTCTTGCGACCACATATTAACATGCTCTGCTTCACTGACGTAATCAAATACAAATAATATACAATATTGACCATGCAGACCAGAAGCAATCAGGCAAAAACTATTACAGATATATCCAGAAAAAAATGTAATATCTGTTTTGATACTCACTGTTAAAATGGCATATAGAGTTACATAAGCATCCTTGAATAAAAAAAAATAAAAGTAATAAATAAATAAAAAAAGCCACATTTATGAATTGCAATGGGTATCAAGATGAGACGGCAGTTGCTAAGACAACTAGGCATGGCTGATGTGAACAAATGAGAGGTTCAGCAGAACGGTGTCCTGGAACACAGTCAACACATTTCACACACGCATGGCCTGGAAACAACACGCTTGGGGCTTCCACCTTCATTTAGATGAAAATGGACTTTCTCGAGAGGAAATAAAGCCATTTTTAACCCCCCTCTCACTATGAGTCGACCTGCAATAATATGCCCAGTCAATGGGCTGTGGGTCTATTCAACTGCAGGCGGCCCACAGCTCAGCCATAAATAATGTAGGGCGACTCACATGAAACCCTAATCACCATTGTGCTGTCACCCAACAGAGAAGATCGCTTGTTTAATTTACTGCACCGCATCTGTCTCAGTTCTGCCCAATTTAGTTTTACCGTTTCAATGGGCGAGTATTTATCAATATGCTTTTTACCCAATGCCATGAATCAATATAAATGCAATGTTCATGTGTCTAAGTTTATGTGCGAGCGTGCCCGCGCCTTTTTATGTGCTCTTGCTTTGTGGGCGATGATGTGTACGTGTGCCAGGAAGAATAAACAAGAAAGCTGCTTGTGGAACAACAACGGTTGGATGAGAAGAAGTCATCAACACTCAATAACCAGAACTCATTATTGGCCATATACAACATAGTTCATTACATTACTATTCCATTAGCAGGCTGACATTTGCATATTCCAGTCACCTCTCTACAGAGGCTGTTGATCATAAATGGCAGCCATATGCTGCCTGGTGCGTCGTGTGACAGAATTATTACTGCGACGCAAAAAACCAAGCAAAATGGAAATTATGTTGACATACAGTGAAGTACAATACCAATCAAACGGCCTGCCATTAGCGAACGCAGATCATTTACAACCGCGGGCTATGTTGTCTCACCGAACGAATCTGCAGGCTGAGGCCGACTTATCAGGGCTGGGCGCATTGCTCACATACCTCTCTTCCACGTGCTGTACATGAGGTATATTTATGAACAAAATGGGATTTATGCGAGCGAGACTCAAGATTAATTAATGCACTGGTCTAATTTTTTTTTTTTTTGTGTGTCTTTTGGGGCACTTCTGGCCTCATGTCAACTTCTTCAGCTGCAAGCACACACACAAAGAGCTCCAGTCATCTTGTTTCAGCACCAAAATGACTTTGCTGGGGCTGGCTGCATTATGACGACAGCTCACGGAGACAGAATAAGCAGCAGCAGCTCCAGCGCCACACTGACTTGGCAGGCGAAGGCCGAGGCGGCAGAGACGCCGGATAACAATGCCGTGTGCTGGTGCCACTTACAGGGAGCCCGCTGCTCGTGTTAGCAGGAGCAAGAGCGGTATCATTTGTGTTTGGTACCTTTATCGCTCCGCCAGGGTGTTTTCAACACACTGATAAATGTGCCCCAGCAACATGAGCTAATGTGCTGGCAAGTGCAATTACAGCAGCTGGCTAACACACTGTCAACTGCAACATACACCCACATGCACAGCGGCAACAACAGAAAAAAACAAAAGAAAGAAAATTCTCTCTTAAATCAGCTTCAAGATGCCTCGGTTTGTGTGGTGGATTGAAACTGGACATCGGCAGAGGTTTCACCCCCTATAACTGCATGGGAATGGCACAGGAACTGTCAAGTGGCATACTTAGAAAGCAAAAAAAGAGATAAATCAAACGCAATAGCTGACTGCGACGCACACTTGGCTCAGAGAGGTACTTGTATTATCGTGGACAGATTGGCTTCTCAGACATTTGTGTATGCGACACCTGCTATCGAGCATGCTGTCTGACTCATGGAAGCAGGAGGAACTTGGCAGCTCAGCAGTTACAGTGCAGCTCTAAAAGGAATATTAACTGCATGTCCCTGAATGCAGACTGAGCGGGAGCAACAGGAATAGGGAGGATGGAGAGAAACAGAAAAAGGAGAAACAGAGAAAAGGGAAAGGAGCAAAGATGTAGGTGTACAAATCCAATTTCCAGTGGCAGCGGGCTCAGGATCACTGTTTCAGTGAAAGAACATATCATCTGTCAAAGTTAATGACTGTGTCTTTGAAAAACGAAGGAAAATGGAATAAAGACCACGCATTAGGAAGGTGTGTGGAGAAAAAGGGGTGTGTCAAGGCTATTGATCTGTTCCCCTGTCTCCCCAGGAAAACAAATATATACACAAGCTATTATTTGTGCATTTAAAAGGTGGCAGTGAATGCACAATCAGGAGCTGTTGCTCAAGCGACAGAGATAATATCACTGCAGATGTCTGAAGAGGAATCAGAGCTGCCGCTGAGAATGAAGAGGTCGTCCTGGCTGCCTAGTATGACGGTTGGCTGGCTAGCCAGCGGGCCCAGCCAGCCTGTCTCTTTCTCATAGCTGTGGATGTACTCAGTGGAAGCAATTGATACCATTGTTTTATGGAGAGGAGGGTGGAGGGGGATTAAGAAGCAACAATAGGGTTCTTTCACTGGAAATGTCAGCCGTCACGTCAGGGGACTGTCCGACTGGGCAGAGACACTTTTGTAAAAAGCCAAGGTACAAAACATGTGGAAAATAGTATGAAATTCAGTGGCGACTCCGGCAATGAAAAACTGACATGGACCAGAACATTTGCATGCAAATTGTTGGAACAGCACGGCTGTGGGAAACTTAACAACGCAGATCATTGGAGATGACGTCAAAGAAAACAATAGGAAAAAAATTTTTTGTGTTCAGATATGTCAGTAATTTCCAGGTTAACAAAAAAAAAACACAACAGCCTGATAATAGGTTTTATGGGTCTTTAGCACAGGCTCATTAGGAAAAAAGGAGACAAAATGTGGCCTGATTCTTCAGGCAAATTAAGATAGTGAGGAACTTAAAATATCACAACCAATGATTCCTTCTGGGACATCTTATTATGAGAGTGTACAACAGCGAGGTAAAAAGTCCTCTCTCTGAGTATTTTGATACCCCCATCGGCCTTGAACCTCTTTGAAAATCTCACAATGAAGGTTGGAGGTGAATATAAAAAAGCTAGCCGAAGTGAGATGTCCTGCTGCTTTCAGGCTCGGACGAAACCGCTGACTTTTCTTCCAATGTGACCTAATTGCTCTTTTGCTCGTTACATGAACACTGTGGGAGCTGTACACTCTGACACAAGGATTATTTAATGCCATCAAAGCCATAAAGAGATGAATAAAAAGGAGGTGGTATGAAAAAGGAGGGAAGGTTAACCCACATGTGACAGGCAGGGCCCAAGCAGGCCAGTTCACTGCGTGGACGGCAGCAGAGAGGGAATCGGAAAGCCAAAGCCGGGCTGGCTGACTGCTGCTGGCCAACGCTGAGTGGAGCTCCCACAACATCACAGCAGCTCCACCCCCCACCCCCACCTCCCTCCAATTTAGAAAAAAAATAAATAGTATTTTAAAAAAATTTGAAGAAAAAAAAAATCATCCTCTGCTTCAGTTATACTCTCCTGATATCAGCTCCCACCCTTCTTCTCTCCTAGTTTTCCCACACTCGCCCCAGTCCCTAAGGCAAAGACTACGTCATTGGGCACCGCAGCAAAACCACTGTAATATCCCAATTTATTTCTACTTATTCTGAAAGACTCTGGGCCTCTTTAATTTGGGTCAAGGCTAGTTTTATTAGTGTAAAGCTACATTTCACGGTCCACTGGCCTCTGTGTGTAGAAGTAGCTGTTTCTCTGTTCGACATGCATTTTGCCAACAAACTGAACCATCCTTCTTCAACAGTAAAGCAGCATGTGTTATAGGCTGTAATAAACTAACACGCCCCTACTGGTTTTCTCCTATTTACAATGAGGGAAGCAGTAATTCTGCAGTGCGGTTTCCACTTTAAGCACCTCCTAATCCAAAAACATAGCTGCTATGAGTCAAAGTGTGACAGCATGTGGGTGGGACAGGGTAGGACGGGGGAAGAGGTGTTTACCATTAAATAAGCGCTGGGTGGCATCTCCAGGGTGCACTGCCATTGCGAGGAGCACATCTCATCTGTCAGTGCCTGATGAGTTTGTGCTGCAGAGCCACAGTCTTGTGAGTCAGCGATGGAGTAGCAGGCTGCTGTGGCAACAGACTAATACAGACCAAACCACATGACACACTGAGGATTTTCTTCACAAAAAACTAGATCCAAATTTAACCAAGGCTATATCTCTACAATCTCATCATGAAAGGTTTTGTGCTTATTTCTAGAAGGCCAAACCAACAAAGCTGTATAGATGACATCATTATAGAGGGAGAAAAGCGTTCAGAAATATGAAAAGAGAGCGCTGAAAAGTTCCCCGTTCAACGGATAATTACTTTAGAGCGACGCAACAGATCATTTGGACAAATGTATGACGTATCCAACCGGCAGAATCGTCCCAATAACCTGAAAATAAAAATCTTGAAATGTTTCTAATTAACACAAGGAATACCTTCTTATCTGTTAAATTCACTTGTTCCACAGGTGATGAGAAAATCTGACCTCATATGTCACAAATATGCCACACAGAGATTGGCGACTCACAAGGAAAAAACAGCAGAAACCCTCCTGAGTGTTTTGTTGTTGTTGTTTTTTTGTTCCGCATCTGACTTTACAATGTGAAGAGGAGAAAGAAGGGGCAAAAGTGCGAGGGTTGATCGATATGAGTGTGCCACTGCCTCAGCTTTTGGTGATGCATTTTGCATACCAGGTGAAACCACAGCATGTGAGGCCTTTAACCGGTAGTTCATATCAGAAGATCAACTTCCCACAGAAGCTTGTCAGACACTCTGGAAGAAAATACTCATCTTGCCCCTATTCAACAAAATGCTACTCCCTTCCTAGACCAAACCTGATACACACTTTACCTAATATAACGCTATGAAAATGAATTTTAAACTTGAATTTGTTCACTATGGGCAGGAGAGAAAGGTAAAAGGAGACACATATCTGTCCATATAAGTTAGATGTTCAACGTTAACGTGTGAATACCAACATCAGACCTTTCAGACAAACCTCACTTCTTATCAGAAATGTCATTTTTAGAATATGGGCAGGGCATGAGAACAGGTGTCAAAACACGCTCCGAAGAAGATCATAACAATTTCTTTAACCACAGGTCTAAAGGTTAAAATTAAAATCTTCGTCATAATGTGACAGTCTTGTATTTTGCCAAACACTGCCCGATATGGCAAGGACACAACACTGAAACAGTGAATCACACTAAGAGAGGAGGTGACAGGGTGGGAAAACCCTCAGCCACATCAGATTTCTCAGCAAGGGATTTATCTTTTATTTATATATTTTTTTCCCCCTGTCTCTCTCTAATGCATCCTGCTCTGTTTGTCATATTGTCAGACCTAGGTGAGCTCAAAAAAATTAAGTTTCTGCAGATATACACCCAGTGAGGCTAAGGTTTTACAGGAAAAACAAAAAAGTATGTGTTAAAGCTTCAAGTGGAAAGTAATGAGCACTGTAATCTGTGGTTTTATAGGAAACACTACAAGATAACACTGCAGGTTTCCGATGCTTCAGGCTATGCTGCTCTGATGTCGTATCTGTCCTGACATTTAATTAGAGGAGATGCAGACGCCTCAAATCGCCACATTACGACGACAGGACATAATCAGGGGTGTTAATAAATTAGAGAAGATATCTGCCAGTTTGTGTGGTAGCCCAAGGCTTTCATCGTGTTTTTTTTTTTGTTTGTTTTTATGTGTGTTTGTTTGTTTTGTAACAGAAGACAGCATGTTTGTCTCGGATCATCAAGTTTCCAGCGCGTCTAAAGAATGTGAGCGGCGCGCTCCACCTCTCAGCGGCGGCGCGCTCCACCTCTCAGCCGCCGAGGAGGCAGGCTGCTCGTGTGGTCGGTGTATTTGGTTCCCGGCGGGCAAACTTCCCCTGAACCCTAACTGTAACCCAAAAGTACAGGGGGGGAAAGTACACAGGGACCGGATTTTGCAGAGCGCACCTTTCGAAAAATACACATCTGGACCGTTGAGTGCTGCCTCTTGCCAGAGTGGTTTTAGACACAAACACTAACACAAAACTCCTCACATGGGCACCTTTTCTAGAGGTGGCATGCTGCAGTGTTACCGCGTGGCTTTCGTCGTTGATTTAAAGGAGCTGCCAGCGCCGAAATACGACAATCTCAAGACGTTACAACCACAGAAGCAGCGCTAGCTTCGCATGCTAGCTCTCTTTAACATCTAAACAGGCGTTGAAACCAAAATGTCTCTAAAAAAAAACACCAATACACGGCGTATTTCCGCTTGCAGAGCCACGGATAATCAGCTTGAAGAGAGTTTTGTTTTCCGGTGATTCAGTGCGTTTCTAACAACGGCATAAAAATGTATATATATGTGTATATATATATGTGTGTATACACATCATACCAGTGCACATTATAATTGTGGAGACGCGTGATGCATTCAAATCCCTCTAGGAAAAACTGCTTACAATTTCTCACTCCGCACAATTTCACACTGCACACAGCGCAACTTATACAGAGCTTCAAACATGCTGTCAGATGTTGACAGGCGGTCAACGACAAGTGCACAGCAATACCTGGGACCTGTTGACTCCTCCTCCCGCTCCCCTTCGGACCGCTGGTGGAACTTAAGTCGCGCAGCTGTATTTCTATGCGACAGTAGTCTTTTCAAAGTTTTCGCAGCCGACTCTCGAATCGCCAAACAGTTTCTTTTACGACTTCTGGATGAAGTTCACCCCCACCCGTGAATAAACCGAGGGTAAGAGATGGCGAGTCGCGTTCAGAGAGCTCGTAAGTTTGGCACGGCTTTCGTAAAGGCAACCATTACAGTCACGTTCTCTGGCTGTGAAATCCAACGCCAGCGCCGGCCCCGCCCCCTTTTCCTTTTCTGGAGACTAGACGTCAAAGTGGATGTCCTACTGTATCCAGATGTGCTGTGCTCGGTTACAGCGCGACTGGAAGAAGACTGCACAATTTGTTAAGCTGCGTTTTTTTCTTTCTTTTTTTTAAAGCTTACTTACTGGGTGTAAGGGGAAATAAAAAACAAAATTACCTGGAATTCCTTCAGTCTACGTCCACTCAGATAATTATCTTGGGAATGTTCACATTTAAAATAAAAGCTTCACTCTAAAACCACACTTTTCAAAAATAAGAAATATTTCAAGTCTCTCTCACAAGCAGTATCATCATATTACCACTACTCGAGGCAGCAGAGAAACTGTAGCCTTTTTCTGATTTGATTACATAAAATTTAAAACAGTCTGGCCCCTCCTACATTGCGTGACTGTGGCTCCCTGCCTCGCTGTGAGCGGCATTAAAGCCGCTAAAATATCCTTCATCACAGCTTGTTCTGTACCCTTTTGTCACACTGCATTTGGGAAGTCAGTTCCTCCCGTTTAAACAAACCACTCTGAGGAAAGTTCCACTTGATCACATTAGGACCTGCACATCTCTTATTGGCATTAAAGCCAAATCATGCCGTTGTTTACAAACAATCCAACTGTGCTCTCGTCTAGATTTTTTTTAAACACAAATTTACAGATTGTAACATTTACGTTTTTAAAAAGCTACGCTGTAAATAATCAAAATGCATGCTTATTTTATAAAAATAAAAGTTTCACATAAGCCTAATTCTTCAGTTTATTATTGTTCCACGTGTGTGCATGGTGTGAAATGTGACTTTTAAATGGAAGACGGACGAACATGAGCTATCAGTTCCTCTTTTTAAACGCTGAAACATTAACAATAACTATATGCAAGTTTAATTGTGTATATTTTTCTTAATTGTTAAAATTACTGCATTTGTAGCAGTAAGTTCAGTCTAAATCTGCACAGCCTTCTACTTCAAGGAATATATAGTCCATATAAATGCATTTAACATCCCTTTATAAAAAATGAAAAAGACATGAAAAGCTTTTTCATCTTATCAAAGTAAAAGCGCTGTCATATGTGATGGATACGATATGATTTATGAACATGTTGTATGTATATAAATTATGAGTGAATATTAGCCAGCTTACGAAAAATATCAAGAGAAGGAAGATTTTTTTTATTACTTTTATCTTAAATGGAATATATTTATTTATTTATCTGGTTGATGATACTTCTAATATGGTTAAATCCACAATCATGAAACATTTCAGCTAAGACAAGACATTTACGACAGCAATTAGATTTTAATTTCTAAAATGTTTTATTAATTTATGTAATTACTGCCCCTCTTAGTGTTTATTCTCCACATTTGACTTTATTCTTGAAATTTTTTCAATTAACTTTGAATACTTTTATAATATTTCCAGCATTTTACTTTTAATTTTGTCCTCAACCATCTGACTTATGATAATTGGACTGCATTCTTAGATAATACAAAATGTAATAACAGTAGAAATATAAAAGTCCTCAATTTTATCCTTTCCATGGCAGAATATGAATGTGGAAAAAAAGCAAAAATTTTCAGCTTTAATACATCTCTTTTTTATAATTTCATAAGGACTAAATGCCTTTGTGGTAGACAAAGAGGCTTTGAGGCAGAAACAGGAGCTCCTTTGTGACTAATTTTCCTCTTCATTTTCCTAATTTCTGTAATTTTCTTTTTGCTTAAGGAAGACATTTGGTATTAAATTACTAAACTCGACAAAAATTGTTTTTTTTTTATAGTTTTAATGTATACATATTTGCGAGTACTTAATGATAGATGAGACTTGAGAATGTGAACAGGCTCTCTTCTGTCGTTCTTATATGACTGCAACAGTTTTGACTTTCCACCCCAAAAAGTAATGTTTAATTAAAAAAGATGTGAATCTCCTTTTACGAAGTGATGAGACAAAAGACCACAAGACCTTTAATGACAAACTGTGCCTGTGTCACATCTTCACAGTTACTTTTCATCTTTATCAGGGAGGGCTGGAAATAAGTTTGAGCATCAGCATCCTCCCTTTTGTCCCCGGTTGCCTTCAAGGCTTTCTTATACAAAAGCCGCGAGTGACACTAAAATGTTTTGGTTGTCACACATCAACGCACACATGAGAAATGCAGCAATGAGGGGGCTGGCTATGACATGGGACACACAGACATGCACGCAGCTATGGACTAAGGGAGTCCTCAAATGCTTTAAAAAAAATGCACCAGTTGGAAGTAGCTGCTGTCATAACAGCATAGTGGGAAAGATGGAGCTGTCTCATTTCACTGCCTTCTGACAGGTGGAACCAGGGCCTGGTATGCATGTGTACATGTAGACTCGCTGGGCTCACCCTCATTCACTCAACTGCAGCGTAGGGATCTGTGTTGTGAGGCACTGTGTTTCCTCAGCATATCTCTAGGCTGGATAGTGAGGCCTCTTGGGTCTCCTTAGCCCAGCTGCATCCTCTGCTCGTAGCCAGGTTTACACTGGAAGTTACTGGAGTTGAATTTTAAGATCTCTTCAGTAAAGAACAACTAAACCTTGCTCTGCAGCACTGATATAGACTGCACTGCAACATGTATTGTATAGCAATAAGGGCATGTCAAGCAACGGGATGCATGCCCATTTAGTGCTTGACATAACTTCCTGCTCTGCTTGCAAACCCTCAGAAGGTCTGGCCTAAGACATCAGCTTGTAAGGGACATGTGTTCACTTTTTGTCTCCCTACTGCATAGATACAGGGAATAAAAATTTGGACACGCTTCGAAGATCCAAGATATTGGATGCTTCTTGCACTATTTTCAAATAATAACAGACAAGCCTGACAAAATCTCGGAGGATTATGCACAATATTTATCAAAAGGCTTTATGCCGCTGGTTAACAGAACATTTGCTGCAGACTTGTGGTGTTTCAAGTCGGGGAAGCCAAATTTATTACACAGTAAGAAAACAAGATGCAGGGATGGTGCAAAGATGCTTCCTTGTTTACGCCATCTGTAGCTCACATTCTGTTACATTTTTATACATTCTTGTCTATGTTTAAAAGAAAAATCTGCACTCCAGTTGCCAAAAATATACCATTTTATGTAGGTACAATATTCTACCTTATAGGAGATGAGAAAAAAACTCAAATTAACAGAGCAAAATAAAAAAAAAACATATAACATCAGTTTTTTTATACTCACTTTGTATTTTACAGGGTCGCAGTGGAGATGCAGCTTTTCCGAGCTGTCATCATGGAAGGGTACTCTCTGCTGGACCAAAAAGGGATGCATGATCATATCAATTCAGAATCTTGAATTAACTTCACATGTATGCATTTGGACAGTGGGAGGAAGCTGGATTACCTGCAGGAAACCTCCACCTGTGCAGTGGGAACATGTAAACCGCACACAGCAAACCCCCAGCTGAGGTTTAAACCGGGAACCTTGTGATCTGGGTCTGCGATGTCATAGTACTCCATATATCTTAATGACTCAATGAATGAAATATAATCCGTTTTAAGCGGCCACAAAGTCACAGGTCTGCATTTTAATGGAGTTTGCTTTTTGGGAATTCATACACCCAAGTATGTGCTTTCAAGCAAAAAAAAATAAAAAATAAAATGAAGACATGTCCCATTTAAGGATACATCTGCCTCACAGTGTAATTTATTTTTTGACAACCGTCCCCCTGGGTCCACTGTTGGGCATTAGCATTCAGCATTGCATTCATAGGGATCCTGTGTTCCTTCAGCGTTTCCTGGAAGTGAAGAGGAACCAGATGTCTCCAGATGTTGTAAATTAAGATGGAAGAATTCTCATGTATGTAGCTACAGGTAGGCACGAGTCACTGATGAACCAGAAACAAGCTGGAGAGCTAGTTTGGCTCCACCAACCCATTTCTCATCTTGGTGCTAAAACCATGAAAGATGATGTGACTTCTTTTTCTTTTTTGTAAACAATGACAACTATGCTGCAGGCTCATTTCAGATGGCCGCCTTTTGAACTACTGTAGTGTCTCTTCAAAGAGTTCATTAAAGAATGCTTCACTTAGCAAGGTTGGTTTGACCACATTAGCCTTGAAGTGTGATACCAGATTTATAATTTAACCAGGGGCAACACGAGGCCAAGTGCGCAGTCTGTCAGCTTCACTTACATTTGGAGATGTTACACTGGGGTACGGTGCTTGAGACCTGCGTGGCATGGCATGGTGGTCAGTGATCATCCAACTAGTCACTGTGTTTGAATTTGTCCAGTCTGCTGTCAGCTTCTGACCTAATAATAGAGCCGAATCAAAAAAGGACAAAGATATCAGAGAGCATCAGTGTACAAAAACAGCTGCTCTAACATAAGCTGAGTGCGCCACTCATGACTGCACGTGTGTCTGGACAGGTGTACTGAAAGGCTGCACGGCTTTCGAATTAGTTCCCTTAATGTTACTCGACTGTACAGAATAACAAAAGAAAAATAAACGTAAAGGGTGAAAAAAAAAATAGGAGTGCAGATGAGATGATATCAGTCGCCTGTAAACTGTTAGCCACACTTCAAAGCCTCTTTTGAACTTCCAAATCACTGTTAAGAGACGGCTTTCACTCGGAACATGTTCAAATAACATGCCACCAACATGCACATGGGAACAGGAGGCTACACGGACAAGCACGATCCCTACTGCCACAACCAAACAGGAACGGCTCTACAACCCACCCGCGTCGCTGCCCGCTGTCACCTGTGAGAGCAAAGAAATCCATTATTCACTTTTAATTTCTGTTTCTCATTTTTTCCCCTCTTTGCAGGGATTTTTTTTCCCTCAAACCTCTGACAGGCAAGCCTTTTGCAGGATTTAGTCCATCTGAAAACATGTGGTAAGCCGTGTGGAATGTTTCAAATGTTTCCCAGATGTGGGCCGCAGACAGGTTTAACCCATTCTTTTCCTGCTCAGCAGCCTTGGGATGAAGTGTAACGGAGGCCTCGTCGGGAGAGAGTCTGAGCAGTATCACGAAACTTTTATCCCTTTCTGTCAAATTTTGTTACGTTCAATGCTTTAGAGTTCACTGAACTGTGGCTTAATGTAATTTGCCATGAAGCTAAAAATGGAAGTTCTCTTATGCTGCATTACACACGAATAAAGAATGAAAAAGTGCCACTTTGTCCAGATGACTCAGCAATAATAGGGCTTGACCAAGAAAATAAAAAAAATAAAAAAAATACCAAAACACGGTGAACACCTTACAACAATGACAATTCATGCTACTGGTGCAGTTAACTCCTCTGTGCTTTTTTTCAGGATATTTAATCCTGAAAGCGATTTCCAAAAACAAAGCAGCTCATCCTTGGAGTTGCTGTCTCAGAGCCAAGCATGTCGCTGTCATTTCATATCCTGCTGATCTTTGCCATAAAATGAATACAAGACTAAACTCTGCTTTAATTATTGTTACAATTATTGTCCGCTTCTGCTTATCTTGCACGTTGACGTAGTTTGCATGGCATGGTAAAGCTGGGACTTTAATCAGAGCTGCTGTTGTCTTATGCGGGACATTGTTTTTTTGTAGTAACACTCCCAAAGATGGCAGTTTTGATGGTAGGGAGGGAGGAAGGAGAAGAGCCAGACTTCTAAACGGGGTGGAGAGAAACAGCAGCTCGACATCCTATGAGCAACAAACTCAAGTGACCCCACTCCCTGTTCTCCTGCTCTATCTCCACCTCTGATGTTCCCTCCCTCCACCCTTCCCTCTCATTCCCCCCCCCCCCCCCCCCCCCCCCCCCCCCCCCTTACCAAGCTAACCAACTGTGAAGCAGTTGTCCAACACGCCTGTCAGCCTGCCAGCCAGCATGCTGGACTGAGTCCCATTATGCACAATCATAACAGACAGAAAGGGTACATGCAGACAACTGATAGAATTGCGCTGAAATTGAGGGCAGAGTAGAGTGGCAGGCAGACACTTTGGCTGCAGGTTGGTGAGCAAGCAAAGACGGGAGAGGGGAGCAGTCAGAGAGAGGGAGATAGAGAGGCTCTTAGCAGGATACCTTAAACCATATGAGACAAGTCAGGCTGGGAACGACTGTTGCTTCTTTGGGCGTCCACATGTGAATGCACTACAGAGCCCCCCTCCCACTTTTCTGCTTCCCTCCAGTAAGCCTCCCCGAGGAACCACTTGTGTTATAAAAGAATCACAAACCATTTCCAACACACAAGTTTGCTCTTTTATATTGCAGGAGAGGAAGATGTGCTTTTTGTGTTTTAAGCAGCCCAATGGCCTGTTATTTTAGCACAGCAACTAAGATGTAACGCCTTTCATTTCTTTTTCTTCCCATCGAATGCCAGCTTTTGTAGTTGTCGTTCACATGAGGATGGCTGAGCAAGTGAAAGGATTCACCAAAATGCTGGTTTCATGAAAATAATATTAAAGTTGCCATTTTAGAAAAAGGAAAATTCTTGAAAAGCCAGTCAGTATGTTCTAACCTTTTGAAACTGCTTTGCAGCCCAGTAGGAAGATGGCAAATGCTGTTTTTTAAGTATTCTCTGTCTTTTTTTTTAATGTTCATTTTCATGGATTCATTCCAGGCATGTCAAAACCATTGTATAAAGCATAACAACATTTAATCAATAAGTTGAGTGTGATTATTGAATGTTGACCTTCAGACCATCTTTCCAAACCACAGTTGTGTACAATCCAGACCAAAGTATGCATGGTACTGGCAACCCCAGTAGTATTGTGTTGCATCCTGACCTACTGAACAGTACAGACACTTTTTTTTAATATCAACTCACTGTGTGTTTTGCAGATATATGATCAGAAAAATCATTGTTTTTTTAAATGTTCAGCAGTTAATGCAATTTCTTGCTGTACAATAGTGCGCACAAATGCTCCAATAAAAATTCCATGCATGCTTGTTGCTCAAAGCACACGTTGACATACTCTGGTTTCACATTTGTGCACATTTGTGCACTGAAAAATATTCATGTCGTAAGTGCATGCTTGGAGTTTCAAAATCTGCCAGCTTTGTGCTTGAAATGGATGTTAAATTCCAAGCTGGTGCTCAGTGGGGAGAATTAGATGATAAGACTGATTCACCTATCATGTCGGTACATTAAATTTGAAGTTTGAGTTGAGGTAGATTTTGCAAAAAAAGGGGGAACCTGGCTAACCTCAAAGTAAAAAAAAAAAGACTTTGTAGGGGACCATTGTGTGCAAGAATTTGTTGTTGTTCTTGTTACATTGCCCACTAAACATTAGAGGTCCATGTTCTCTACACCTGCTGCAGATAGAATCTAACCTGAGGCTGCTGATCCATGCGTGGAGGCAGAGGATTAGCACTTCCATCCCTACATACTGTATGTCAAAGTGTCTTTGTGCGAGACACTGAATCCTCAGCTCCGCCCTGATAGACTCATCGATATGAGACTATAGCATATGTATGCATATGGATACAAAATAAGAACTCTTTCCAAAACTGCCATTACCATACCAATACATCAACAATCAAATGCTCTATGTTGCATTTATGTTTTTTTTTCTTATGTTCGTATGTAATCCAGGTGAGTTGACACGATCCCTCCCCGCGTGCCATTGATTTCACTAGTATTAGCTGTATGCTTGGTCAACACCTGTAAAATTTCTAAGAGGAGCAATATTTCCAGCGTGATACAGCAGACCAAAAACTCATCTGACGTCACCGTGTTTAACTCAGTGGACAGCAGACGCTCCCAGCTGAGTACATCCTTGTCACGAATTACATTTGCTGGCAGCAGCTATCAAAGCAACGGCCGGTCCCACATTTGGAGAGATTTCCGATTTTGCAAAAGGAATGTGGTCAACTTGGGTATGGCAGTACAGGATGGTTCATTAATCAAGAAAAACGACTTTGTCTGTGCACATTTACTCTTTAGCTCTGTCTGATTCTGATTTTTCATCGTATTTCACTTAATCAATCTTCCCTCATGCAGAGTGAACGATACGATCGTTTAAAACTTCCAACTTTCAGAGATAAAGCTACACACTGGTCAAATAATGTCTGATTATCTGAGTGTAAGCTTGAACTGGCAGGGGATCAAAAAATGAACATTGTGTGGGAAACCCTGCATCCTTCTTGCCTTTACAAGGGCACAACCTTCATAAATATGTGACACATTAAATCACAAAACATGGAAGAAAGTGAGATTTTTACTAATACTTTTCAAAACAGACCAGAGCTTCAGTTGGGTTGGCATTAAGGGTTGAAGATGGGCGTACTCTAATAAAAACACAGATTTATGCGGTTACCTCTTTACCATTTAATCAATGTCATATGAAAAATCATGAAGGCATTGTTTCCAAACTAATGTCATGCCAGTCTCTGTTTGTGCAGCATCTTCATACATAAAGGTCTTCTTTTTTTTTTTTAACATTCCCTCCCACTGAGTCTTCCATTTTGGATCATCAGGGCGCCAGTCGCCAACATGTTCCCCGGCCCATCATCTCATCAGAGGAAACCCAGAGAGTATGTCCCTTTAATTAGACCGCCCGTGAAAATAATGGTCCATTAATGACATTTCTATGGGGGCCAATGAGCTGGAACAACAGAGAAAAGACTAAATCACAAATCAATTCCAACAAATGTAATTAAGGCTTAATTAGCCTCCAGGGTGTCACCATGCCATGGAGGGGACAATGTGGAGGAAGAAAGGAAGAGAAGGAGGAAGTAAAACAGATATAGAGAAAATAAGATGAAGGTTCAAGGAACCGATGTGTACTTTTCAGTAGCATGAGTGGCGATCTTATAAAACACAGCATTATTAGTTAACAGACATCATTTTGACTGCACAAGTCATAAGAAGTGCCGGTTTGTGTAAACTAAATGTGTGGTTTTGGGCACGTGCCTGGGTAGCTTTAAAGGGAAGGGCTGATTTAAAGGCAACACTTCCAGCGTGGAGCCACATTGGCGGCGCTGGGTAGAGCAGCGCTAATTCTCTATAAAAACAGCAGCGTGTACGGTTTAGGCACAGCAACATCATAATGTTGAAAAAAAAAAAAAGTACGTGGGAGAAAGAAAACAACAGAGGGGAAAAAATATAAATGCAAAACCACAGGGAGGCTTGGCTGGTTGCCTGCCTCGCTGGATGCCACATTACACAAACTCTCAGACTCTAGCGCCAATAAATGAGCTTCATAAACTGCAATTAAAACCCTGGGCACTAATTTTGTGGAAATGGCAGTCTGTAAAAAACAAAAAAAAACAAAAAAAAAACACAAAGTGTCAGAGAAAAAAGGAGAGGAAGGAGGAGGTTTCTGGACGAATCCGATCTTTTATTCTCACTTTTTTCATCTCCAGCATTAATGGAAAACATGCTCATACGTCTTAGCTCGGAAAAGACGACAAGAAAACGCAGATACAGCACGTTGCTTTTTTAACGCAGGGCGGAGCAGAATGTAAACACACATGCTCTGAATTTATGAGCAGGACATGTTTACTGTTTGAGTCTTTACTTTCCAATACATGTTTCACTTTTTACATGTTTTTTTCTTTTTTTTTTACTGTTATATAATTCCTTGTGCAGGTAAATGGTTTACAAAGTCCCAAATTACCCCGCAATGGGCGTTGCCTTCCACAGATGAGGAAAAAGAAAAAAGACTAAAAAAACACCCTGAACAGGTTGAAATGCCTCATTTGACTTCCAGCCTCTTATTCTGCTACTTATCTTCATTCACTGATCACACATTTGCATATTGGCTGTTTCATAGCAGATGAATATGCATCAAACAGCTCGAGTGGCCTTACTCAAAACATTTGGAACAATCAAATGACCAGCGGCAGGCTGTGTCTTTTAAAGAGGGCGTATCACGAAGTATTTCGTGATACAGAGGCGCAGTTGAGAGCCCCCCTTTCATAAAGTTTCTACCTGGTTGTTCCCGTGGGGGAGTTTCCCCGTCACTGCTGCTGTTTGCGCTGGTACCGCAGGTTGGGTTCAGGCGGAGGGAGACAATGGGTCAGCTATGCGATTCACACAGCACACGGGCAGAATAAAAGTGCTGCAGACACGGCGACAGAGCTGACTGTGTGAATACAGCTGGAGACTGAAAAGAGACAAATGCACACCATTCAAAAAATAACCTGGGTTTGAACACAGACGCATCAAAAGTATTAAATATGATCCTCAAAGGAATATGTTGACCCTGGAGATGGGTATTAAAGGGACTCGTTAAGAGGAAGCATAAGGTGACTATCATCCTACACTTTATAAAAGGTCCACTTCATCTGAAGTCTTTTCAAACATTCATCCAGAAATCTGTGCCAGCATTTTGTCACATCAGACGCACAAGGATGATGGGAGACATCTGCCACAGCTGCACGTCTGTTGGGGTCCAAAATACCACAAAAAGAGGCATCAACATTGTTACATAACAGGCCACACACAAACATAAACTCGGCGCTGAGAGCTTTTAATGAATACATCTCGCTCCCATCAGCCCAGCAGACAACTCGGTCTAAACTGTCATGTGACAAATTTGATAGGCTCTTCAGATTTGTGAGTGTCTCAGGGCAAGAACGGCCCCAGCTGCCGGCGACTGGAGCTGTCAGGCAGTGCAGCTGGAAAATGCTGGAAATGGTTTCACTTGCTGGATTGCCGGGTGACAGTGGAGGCTGGAAAAGAGTGTGACTGCTGCGTGTGAATTCCTTGTAAACCAGCAGCAGCTATTCCTTCGCACAGGATGGGTGGTTTCAACACCTCTTCCTGGTTAAGATTACTGCTGAGTATCATCTGACCTTGAGCATGCTCGTCTTCCTCGTACTTTAAGCCTCTTCTCAACACGGACTTTAAGTGTTATTCATGAAACATACACACTCAACTCGCTGAAATTTCAGAAATGCAGCAAATATGGCCGTCATGTCATTTAAATGTTCCACGTCAGACCGCACAAAAAAGCTTTTTACAATCTTTGTAAGTTAACGATACGATTTTTTTTTTTAAATACCTTGAGAGGACCAAGGATGCAGTGAGGCCAGCCCCTCGTCATGTTGCCTTGTTTTAATTGCTTATTGATTACTATGTCCTGCTGTGACCAAACAGAGGAAACAACGAAGGAAAAATCTGGAGACGACGAAAACAGAGGGATATAACGCATGGCTGAGCAGGAAACTGTCTCAGAGGGGGGCAAGCATAAAGTGAACTCTCCTGGAGAGTAAATAAAAGGGATTTTTAAAACGCAACCACGTTGGCTCGTGGGAAGGAATTCAAAGCGACGTATTTGTTCCTTTAATGCAGAGCTCCTGAGAAAGAAAGAGAGAGAAACGTCTGTTGAAGAGGAACTTCGATCGTTAATCTAGGCATCAAGCACATCAGTGATGAAGAAAGAAAAACAACATGAGCCTGGCTACGGAAGTTTGAGGTTAAGGCTTTATCACCACCCAAATCTCCTGCTCGATCTCTTTGGGGTTTCCTGTGTAAGTCACCATCATGTGCCCTTGAGGACTGCGCACACAGGCAGCCATGCACATTCACAGCAAAACACAATTCATCTTCATTTTAAGAAAACTTTAATGTATAATTTGGCAAATTTCTGCAAATTAAACAGAGTTCAAATGAGTGTAATCAAAGACTCTCTGGGTCTGCGTTCTGGAGATCAAAGGAGTTTTAAAATAGATTTTATCACAGTTTCTTTGCTCTCGATTGAGAAATTACAAAATGAAAATAACACTCATCCTGAGTTGTTAAGCTGAGCCTTTATTCTCATTTTTACCTCTTTACGTTGAGATAAGTGTGCTAATGCACACATGTTGACATTTCAGTTACAAGTTTCACTCTCTGTATTGGCACGCTGACACCGTCGAGATGAGTAATCACGCGAAGGCACGCAAACGGGCGATGATAGCCACTTATGATGATAGCTCAGGATCACATGTTGCTCATCTGTGACTTCTGCTGCATTTCCCGGGCCCACTAATGCCGCGCAGAGACTGACAGAACCAGCCAGCGAGGAGCGACCATAATCCTCAAATGTTCCCCTGTCATCTGCAACAAACCTGCTGATGATCTGGTCCAAATGAGGCGTAGAAGGGAAACTCTTTCCCTTGATCTCTGTCTGGAAGCAGACACATGAGGGCAGCTAAAGAAACACAGCAGTACGGTGGTAATCTTGCACAGCCATAAGCTGACCTCAAATAACAGATGTTTAAATGACACAGGGCTGAGTTAGAGCACAGATTTGTTTTTTTCTTCTTCTGATTGAATTACAACATGAAGACTTATATTTTGCTACCTTTATAGAGGGTTTACACGAATAAAAATTCCATAAATTAACTGTAGGATTGAAAAATGTTTTGCTCATTTTCAAAATTACTTTCCGTATCATGTTCATGTACTTCACTACTACAAATGAGTTAATTCACAAAAACAACTTTGCTATTTCCTGTTGTCTCAGTGAACAGTGATGTGGTTTTTCTGCGTCTGCCAGGGGTACGGGGAAGAGGAGGTTTCGTTTCTTGTGTAATTCTACAGTATTGGCTGTTTTTTCAATGCTGTTTTACTTACATGCGGGCAACTTTCCAGTTAAAATTCACATGGCTGTTCAAATGAAAGTAGATCAAAACACCGTAGCTATACATCACCACACATCGTTGTTTTGCTGCGAGCTTACAGGACATCACAGTGGGTAGTATAAACAGCGTAAACAAACAATAGTGCTGGACAGATCAGCATGAGGTAAATGTCTAATGAGTCTGGAACAGTCCCGTGTTTCCTTGTAATCCACTTCATGTCTGAGCTGCTCATAATACCAGAGCTGATTAGAGAGTGTTGGGACTGACCCACAGTGATGTTGGGAGGACTCTGGAAAAACTGTCAAGGATTATCACTCCCATCGCACGCTATGCAGGATCAGTAGGGGCAGGTGGGACTCTTGCATCTGGAGATGGTCAGATGTGTCAGGGGCTCAGAGGCAGTTGAGGAGATTAAGGTCACACTGTCCTGGTTGGATTAGCGCCAGGAGCTACATGATGCTAATGGCCTGGCACTGGGAGGCAGAGCTGGGCCGAGGTAGGCTGGCAGATGTCTACATGAGGCTTTTATGTTCGTGCGTGGCCCCTCCCTCCCTCCACCTGGCTCCCCAACCCCTCTGAAAGCCGTCTTTACTACCCGAACAGATAAGCGATGATACTGTATAAGAGCTTTGACAGCAGGTTATGAAAATAGGTCACACACGTCAAAGGTCCTAACCTTTTGATCAAAGTGTGGCAGGAGTTAACGCTCTTGTATGATCCTCATTCTTCACTTTTATACACAAACTGTCACATTTGTTTTAATAAATTTCAACTATATGTGTATGTGGGTGTATATATATATATATATATATATATATATATATATGTATATATATATATATATATATATATATATATATATATATATATATATATATATATATATATATATATATATATATATATATATATATATATACATACACATACTAAATCAGTTGTTTAAGGTCGCATTTGCAGCAGCGTGTTGACTGAAAGGAAATATACATCCACAAAAAAGGCAACGTAAGACTCATGAATGTGTTGTAACGTTTTGGACAAACTGGCCTGGGCTACATATGCAATACTGGGATTGCTTAACTGTTTTGCTCTTCTTATTCTGTGTTTTAAGAACATGTAGAACATTTCAGCTTTATTCACTGAATAATTTATCAGCTATTGCCTTTTTGTTGACAGGCATTCGCTCAAAGAATAGCTTCAGTACCATGAAAATCTGCAGGCAAGGGGTTGAAATCAGATAATAGATAAGGCAGTGAAGGCAGCGCGGTGGACAGTGAACTGGCCACAGAGGCAGGCAGATGGCAGGCATGCTTCCTCCTCCGGGTAATGGTTGGAAATGGGAGCGTCCACATTTCTAGACAGTGACTGCCCTATTTTCAGAAATACAGTCCATTCTCTCCGTCTCGCTCTATCTCTGTCCCTCTCTCTTTTTGCTACTGTGGTGGAGCAAGCAAACAAATCATATAACGTTAACATCAACATTCGCTCTCAAAGGTCACTTTATCTCTCATAGACTAGCCGACCTCTGCGCTGCTGGAGGGCGGAGGTGACCCAGGGAAAGCCATGGCTTTGGAAGCAGATTATCATTTTTTCCCCTCTCTATTAACGTTGCTGCTGTTGATATTTTGACCTCTCTTCCCTCACCCCCTCATGTTCCAACCCTCTAAATTCACATATGATTATTTTTTGATATCTCCCTCTTTTCCCATCCTCTGACATCCCTCCCTCTCTTCTGCTCCATCAGCCTCTCACTTACTTACTGTTTTAAGGACAGTGATTTGTTGAAGTGGAAAGGTGGCCTGTCACTTGATATTATAGCCAGCATAAGATCAATGGACTGACGCAAGGTGTGCAGAAAAAAAAAAAATCTAGCAGATACTGATGTTGCATAAGCTCTCTTTCTCTGTGTCCTACTTGCTCCTCTTTGTATGCTTTCCTCATCCCTCTGGATGGGAACAAACACATGGATGTTTAAGACAAGAGGGAAAGAAAGGAGATGTGGGACAGCGAGTTGACGAGTAGGATGTCCCGTATATGAGAGACGAAGGACATTGGACATCAGAGAGCGGGTGGGGGAGTTTCAGGATCCGAACATAATCCAGTGAGAGCTCTTGTGAAAAGACTTGTTAATGATTTAGGATTTAGGCTTAGAAAAAGGATGTTTAGACATTCACAGAAAAAATGATGACTGCAGGTTAGTCTGTTGGCTGATCCCCTCTCCTCCAACCCGTTACCTCACTTCGGTATATGAAAATCTACATCCTACACACTATATTTAAACCTCCTCTCTCTGTCACTCTCTAAGCATTTGTTCTCTTTTTTCCATCTCCTGCCATCATATCACTCATTCCCATGGCACTGATGTGTAAGGGGCCTTGCAAGGGGAAGGGCGGGGGCGCCTTCTTAAACATTCAAGGTCACTACTTTACACAACGTACGCTGCAGCGTTTGGAGCGTTTCACAAGGCATGTGATGTTTCGTAATATGTGAGACGCTTCCCTGCAAATCTGCTGCTTGTGTGTGTGTGTGTGTGTGTGTGTGTGTGTGTGTGTGTGTGTGTGTGTGTGTGTGTGTGTGTGCTTGCATTTCTAACTTTGTGAGGAAAAAACTGTTGTTTTTTTTCACTGCGACTTGCGAGAATGTTGTTCTTCTCTTCTCCTTGGAACAAATCCCAAATCCTGAATAAGCGATCCGATGGTTAGGATAGAGTGGAGGGGGTTGGGTATTTTCTTGTAAAGTTTAAGGTTGAGGTTTCATTCTGAGGGAAAGCCTAATGCCACAGACGGTCCTCTCTTAGGTAAACGTTTGTGTGAGTGTGAGGAGTTTGTGAAACAGGATGACCTGTGGATTGGGTGTGTCCTAGCAATGTTTGCACTCTTTCAGAAGTTCTGTTTCAACATTGGGAGTCTTTCTTAAGATCAGGTTGATTCATAAGCAGTTTGTTAAATCACTGTGCTGTCACACGTATCTGAGAGCCTCTTGCAAAAGAAAACAGTTTTCGGCTCGATAGCCGGATAATTGTGTTTAAAAGAACTCACGAAGCTCATGAAGATTAGATGCTTCCCAGCAGTGATAGTGATCCTTTCACTGGTGTTAGAACTGACCCAAAAAGGTGCGTGATGTATCTGGTCTGCTTACTATCCTGTAGGCGAAAACTAATCTGGAACATAATACTGTGCGGTGAAAAAACAAATAACTGTCTGTCACACATGATAGAAGTGGTAGAGGGCTCATTGAAACTTATTTTACAGCACACTGGGAACGACAGTGATGTAAGGTCTGGGGCTGTCGCCCACGCTAACATTAATCAGGGCTGGCTGTCAGCATGCCACTAAATCAATCATACCCACTGATCCAACACCAGCCAAAGAATGTATTGGAAATGTTTGCTATTGAAATTAGTGGGAAATCAAAGCTGATTTACAAGGTTAGAAGGCTAAAAGAGTAGAGGAAGAAAATATTATTCCTCGTTTACTGATGCAACAACATGACATGAGGCAGTTTACTGTATATACTGCAGTTCACTCTGTTATTGACTAAATTCATGCATTTACATGCGCAGTCAGAGAGCTCGGTTATTCATTAAATACTGGTGCATTTATTGATTAATACGAGATAAACGAGTTTGAAGTGTTTTTCCGAAGTTGGGTGTTTAATCTGAACACATTGGGAAAAGTCTAAATCAGATACAATCAAATGCAAAACATTTGAGTTTTCTGTAAACAGAAAAGCGAGTAAAATGTGGCCTGATTCCTAAAAGGATCATGTAAAGCATGAGATGTTTCTGATTGTGATAAGTATTTTATTTTAATAATGTTTTATCTCTTACAGTTTGAGGGAAAGCTGGATGTCTCCACCCCATTTTTCTCAGCAGCATCTAATGTTTTTTTTTTGTTTTTTTTTCTGCAGATCATTCTTCATTGAGTATCTACTAAATATAAACAGACAGAAGAGTACAAAAGCAGATTCTTTGGGCTTTTTCCACTTTTAGGGGTTTCCACAGTGGATCATTGTGTTCCACATATTGATTTTTGGCATGGGTTTTACGTCAGATGCCCTTCCTGGCTTGGGACCAGCACTGCAAGAGGACTGGCTTGTGATCCCTGAGTGCCTGTGGTTGTGGGAGCAATGTTCAGTGTCCTGCCCAAGGACACCTCTGTGACCTTTCGTTTGGAGGGCAACCAGCCCCGCTCACTGCGACGTGCCCTCCACACACTGCAGAAGTCTGCACCGCCACCCCAGGGTCCTAAATCATCCCGAGGGTCTTTAGCAGCCAAACAGAGGGTTTAGGTTTAGTTTTCCATCCGCACCTCCTCCAGGAGTTCTCTTATCTTAACTTGTTGAGATCAGACAAAGATACCTGTCAATGCACATTTCTTAAATGCAGTAACTTAATGTCATTTTTATTTCTTACTTAATAGTGTAGCTTCTATAAGTTCTTACTATGCTTTATGTAGGGATAAGACATCACCTGGTCATTCCAACAAACAAATGGAGATCAGGGACCTTGATCATAGTCATGCAAGAGCTTAAATCCTTTGGGATTACTGAGCTTTCACATAGTGTTCCGTTCCTTTTTTTCACTCCGAAATTGCACAAATCCCACATAAAACATCAATCTTTCTTGGATCAGTTCATACTCTTCAGTGACAGAAGCAGAATTTCTGACCAAATGCATGCATGCCAGGGTAACTCCTTTCTGCATACTTCCCCCAAACCAAAGTATTTCTAATCTCCTGCTTTTCAGTGTACAAGATGATTGAGAGAACTGCTGCTTGTTGCCCCAACAAACCATGCGAGTACCATGAGGATAAAAAAGCAGAAATGCAGATATTTTCATAAAATCACTCAAAAAAAAAAAGGTTTTATAGGTTCTGGCTGGAGATTAAGAGTCCAGATATTTTTGCCCTCCCACCCTGGAGCAGAGATCAGAGCAGATAAGAAAGAGGTAGGAGGGAGTAAAAAAAAAAGAGTAGGAGACAGTGAGAGTGGGAGAGACTTGGCCCCAAGACCTGTGTGTGTGTTTTCAGATTCTCTCTCTCAGTTCTTGTCTCCGTCTCTCTCCCTCTCCCCCTTTGTACAGTCTGCACAAGCAGAGCTGGTGGAATGAAGGATACTCCTGCTCCTCTTATCTATCAAGAGAGTAGATGAAAAAAGAGCGAGTTTCAAGCTGGGCCCAAAACACAGAAATCTGTTACAAGGGTTAGTGCGTGCGTGTGTGTGTGTGTGTGTGTGTGTGTGTGTGTGTGTCTGTGGGGAATCACTGGACCTCCTGCTAAAAACAACTGGAACATGAAGAGCCCGCCTTTGTGGCTTCAGAACAATGTCCTGAATTCTTTCTCTTAATCACAAAACTGCGAGGCTTTTAGCTGTCTCTGTGTCCACACACGCGCATGCACACACAAATATGGCTATCGCTACACACGCTCATGGGCAGAGGTGCGCACGCTTCTATTGGGGGAAATAAAGGGAAAAAAGAGGCAAATTGCACATAAAAGGATGTGGGGTGAGGTGGTTTGATGGTGGGGGCAACACAAGACGGCTGTTGTGGCCCTGTGTCTTTTTATCAGGTGTAGGAGAAACGGGGAGGGGGTTGGTGTAAGATTTATCTGCTGCCGTCAGAAAACTTTGACCCCGGAGTTGTAAATCTGTCAAAGGAGTCTAGCCAGCTCAACAGGAAACACAAAAAGGAAAGGGAGGGGGTGCACGGGGTGGGAGCTGGCACACCCATAAGCTAAAGCATTCCAAAAGAGCGGCTTTTCACGTTGAAGTTGAGCGTTGGGGTGGGGGTGCTGGGGCTGTGGGGTCTTGGTCATGTTTATGGTCGTAAAACTGATCCCTCGCAGCCGGCGACTCTTCCTTCTGCTTTAGATCGCCACACACCTCTCAGAAAAAAGAGCGAATCTCACGCGCAGAAAGAATCAGGCAGGATGTTAGTGTTGCTGTGGATTGGGGGAAACTTGTATATTTGCACTCAAGTTGGGACTCAGGTGAAGGTGTGTATCTCCTTAAAAGGCACGTATGCTCAATTCAACACATTCATTCATTACAAATAAAATGCCCTCTTTTAAAACAGACAATTAGTAGCATAATACTGTCCCAATAATGGACCTGTGCAGGGTGTGCAGGGTGTGCAGGGTGTACCGGGATAGGCTCCGGCAGACCCCTGTCTCCCCGAATGATATGAAGCAGGATGGATAATGTATGTGTATGGATAATATCATCAAGCACAGGAGCCTTGGAAACAAGTGTTGAATCTGATTTGTTTGTGTCCTGTTGAGCACTCTGAACTAGTCATAACATAAGCTTTATTGGAATCATCAACTTGTGTTTAAGCGCTCGTCTCTACCACAATGTTCAAGGAGTTTACAGGCTGTGTACCACAGGCCAATCTTTAGGGTTAGGATTAGGATTAGGGTCACCTATGTTACAATTTGAAAAAAAATGATCTTTTTGAAGAGTTTCAGTCAGGATTCAGACTCCATCATATCACAGAAACCTCCTTCTCATGGTCTCAGAAAATTGACTCTCATCTCTTCCTCTCCCTTTGGATCTCTGTGCCCCACTTGATGTAAGTAATCACAGCACTCGATTATACAGGTTTGAACTTGTTTTTGGAAAAAAAGAACAAGCGATAGTCTTGTATAAGTCAGATTTATGTCATTTATAATCGAGAAAATTGAACTTCCATTACTATACAGACGATATTCAGCTTTACTTATCTTTTTTTTTTTTTCTTTTTTTTTCAGTTCCTTTTCATTGTCAGTGTGGACATCGTGCACACGCTGTATGTATGATGCACCCCGAAATTAGTCTCTGCTTTTAACCCATCAACTAGTTTCACTAGTGAGCAGTGGGGCTGCTAGCAGGGCAGCGCCCCGGGGAGCAATTGGGAGTTAAGGGCCCACAAGCCCACAACTGTAACCACTAGGCCACCACTCCCCCTATATATACTCTATACACTCTATACACTCAGATGAGATCTATACGTTCATTGCACTACATAAATGTCTTTTGGATGAGTTTCTTTTATAGTTATGCTGTCTTAGACCTTACAGTGCTGGAGAACATTTCACGATGCCCTCAGTACCTCTCCTAACTCTTTGTTCTTCATCTATCTATTCATCTATCTTTGTTTGTTTGTTCCTCTCATTCTTGGTTGAGGCCGATGTCAGCCCTCCCTTGGTTTGACTTTGTTGGGGGTCTTCTCCCATTCAAAGGGATTTCTTTCTCATCAGTGTCACCCACCATCCCACTTGGTCCCGGTGAGGTTGTGAACTGAATGAAACTGAGATTTAATGTGATCAGTTGTTTTCCTTTACTAGGCAAATGTTTAAGAATTGTATTTATAATAATTAACTAACTGTAACTAAGTGTTTCCAAGGAAGGGTCTAGATTCACACGGAAAGTAATATCAAAATTGATCATAATAAAAAAGTTGCTTTTAGTTATTTTCAAGTCAGCAAACAGAAAACCAAACAAACAAAATACAAATGTTTTAAAAATTAAAAATGGGGGTTTAACAGTCATTATTGGCACATAAAAACAACAAGGTGCTCTGCCTGTTGCTACAAAACTGCTGCAAACAAAATCTGGTGATGAGTGGAAGAAAGACCATGTTCATATACTGGAGCTAATGAGAAGATGGAACTCAAGTGTGGAAAGTAAGGTAGCTGGAAACCACAGGTACCTTAGGGAGAGCCTTAAGGAAGAAAAGCAGGAGACTCAGAAGGAAACGTATTTACAGTCTGGCTACAAAAACGCTTTTGCTCTACGTAACTAGATTTCACATCTCTACCTTGTATCTGCTCTGGCAGTGCTCCTCTCCGGTGCTTTTTCAGTAACAACACTTTCAATGAAGACGTTTCGACAGATTTGATAGGAGTGAATGTGAAGGTAACTGAACTGATTGACATAGATGTGCTCCTGCCAGTTTTCAGGCCCGTTTGTTCCGCACATTTGCAAAAAGGTGTCGCACAGTAAGAAAAAGGCTACTAAAGCACTCTTCAGAAACCCATGAGGGGGGGGCAGTTCTTCTAATACAGTCTATGCTTGGCACCTGCTGGCATACTTACACAAGCTGTCCTGGCAACGGCTTAATTAGCCACCTGGCTACAGCCCAGCCATAAAAACTGAGCCTTTCAGCCTGTGAGCAGGAGTGCAGCTGATAAAAAAGAACAGGAGGCTGTTTTGGCAGCAAATTGCACACACAAGTTAAAAATATGACACTCGATATAGAGTTTCTTTTTTGCACCAAATCATCCATAAACTGTCTCCATGACAGCAGTAACTGGTAAAGGCAATGATATCATTCAAGAGTGATTGTTTGCCAGTACAGACCTTCACATAACATGGTTCAACTAAACTCTCAAGAGAGACGATGAAGAGGCAGAGCTGTGTCATGACATTCAGTCACAAATGACTAAAAGTGAGTTTCCAGGCCACATTGTATTTGGACACCAGGCAAACAGAGCTAATAAACTGTGTGTGTGTGTGTGTGTGTGTGTGTGTGTGTGTGTGTGTGTGTGTGTGTGTGTGTCTGTGTGTGTGTGTGTGTGTGTTTCTGATTGTGTTAAAGAACCTGAAGTGTGTGAGAATTCAGTTTAGCTCAGTCTTTTTTTTTTCTGCTTGTGCATGTATGCATAAATAGTAGGTGTGTAAATGAAAAGACAAAGGCCAAACAAGGGGAAAGTCAGTTTGTGCCACTGAACACATGCACCGCATGCACGCTTCTCAGATTACTGTGTGAGGGTTTTTTTTTTTTTCATGCTTTCGTTGAGTGAAAGAGCGAATGCGAAGGTGTGAAGCCTCAGTCACGCAATGCCACATTGTGTGACTCTGTTTCTATATGTGACATTTGAGTGTGTGTGTGTGTGTGTGTGTGTGTGTGTGTGTGTGTGTGTGTGTGTGTGTGTGTGTGTGTGTGTGTGTTTGTGCCATGAAAGCATTATTATGACAGACTAAGCTTGTATGTTATGGTTGGAAAGATGAAGAAGTTCTACTCATAGAGGTGGAAATCTAGCATTAAGAAACATGCATACAGGAAATGATGCTCAAAACAATGTTTAAAAAAATTCTCATCCTCCCACTATGGCCTAGAGGTCTGGAAATATCATTAATTCACAACAATGAACACAGGGGACAACCCAGAGATAAACTCACCTCTTGGACTGCCTGCATTTGAACCTTAGAGACACTAATGGTTATATATAGAGAAATGAGCACTTCTGCTGCCAAATGTGTGCATGTGTTGGCACGAGAGGGGCACAGAGGGCATTAGAGGCCACGTTTGGGGAACTTGTTGTGGTAACAGATACATGTGCGGTTTCATAGAGGGGGAAGTGAAAGCAGAGGGTTGCAGCTGTTCATGTCTAGAAGGCCCCATCCCTGCTAACAGAGAAAGAAAGGAAGTTAAGAGCAGAAATTGTTCATGTGCCACAACTATCTTTGTTACAATCTGCCAAGCATGTGAAACAAACTGCATGTTACTGTTGTCTGTGCCAGCAAGACACACGAATCGAACTTCCGTTTTTCTGTTCCCTCCCTCTTCCCTGGTTACCGCTGGTGAGATGAAAGTCGCAAACAAACACTGATCAATACTAACAAAAAAAAATAGGAGGAATCTTAGATGCAAGGCTGTTTTTCTGTGAAAATATCTGAGATTGATTCTGGTTTTGCGTAAATGTATGTTTTCTTAAGAAATTTGTCATCCTCAGTGATAAATGTTATGCAATATAGAAACTAGTATACTGGTAACTGTTTCATCTACCCCGTTGGATAGTCATCTGCACCCACAAGAGGTCATTATCTTGATGGTGGACACTGACTTTTTTTTTACACTTTCATGTGATGAGCAGGTCTTTTCCCCCTTCTTCAATTTGTCACTTGCAAAAAATGCACTAATTAAACTGTAGTTGCACTGTAGACTTTGTCTGCTTTCAAGGTGTGTGTCATTGTTGAGTGGGTTAGAAAGAAAGAAAAAAAAACGTCCAGCATGCTCACATGTTTAAAATCAGCAAAGCAGATGAGAGAAGTGAAGGTGAAGGTTGTTTTTGGCTTGAACCCAAACACCCCCACACTTTTACCTCCCCATATTTCCCTTCCTACCCATCTCACAGACTCCCACTCTAAGCCCTGAGCTCCAGTATGAAATCAACATTGGGCCTGCAGGAAATGAGAGATCTCCACAGGAGATAGAGGACAGGGTACAGGGGGAGGGGGACACAAAAGAAAAACAGCAGAAAGAACCACAGATTTATTTGACTCTTGACATCCGAGTGTCTACTCTTCGTTTCATAGTTCCTGTCCTTTCCTTTATCTAATCCCGATTCCTGGTCGCTCTATCTTTGTGTCTCCCTTGAACATCTGTTTGGTGCTGGTGCTCGAGCAGGCAGCTGCGCCTGCATCCAAACAGCGAGCTCGAGGGACCGGCCTTATGAAAGGCTCCGGGGCTTGTTGTTCTTTCCTGGCGCAGTAATTCGCTGGCTAAGCCAAGAAAGTGGACAAGTAGTGAGCTATTTCAGCAGGGCCTTGTTTTTGTTGTTCCACGCTCAAAGACAACATGACCTCATGTGACCAACCCCCCCCCTTCTATAGCTACTCTCAGCTCACAGTGAAGTGTTCAAGGTGCACGGGGCAGACCACAGCGAGAAGATCTGATGAGTCTGCGCTTTGCTCAAAATGTTTTACTTGAAAACACTGTGATTCAACAAGAAAGGCCACTTTAAGATACGCTGTCTCAAATGTTCTGCGCCGGGCCGAGGGGGTATTTTGACTTTCAACATGTACACACAAGTGTGCACACAAATGTGGCTGTGTCCCTGTGTGTAGATTTAGATAAGCGAGACAGAAAGAGACACACACACACACATATGAAAAGGGGTGGGGAAGCAATGAGGGGCTCGGTTAATGGCTTTTAAATTTCCACAGAGTGAGTGACTTACAACTGTGGAGGAGCACAGCTGTTCCTGATTTGGGGAACAAAGAGGGGGGAACGGCAGCGATCTGAGAGACTGGACTGGGCTGCTCTCGTTTAATGGACTAAAATCTTCCAGGAATGAAACAGATGTGTTGCAGTCTGTGTGTATTTGTTCTTGTCCACACATGCCCATAAGTATCGGTGGTCATCCTTCATGTACAAACATTACTACGCAAAGTTTCTTTTGTGTGCATACACCAGTGTGCCGGTGCGTAGGAGGCTGGGAGAGCAACAGGATATGTCTGCATCTACAGCCATAGATTAAGGCAGCAGAGCAAGCGAGAGCAGACTTATGGCTGCACGGAACAAGGGATGATGAAGGTCATCTCATTTGGGACTAAAGCTGGAGTTGGAGAGGAGAGGAGCTTCAGATGCATGAGATTTAATGCGGGGATAGAGGACGGAAGGTCAAGGGTGAAGGAGATAGAAGAGTGAGTTTGGACTCGTCCAAGTATGTCAATAAGAGCTGAGATAAATCCACACCAGCCAGGTGGAAGAATAATTCACATCTCTTTGATCAAACGTCCTCTATCTCAGGCCGGCAACAAGGCAACATGCTCAAACGCTGCCCCTGCTGGAACTACGTAATGCTTCATGTCAAACTTTTTTTATGGTGGAGTTCCATCTTTTGAAATACTGTTTCCTGATTCCCCACCCACACAGTCTCCCCGCTCACACACACTCCACCTCTCCCCGCCGAGTTTTGCTTTGTTTCCTACCGCTGGTGAACGCAGCCCTTTTCCTCAGAGCACCCCCCCCAACCTCCCACCCCCACCAGGCTTGTAAAACATGGCAGGTCAGCGTCACATGACTGAGGTCTACGACGCTGAAGGCTCAGGGCCAGCTCTCGGCCGCGCCGAGCATGAGCTGGGTGTCAAAGTACGCAAGGGTGTGGCAGGAAGAAAAAGAAATAGTGAGGAAATAAATCAGGAGAGGAGGGAAAGCGGAAAGTGAAAGAGACATAAAGAAAATGCGGGAAGAGGGAGGAGATGTCTGCAGTGGTAACACTCGTGAGACAATGAAACCTCTAAAAACAAATATATTTCAATTCATTCCTCACTCCCCAAAAATCACCTTCCTCAACTGTCATCTATCGCCTCCTCCCCGAACCAGTGGAACCCCCTCTTTTTCTCACCTCTGCTCTGAGATGCACTGTCTCCGACATCACAGACTGATGACGATGGAGTCTGCCGCCTCCCCCTCCCTGTTTCCACTGAGTGATCATAGCTGACATACATCTGGAACACACTCATCCTGGAAGCATTGAAAAGAAGAGGGGGAGGGGAGAACATGCACACACCAGTACATGCATACATCCACAAGCATGTACATGCACAGCCATCAATCTCCACATATCGCATTTGCACATAATCAACGCACACACGCACACGCACACACACACACACAGTGAATCATCAGAGTAAGGTGCAGATAAAGTTCTGAAGAGCTCCACAACGCTCTGTTGACACCTGTTTGTGTACACGCACATGACTGACATTTTGCCTTCTTCTACTTCCTTTGAATCAATTCACTTGTCCTTCATATATGTCTCCCAGTCAGCCCCCCTGTGTCTTTCATTTTAACACTAAGCACTTGGAGTGTGTCCCTAGAGGTCTCCAGCTTTATAGGAGACCTGTCACTCTAATAGATTTCACCTTCTCTCATTTTCTCTTTCACTGTCATCCCCTTTTTTCTCATCCGCTGGCCGATGCAGGCGTGAGTCTGTGCTGTATTTAAATCTGCTTAGACTTTTTATATATCCACTGCTGTACCCCGCCACCCGCCCCCACCCTCCCCTTGAGCAGTGGTGTAAAATTTACAATCTGAAATGGGTACGTTCACATTTCTCACAAACAGCTGCTCTGTGATGTAGAAAAATGCAGCTACAGAGCAGATGCTGCCTCCCTCAGGTGCTACCCTGACAAGACCGGCCATTATAAACAGTGGTTGCACATGCCATGGTGGACGATTCATACCAGCTGTGAGAGACCTGACAGTCTCCGAGACGTGTGCCGTTATTACGCATATGGTATTCCTCAGGATGGGTTCCACCGTTAAACAGACACGGTCCAAATGTTACTGAACCACAGATTTAAAAATAGTAAAAAAAAAAAAAAAAAAGTTTTAATCTGTTTGTATTTGCCAACGAGTGCAGAATGACTATGTGCATAAAGTACAACAGTACTTTTCTCCAAATTCACTTCATTATTCCTCATTTTTACACTTTTAGCACTAATTCTACAGAGTCCCAAATATGTTAAAAAACATTTGCTGTTTCTTCCAACTGTAAATGTCATGCTTGAGAACAACCCACAAACTTTTTGTTGGCTCGAAGTGAGACGACGAGAAGAGGGCATGTGATTGTCTTCGGGTGGGGGTGGTGTGGGGGGTTGCGTGCAGATACGTGGAGTACCTGAATGCTCTGGTCAATTTTTACCTTTTAGGTGGTGCTGCTATATCCTAATTGCCTAAATCAGCTAAAGTTAATGAAATTGGTTAAGAAATACAGTTTCTATTGCATGAAGTTGGAAATAAAGTCCCACCTGACTAATAATCGTGCACACAATAGAGCAAGGAATCACTTTGCAGGTACAACGTTCACCATGTTCACCCTCTAACAGCAGTTTAACAGTTGCTAATTTGTACTTTCTGCATGCATGTTGTAGACAAAATAACTTGACAAAGAAAGCAGAAGAAAATCACAAAAAGGTGTCAAAAGTTGTTTTTGGCAGCTCATCCAAGGTATGTTTGGGAAAGATCTGAAGCAGTGAGCCAGCTGGCAGACACTTTTATGGAATGGGGGGGGGGGGGATCACACTTCTTTAAAACTTGGCACAGTTCCTGTTTCATAACGAAAAGCAATCCAGCAAATTTCAGTTTCAGCCAAACCACCATCGTGGATTTCAATGTAAAAAGAAGCAAAGTTAAGGGTTGCTACATTATGATGAACGGCCGTTTCGAAGTTGTCCAAAGAAAGAGCAGCGTAAATGACCTCTCTGCTGCGTGTTTACTTTAATAAAATAAAACAAGAACATCTGTCCCTGTTTAAGTGGAACGTTGTCCGAACGCAGTTTCTCAGTGTTTCTGTTTGACGGCGAGACTTTTTTTCCGCATCTCTTAGACGTGTGTTTTGAAACGTCTCCTGGAATCCACCTTTAGTAACCTCACCTATCCTTCCTCGTCCGACTCCCCTCCCCCTCGCTCTATCTTGCTCATCCGACATGTCACATCACATTTCTCAGGCGGTCCCAGGAAAAGGGCAGAGGCCTTCTGAATTGATGTGGGCCGCTTGCAGGAGCAAGACAAGGACAAGTAGAGACACACGAGCATGCACGCATAAAGGTGAACTATGAAGATGAGATGGCTTCATGTGCACACGCTGTCCTTCACCTGTCACCTGCTGTCAAATGTTAGCAACAGACCTGCACGCTCGATGTCTGCAAAGGAAGCATTTATTTATTGGTCTTCCATATAAAACTGCACTTTGAACCACAGAAGCATGCAAACAATTGATTTTGGTGCACTTACTTGCAGAGTAATGGCAACCACATTGTGTGACCGTAGCTTTGTGGGGGCGGCTTGATCTCCTCGGTGACCCGGGAACAAGCTGGCCAACGACGACACCTATTGGAGCGACTGAGAGACTGTTGCACAATGGAAGCTGTTGGAGAGAATATATGAGATGAATAACCAGTGATATTGAGTGCATTCATCATTCGCTGACAGTAAATTTGCTGAAGAAAATTGACATTAGCTCATAAACATCTATCACAGGCCTGCAGGTCTGAGTGCAGAACGTGCGGCAGATGAATCAGATGCAATGAGGCAGAGTGGGGGGGGCTACGCTGTTTATATTCACTGTTTTTATATAACCGTTCCACCATTTTCGCACTCTCTTTTCCCATGATGCTCCTCTGTGACTCCTCTTATTGTCGATTTATGCTTGTTAGCCACAGTCAGTTCGCCATCTTTTATCTGTCCAGTTAGGCCTCCTCTAATTGGTTAATGGAGAGCAGAGTAGGTCGGTGCAGAGGGAAATCCTGGGGAGCCGCTGAGGCCTGCTTCGTGCCCACTTGACTGGAAGGGAGCCAAGATGTAGTTTCCACCACGGCTCCCCCGCTACGCCGAAGAGGATCCAAAATGGATGCCTCAGGGCTGTGCTGCTGTGAAACTTACACTACGCTGGACTGAATCTGGAGGGGGGGGCAGCTCTTCATACATCAGCGCTTCATTATCACACATTACAAATGATTTCTGGATCAAAAAAGTCACATCACGTGATATTTAGTTAGGCTGAAAAATGCCAATTCCAAACTACTCAAAAACACAAATCTGACTTAATAAACAGTGACAAGAACAAATAAGTAATATTACATCGACAATGCTGAAGAAAACCTGAATCATAAGCTCGGTTCCATGAAAGGAAAAGCAGCCTCATATCAAGATGCCGGGCCCACTCAGCGATCGAGAAAAAGCCTCCGTGGAAAAAGTGAAGCAGTTTTTAGAGATGGGGACTTAAAGCTCAGTGATCCACAATGCTTCTGCATACAGCTGTCTCCCTGAGGATACAGAAAAACACAAGAAGAGGGAGGAGAGGGGAGATGAGAGAGGAGAGAGGAGAGAGGAGAGAGGAGACAGGAGACATGAGAGAGGAGAGAGGAGAGAGGAGACAGGAGAGAGGAGACAGGAGAGAGGAGAGAGGAGAGAGGAGAGAGGAGAGAGGAGAGAGGAGAGAGGAGAGAGGAGAGAGGAGAGAGGAGAGAGGAGAGAGGAGAGAGGAGAGAGGAGTGGGAGAGGAGCCGAAGGAGGGGAGAGAAAGCCCGCAAAGATGAAGAGAGCTGAGTAGGAGAGTGATGCAGGGAGAGAAAACAGCCAGGTGCTTAGTCTTAATAAAGATTCTTGTGTACAAAAGGCCAAAGTAGCAATTTGGTCCTTTCTGTGGCCATTAAGGGACATATAATGCCTATTTCCAGCTCTTCGTTTTTATTATAGCAATCCATTAGAGAAGCTTTGCACATTCAGAAATACTTATTTATCTGTGTGGCCACTCAACTCAACTCCAGGTGATCCAAACTTGTGTGTCTTTAACCATTTAGGTACCAGCCTGTGCTCAGGCTGCTGCTCTCACATGAC